>OY811992.1:1217883-1226143 GCA_963681505.1 Eunapius fragilis
GGGGAGGAGGGGTGAGGGGAAGGGAGGGGAGGAGGGATGAGGGGGAGGAGAAGGGAGGGGAGGGAGAGGGAGTAAGAAGGAGAATATGGAATAACAACTTTTTGCATCCTGTTAGTGTGAGAAGAGTGGACAAACAAAACAGTGAGCTGCTTATCCCGCTTGGTGACTTGTGAAACACTTTCTGTTTCATTCTGGGGATTCATAGGTGCACTAATTGTGGAGAGGACAAAACAGCTGCCTGAGCCTGATACAGTTCTGCAGTTCATTGAGCAGCACAAAGCTAACAGGTGGGGAGGGTGGGGAGAGTTGTCAAGTGTGCTAACAGGTGGGGAGGGTTATCACGTGTGCTAACAGGTGGGGAGGGTTATCAAGTGTGCTAACAGGTGGGGAGAGTTGTCAAGTGTGCTAACAGGTGGGGAGGGTTATCACGTGTGCTAACAGGTGGGGAGGGTTATCAAGTGTGCTAACAGGTGGGGAGGGTTGTCAAGTGTGCTAACAGGTGGGGATGGTTATCACGTGTGCTAACAGGTGGGGAGGGTTATCAAGTGTGCTAACAGGTGGGAGGGTTATCAAGTGTGCTAACAGGTGGGGAGGGTTATCAAGTGTGCTAACAGGTGGGGAGGGTTGTCAAGTGTGCTAACAGGTGGGGAGGGTTATCAAGTGTGCTAACAGGTGGGGAGGGTTGTCAAGTGTGCTAACAGGTGGGGAGGGTTATCAAGTGTGCTAACAGGTGGGGAGGGTTGTCAAGTGTGCTAACAGGTGGGGATGGTTATCACGTGTGCTAACAGGTGGGGAGGGTTATCAAGTGTGCTAACAGGTGGGAGGGTTATCAAGTGTGCTAACAGGTGGGGAGGGTTATCAAGTGTGCTAACAGGTGGGGAGGGTTGTCAAGTGTGCTAACAGGTGGGGAGGGTTATCAAGTGTGCTAACAGGTGGGGAGGGTTGTCAAGTGTGCTAACAGGTGGGGAGGGTTATCAAGTGTGCTAACAGGTGGGGAGGGTTGTCAAGTGTGCTAACAGGTGGGGAGGGTTGTCAAGTGTGCTAACAGGTGGGGAGGGTTGTGCTAACATTCAGCAGTGATATCCTCATGACTCTTGTGTGTTCTCTCGTAGTGGGGTAATCAACCTCATGTACAACTTTGTTCTCATGCTGGCCTGTCAGTACGACCAAATATGGTATGATGGCAAATGGAAAGTTGTATTTCAGTCCTGTGTCCTCACAGTTCCATTTGTTCCTACTCTATTTGTGTGTCCATCTTCATCCTCTATCTCTTTCAGCGTCCACTTCTCTGTGTTCTTATTCATCAACTTAATTTTCCATGCAGGTCTTACTCAACGGTGACCCCTGTTTCTAAGGTGTTTACTGAGGTGTATGAGGTGTTGCATAAGCACCTGGTGTACCCTTCCCCATTTTGGTATGCTGGCGTATGAGGTGTTGCACAAGCACTTCCCCATTTTTGTGTGTGCCGGCTGAGGCTATTGATACCACTCACAATACACATGCTACACTGCACACACACACATACACACACATTATACATACACATTATACATACACATCAGCTTGGATGATGAAGAAGCCAAATTATATGCCCAGCAGCTAGCTGAGGTAAGGGATGTCATGCAGTTCCATTGCCTGTGCTTTTCAATTAATCCCTTCTCCACCACCACACCCACACACATCGTTACCCTAATCCTCCACTCCAAACCTCTGACCACTCCACTCCACTCACCCCGTCATGTTCCTCTCATTTTAGATAGCACTCTGTTACGTAGAACTAACCATTGATGCCAAGATGTCAGCTCAGGTTCCAGCTAGCAGGCTGCACTCAAGGTAGTGAAGGGTACTCCCATCCTATAAGGGTACTCCCATCCTATAAGGGTACTCCCATCCTATAAGGGTCGTAATATGGAGATCGCGTGTGAGAAATTTTTATTTGTTACACAGCTCAGGTGTTGTGCAGAAATGTTTCCATGACTGCCTGGGATACGTCCAGTTGCTGTGTGGAGCACAGACTATGCATGACAAACAAAAACTGTTTAGTGTCCGAGGTAGGAGAGTGTGCATATGTGTACCTATGTGTATTTATGTACGTAATATACATGCATATATTTGTACGTATGTATGTATGTATGTGTGTGTATGTATGTATGTGTATGTATGTATGTATGTATGTATGTATGTATGTATGTATGTATTTATGTATGTATGTATGTATGTATGTATTTATGTATGTATGTGTGTATGTATGTGTATGTATGTATGTATGTGTCTATGTATGTATGTGTGTGTATGTATGTATGTATGTATGTATGTATGTATGTATGTATGTATGTATGTATGTATGTACGTATGTATATACATAGTACGTACGTATATATGTATGTACTGCAAAGTATGGCCCCATTTTCCCCACCACCCCCATGGAAAAAAATGGCTCTTGTTTATCTCTGTAACCATGAACGTTCCTGCATACTTTTTAAAAAAATCATGGTGCACATGTAAAATCTCCTTTTTCAACTGCTAGTATCCTGGGCTCTGGCAAGATGGAGGGCAACACAGGGAGACAATGCAGCTGCAACTTCAGCACTGAGGAAGGTATACTCAGCTACTGGTGTGTGGTGTTGGGTTGTGGGGGGGAACGATGCATAGTTAGGACATCCAGCTACTGGTGTGTGGTGTTGGGTTGTGGGGGGAACGATGCATAGTTGGGACATCCAGCTACTGGTGTGTGGTGTTGGGTTGTGGGGGGAACGATGCATAGTTGGGACATCCAGCTACTGGTGTGTGGTGTTGGGTTGTGGGGGGAACGATGCATAGTTGGGACATCCAGCTACTGGTGTGTGTTGTTGGGTTGTGGGGGGAACGATGCATAGTTAGGACATCCAGCTATTGGTGTGGGGTGTTGGGTTGTGGGGGGGAACGATGCATAGTTGGGACATCCAGATTTGTGACCACACTTTGCAGTGTCAGGAGGACCTTGAAGCTTATACAGAGAGGGTAGACGAGGGAATCGTGTACCTCTGCAACCAGCAGGAAGATCGATTTATATCAGCAGGTACTGGCTGTTGGCATGGGCGTTTTTTTTTTTTTTTTTGGGAACACTTACAACTTCATGTTCTAATCCTCCCTGATGTGACCTGCACCATGGCAGTTTATAAGCACACATGTGTAACGCATGTGTGTGATGATCTGCTCCATCTTTGTGTGTGTGTGTGTGTGTGTGTGTGTGTGTGTGTGTGTGTGTGTGTGTGTGTGTGTGTCATTTCATGGGTTGCTGTACTTCAGCTCATATTGATGACAAACTTAAGCTGATTGAGCAGTCAGTATCTTTGGATCAGGTGAGCTGGGAGGACGTGCCTGTCTGCACTTTTTGGTATATCCATGGTTGTGGTCTCCTCTGCTCGGACAGGTGGTTCAGCTATTCCAGAAGAAGGAATACCCACTGGTTGTGGAGAGGCTTTCTAAAGTCCTTGCTCAGGAAGTAGGCTCCTTTACGGAGGTATTGCCTTTTTCAGTGTTGTGGTGGGGAGGAAGCAATGACCTCTTGTGGGGTATCACAGTTTTTGATTGGAAGTGAGAAATGTGAAAGTGAAGAGACAGGACTTTCGCTCCTTCTTATATCGCTCATCAGTCTGGGAAGAATCAAGGTTGGTGCTGTAGTTTGAGTCTTTTTGAACTTAAGACAGTACCATTGTCTCTCAGGAGTGCATGGAGTGTTGCATACAGGCACTGTATGCATTGCTGGTGGACTACAGGATTGGAAACCAGCAGTGGATTCAAGCACTGAGGTTCATCTTTGCTACCGTGGAGAAGTAAATGATTTAACATCTCCTGTGGTTGCATCAAAACACTGGGGGCAACATTTTTAGGCACCTTGATGTAAAGTTGCTGGAAGAGCTTGAGTTGAAGGCAGTGAAGCAGCTCTTGCTCTGTGCACTCAAGGTACAGTACACACTCCCAGATGTAGTACTGGGTACAGTACACACTCCCAGATGTAGTACTGGGTACAGTACACACTCCCAGATGTAGTACTGTTGGCATCAAAGCTAACATTACTTGTCATTCTTTGCATGCTTGAGACGGTGGGCACCAAATAGAGGCTCAAATACCTCCAATTGAGTGTAGTTTAGTATTTCCTCGTCATAATATTGCTTTATTATATATGCCTACGGGGACCCCTGGTGTAATGTGCATGGCACCCTAGGGCCGAGCTCCGTAGTAACCCTGGGGTGCATAGTGACAAATTTGCTGTTTCCTATCTAATAATACCTGCATATCCTTTCTTTTGGCAGACAATTGATGTATTGTGCGACATCACAGATCCAGTTCTACTCCTTTTAATGCCCATCTGTACACCATGGAAGGTCTTTCATATCATTATCTCCAGGTTTGTGCATGTGATCAGTCATGCAGTTATTAGGGCAGCAACTAATGGTCATGTGATCAATCATGCTGTTATTAGGGCAGCAACTCTAATGGTCATGTGATCTGTCATGCAGTTATTAGGGCAGCAACTCTAATGGTCATGTGATCTGTCATACTAGGCTCCGGTTCACATGATCATGTGGTCTGCATGTGCCATAGTGCTGCTCTGTTTGCTTACTTTTGTGATACAGAAGGCCTTATAATAGTCGTCTAAGTGCAGCGACCCATGCGTGCAATTCATACATGTATGTTTGTTGTATGCACGTGTGTGTGTTGTGTATGTGTGTGTGTTGTGTGTGTGTGTTGTATGTACATGTGTGTGTGTGTGTGTGTGTGTGTGTGTGTGTGTAACCTTTGTTTCCTCCCAAAGTAACTTGCGAGGAAAGACTGAGGAAGAAAAGAAAAGGTTGGATGAAGAGATGGGTGTGGCTATGGAGGGCACCAAAGCTGGGGAAACACTGGAGTCATTCAAATGTCTAGGGTCTGCTGCACCAATGATTACCATGACACCAGCAGCAGTAACAGTAGACTCATCAGTAACTGTGGACTCCACAGTAACTATGGACCCACCAGCAGTAACTATGGGCCCACCAGCAGTAACTATGGACCTACCAGCAGTAACTATAGACCCACCAGCAGTAACTATGGGCCCACCAGCAGTAACTATGGACCCACCAGCAGTAACTATGGGCCCACCAGCAGTAACTATGGGCCCACCAGCAGTAACTATGGGCCCACCAGCAGTAACTATGGGCCCACCAACAGTAACTATGGGCCCACCAGCAGTAACTATGGGCCCACCAGCAGTAACTATGGGCCCACCAGCAGTAACTATGGGCCCAGCAGTTGCTGCAGCCCCGGAATCAACAATAGCTATGGTGGTGGGTGTGGCCCCAGCAGTTAACACCTGCTCAGCACAGGAGTCGACAGAACTGTCAGTACCAATGGAGCAGGTTAACCCTTTGGACTCTGTACCACCTGCCTCTTTGTCAGGCTTTATCCAACTTACAGAACCTTCATGTATTGATTTTTCAGAACCCATGGAGACTGATGCTCACACCTCCTTAGATGGGAGCACTGGGACTCCGTCATCCGTTATAGCCACACCCACTTCCTTTTCAGTTAACACTCCTCCCACTGCTGTCACCGTTGCCATGACAACCACTGTCGTTGATACGTCCACCTCCACAGCCATCCTCACTGGTGCTCTAATCTTACCTCCTCCCACTGACCCTGGTTTGGCTCCCTTGGGTCATACATCCTCTGTGGTACAGACCTCCATGTCTGCAGATTGCTGCGTAAAGCCTCCAGTTCAACCTGAACACTTTGGGGAATTTCTGCTTGGACCCCCATCAGTCTCTTGTGAGCTGCCATCCACCTCCTTGGAGGTTTCCATGGACCACACCTCTTCAGATCAGGCTCCCCAGCAACCAGAGAAGCATGAGGAGTTGGAGCTGCGCTTACAGTTCTTGAAGGAAGCCCACGATTACCTGGGAAGGTTTGTTCCACCTTCTGTCTACACACTGCCACACATGCACATAGGCACACTCACTCATAACCACACATGCACATAGGCACACTTACTCATAACCACACATGCACATAGGCACACTCACATAGCCGCACTTGCACTGTTACACCACCATCTTTATCTCTGCCTCGCCACCAAACAGCTTGGGCTGGTGCTGCAAGGATGATGGTTGCTTCTTGCAAGCCAGTGTGAACACCCTCAGAGGGGAACTTCATATCCTCTCAGCCCTACCCCCAAAGCACAGGGATGTAAGTTGTGTGTGTCCAGCTGCTTTGTCTCTCGTTGTCATGCCAGCGTGCCGTCATCAACAGATCTTGCTTCAAGAGCTGGAGCAGTGTTACTACTGTCTATATGGTCACCCTCAGAAGAAGGCTAAGGTAAGCGTAGCAACATATTACCAATAGCTGCAGCTCTGTAACTACTCTGTCCGCGTGAATCGTATTATGCTAGTTTTGTTAGTACCTTAAGGATGTGCACATTTTGATGTGTTGCCTAGTAATATGCATATGCACACCACCACCACCACCACCACCACCACCACCACCAACCTCCATCACCACCAAAACCACCACCACTACCACCACCAACACCAACACCAACATCACCACCACCACCACTACCACCACCACCACACCACCACCAACACCAACACCACCACCACCACCACCACCCTACATAGCTGTTAAAAACAGGTTTATTATTGTGATCCTAAATTTTGTTTCTTGAATGCATATCTCTGTTTATGGTCTGCGTATGGATTTCACTATATCATGTCATGTTCATTGTCAGGCTCGTGGTTTGTCTGAACACAACTCAGAACAGGTACACACACACACACACACACACACACACACACACACACACACACGTCAGTTGTTTCAGGGGATCTCACTTCAGGTACCCTTGACATGGGAGGGTGCCCTCAAGCTGATGGAATACTTCCACTGTCCTTACTCCTCCCTCTCTGAAGTAAAAAACACCTACATTACTGCTGAGGTAACATACACACACACACACACACACACACACACACACACACACACACACGTTATGTCACATCACACCTATCTCTTGTAGTTGCTTACTCTCTACAAGCGTGTGACTGATGTCATACCACAGGATGGGAAGGGTGAGTTGGTCTGAACGTGTTCCAACGCTTCGTGCTTTCATATAAAGCCTACCCCTCAGCTCAAGTGTTCAGTGCTCTGACAGACTATATTGATGGGAAAAATGAATCTCTTCCCACACCAGTCCCTGCCCATCCACATAAGTGTGTTCCCCTGTTGCTAGGAAGAATTGATCTCAACTGGTCTTTTGTGTTTGTCTGTTCTATTTCAGCCCTCTGATTGCCGAGATATTCCATATCTTGGGTGATGACTCCCTCAAAACCCAAGACAACATGTAGGTGTCATCACCTTTGTAACCGTGGGTAATAAGATTATTTATGTCCTACCCAGCAAGGCCATCCATTACTATCAGAACAGCCTATGCTACGTCCCTGACCACTTTGAGGCATGGGCTGGTTTGGCTTTGAGCTATTCGGAAAAGATCTATAAACAGATGGACATGGTACTGCCTACCCCCACCCCCCACCCCCCACCCCCCACCCCCATCATTGCCGTAGCAATGATAGCTGCCGCACTAATTATTTGCGCTTCCTGTTATAGCGAGATTCCAAGACAAGTTTGGAGAAGTTCCTTCTCAAACAAGTACAGCACACTACTAGGTGTGTACAGGAAGTGGGTGGGGCAGCACACTACTAGGTGTGTACAGAAAGTGGGTGGGGCAGCACACTTCTAGGTGTGTACAGAAAGTGGGTGGGGCAGCACACTACTAGGAAAGTCTAATAAGGAGGAAGGGTGTAGTTGGACAGATGTATGATAGGAGAGGGGTGGAGGAACTAAGCCATCATGTCATCACACTACTACACATCACTCCATCCTCATCCATTACCTACACCCACATAGAGGTTCTTGTTGGTTGTAGAATGTGAAATGGCATTCTTTGCAATGGCAGGTGCTTTGAAAAGGCCGTAGCCTTGAACACTCAGAGCTCCTTTATATTGGAAAAGGTAACCAGAGCTGGGGCCTATTGCAAGAGACCTGTGGAATATACCTCTTACCCTTTACTTCTTCATGCACACACTCGCACGCACGCACACACACGCACGCACACGCACACACACACACACACACACGCATATACACACACACTCCTGTTCTGCAGTTTGCCTTTTTCTGCTACACTGTTCAATCCTTCGTTTCCCAGATGGTCCAACAAGTAAGAAGATGCTGTGTTTTC
>OY811992.1:1226343-1254830 GCA_963681505.1 Eunapius fragilis
GTTCTAATCGTTCAAATTTCCCTTAAATACAGGATGTGTGCAAACACCCATACTGACACTCATCACCCTCACTTATCACGACCACACCCATCTTCCTTTCCACTCTAATAATTGTGCAATTATGAGGAAGCACTTAAACAGACACACCATGAAATGGGTGTGGCTAAAACACACACAGGAGGAAGGGAGGGGAGGGGAGCAGAAGAGGGAGAGGAGATGGAAGGGTTACCTTTGGCCTGCTTTCTTTTCTTTGCGTCATAATCCAGCCTCCGTCCACTCATCTTCTTGCGATGATGCTGCAATAAAGCAAGCCTCATGTCACTACATCACCCTCATCATGTCACGTACATCACCCTCATCATGTCACATACATCACCCTCATCATGTCACGTACATCACCCTCATCATGTCACGTACATCACCCTCATCATGTCACGTACATCACCCTCATCATGTCACGTACATCACCCTCATCATGTCACGTACATCACCCTCATCATGTCACTAAATCACCCTCATCATGTCACGTACATCACCCTCATCATGTCACGTACATCACCCTCATGTCACGTACATCACCCACAGGTACACACACACATACACACACACACACACACATTTAACTCCTTCAGATCTTTGGTCAACAGCTGGTTCATTGGCTCCAGAAAGTTTGCTTTCACATTAGTGTCCTGTTAGAGTGATCAGACCACTGGTACTCACACGAACATGAGCAAACAACACAACGCAAGATAATTAAAACATCAAGTGATCAAATAAGCATGATATCAAATCAACACAACATAACTAACATCACATACATACATACATACATACGTACATACATACATACATACATACATACATACATATCATACATACATATATACATACATACATACATACATACATACATACATACATATCATACATACATATATACATACATACATGCATGCATGCATGCATGCGTACATACATACATACATACATACATACATACATACATACATACATACATACATACATACATACATATGTACAATGATTGTAAATCAGATCATTACAATGAAAAGTGTTCACTAACCAAAGCGTCTTTGACCTCTGCCAGTCGTTTCATCCCTTCCCCTGCCTCTACAAGAGCCTTGCCTTCACAAAATGGTCACGTGACTATCAGAAAGTGTTCATGTGACAGATATGTGCTTACCAAAGGCAGAGCCATCTCCAAGGTCTACTCCTCCTTTTATCATTGCCTCACCAAGGTGCATTTCTGGTTGAGGGTACATACCTGCACCTTTTCCTTTTAATGCCAACTTCATTCGAGTAGCTATATTGCAAGGAGAGAAGAGAAAGGGAGGGAGAGAAGGAGGGAAGGGGAGGGAGGGGGGAGGGAGGGAGGGGGAGGAGGGGGGAGGAGGAGGGAAGGGGGAGGGAGGGGGAGGGAGGGGGAGGGAGGGAGGGGGGAGGGGGAGGGAGGGGGAGGGAGGGGGGAGGGAGGGGGAGGGAGGGGGGAGGGAGGGGGAGGGAGGGGGGAGGGAGGGGGAGGGAGGGGAGGGAGCGAGGGAGGAGAGGTGTGGGGTAGGGATGGAAAAAGAACTGGTATTAGTCTAGCTGACCTCATGGCATTACTCTCATCACAAAAAAAAAAAAATCAGATGCTGTTGCAGAATGACACTCTCTTATGTACCTGGATTGGGTTGAAGGAACTCCTTGGTCTTTCCCAATACAGTCTCAATTGCTGTACCAGTTACGTCCGTTTTCTGTTAGCAAGTATAGAAGAGAGAAAGTAAGGGGTAATGGCGCTACACAGGCATAGCGATCTAATTAGGGGGAGGGAAGCATACCAGAACGAATACTAACCCTTTCTAGTTCCTTGTATTCTTCGTCAATCTTGGTCCCTTCGTCTTTACCCATCTTCTCCGTCATGTACTGGGGTATTAAAATATATATATATTTAATTTCAAGGATAGTTACAAAATCAAAACATAACATGTGATGTACGCATCAAGTACGCACCTGGGTGATCTTATTGTACTGCTTCATCAAGCCTCCGACCGACATCCTCGCTTCGGTTTAATTCCTTGTTAAAGTGCAACCAACAAAAGTTCGCCCGTACTAGCTAGTTAACAAAAAATAAAAATACAAATTAACAGCAGGGAACGCCCACCGCGTGACTTCATCGTCTTTGAATTTTTGAGTACATGTAATGGTTTAATTTCATTCGAAGCTGAAGAATGGGTTACGTATATTGACTTCATTTAAAATATCTATTTCACGGTAGTACAAAGATTCTAGTCTGTGGCATGTCTTCGATTGTACCTTGCTTTGCCGAAAGCTTGAAAACCTTTTAACGATGTCATCGGTTATTTACATGCTACCGGTTGAAGTGTAAACAGCTTGAAATGTGATTGAAGCTACAGACCTTTTCAAAGTGAGCCTAGCATTTACACCTCCCTACCTCATGCCTCACTCTTTGGATAATGAATTTTGCTACGGAAAAGACTATATAGGTAGTTACACAACACATCCTAATCGAAGAGGACGATTGCGAAAAGAATACTTGTAGCCCCTCCCCCAGTTTTGATAGTTTGGGCACGAGACGGTTGCCATGCCAATTGGAGGAAAATTCCGCTAGTACAAAATATATTTGCACATGGGAAGTGTGTTCTCAAAGTGCGCTTTAGCCGGCGGTGTTTGCAAGATACTGTGCTTCACGGTAAGGATTTAACATGTCAGGTGAAAGCTCGGCTTGCGAACAGACGTCTTCTCTTCTTCTCTAAGTGCCTTCGGCGGCTGTTTCCTTGTTGTTGCGGTTACCCAACACCGAGGCAAGAATTTAGTATCTTGTGCGTCGGACTAAGTGGCGCGGGAAAGTCGACGCTACTTGCAGCTGCCTCCGGTGAGGACATGGAAAATTTACAGGCGACTACAGGTGAGAGGGTGAAAACCTACAAGTAGTGTTGGAGAAAACTACTAGTTAATTTATAATGATTTGTGACAGGCTTTTCCATCAAGGCGATCCAAAGACCTCAGGCAATCTTAAACATGAAGGAACTTGGAGGTATTAATAGCCTTCCGTTGTTTTGGAACAGTGAGTCACCAAGGCGACAATGATCCTCGATCACCCCCCAGGCAGTGCAAACATCCGCCCGCACTGGAGCAAGTACTACTCACCTCACAGCGCAGTTGTAAGCAGCTCGAAAAATAATGCATGCATGGGCGATTGAATACTGCCCTGATCCGGTCCATTGCCAGAGCCATCCTGGCAAGAGAGCTCTTACCCTCCTAATTTCTTATGTTTGTGTTTGGTGTTTGTTCATATATACATGAAGCACCAGGCCAATGACCCCAAGTGTCACATGCTTGGGTGGAAATGCACCCCTCTCGCAGTAGAGAGCTATGGGAGCTGGGGGTAGTGAAGCCAGGCAAGTTTTCTCCCACTTGGCCTCACCCCTGTCCTTTGGCTTAGGAATTCAGAAGCCAAAGATTTTGGTAGAGATGTATGGGAAGTTGAACATAGCCCTAGTGAGGTGCAATGCCAGAGCCCTCCTCAGTAGAGCATGTAATTTGGTTTAGTTACTTTATATGTCATTTAGTAGTTTTAAGGTACATGTATTCATGCATTCTTGTATTCTCAGCTGTACATGTATCTAATATATATTAATGTGCTCACTATTTAATTTTTATTTGACTGAAAATAAATTAATATAGACATTTTTGAAATTGTTAGTTAACGCATGCTCTGCATTTTGCTTATCAGGTGTACGTGATAGACAGTGCAGGCACGATAGAGAGCATCCAAGAGTCACGTGCCCAGCTTCAGGAATGTCTAGCTGATCCAGCCTTCAATCAGCTACCCATTCTTGTAGTGTGCAACAAGCAAGATCTCCCCTATGCAAGACCACAGCAGGAAGTAAGTTCCCACTCCAACTGTAAGCAGTACACCATCTCTTCATCACCATAACACAACAGATAGTCGACCTATTTGAACTTGACTCAATGTTGGGCAGCAAGCCCCACTTCATAACTGGATGCTCTGTCCAGGATGCAGAGCCATTCAAGCACAGCTTGGATGCCTTGGTGGGGTGCATTCTAACATCTGCTGCATGAACATATCAACCCCTTCACCACAAGCTATTAATCTCTTTTAATTAATCTGTTCATGCATGTAATCTCTTCATCTTTTCATGTAGTCACATCACATGATTTTTTGCACTGTTCTTATCATATGACCTCTTTTAATCCTTACCATCACTTGAATCATGATGTGTGTATCATACCTTTGTACATGTATTCAGATGCCCATGATATCCAACCACACGTTTTGGGGTGTCACAGAGGACACAGTAAATGCAACATACCAAAACTATTACAAACCATCGTCCAGCAAACTTCTCGCTCCACAAACACACATACACATACACACACACACACGTTCAACATCAATGTCGCTGGAAGAAGTAATAGGCTACCCCAATACCAACAGCAGCTACAGAGGCTGCTACAGCCAAGTACGGAAGAGGACCCTGAAACAGTGGAGGGAAAAAGCAAGTAAACATGCGTACAACATGTACACAAGGAACAAAAACACCACACACATGCACGTACACACACACACACACATATGCCCACACACACACGCACACACACATGCACACACACACATGTGCACACACACACACACACACACACACACACACACACACACACACGTTAGACAAACTGACCCAGGCATCTGATGATGCAGGCATAACCTTGTGTGGCGGTGACTGTGGTTTCTTGGGGGTTGTGGTCCCCAGCATACGCCTGTACATAGCCTTCTCATCTTCAAGGCTCTTGTCCCTCTTCTTAATCACGTGCTGCAGCTCTGTCTGAATGGCCTTATGGGATAACCACACATGTCATCACACACACACACAGACACACACACACACACACCCACACAGACACACACACACACACACACACACACACACACACACACACACACACACACTACCTTCTCTTCTGGACACAGGTTAACTGCTTTCTGGAATGATTCAATAGCTGCATCGTAGTCGCCCAGGGTAGCTGCCACCTGTGGTGGGAGGATATCACACTCAAGAGAATTCAGATCTTTGCAGTTAGAAATATAACCAAAACAGTCTCCCCTATTTGCTCCTCCCACCCTCACCCACCCTATCTCCTCCCACCCTCACCCACCCTATCTCCTCCCACCCTCACCCACCCTATCTCCTCCCACCCTCACCCACCCTATCTCCCCCACCCTCACCCACCCTATCTCCTCCCACCCTCACCCACCCTATCTCCTCCCACTCTCACCCACCCTATCTCCTCCCACCCTCACCCACCCTATCTCCACCCACCCTATCTCCTCCCACCCTCACCCACCCTATCTCCTCCCACCCTCACCCACCCTATCTCCTCCCACCCTCACCCACCCTATCTCCTCCCACCCTCACCCACCCTATCTCCTCCCACCCTCACCCACCCTATCTCCTCCCACCCTCACCCACCCTATCTCCTCCCACCCTCACCCATCCTATCTCCTCCCACCCTCACCCACCCTATCTCCTCCCACCTTCAACCTTCGTCTCACCTTTCCACATCGGTAAAGAGCCTTTACGTTGTCTGGTTCATATTTCAGCACATTCTGACATGCTTTGAGCGCTTCCTGGTGTGCCTCCACCTGTACCCAGTCCACAGTAGGATAGTGTCGGCACCCTACAACCCTCCCTCACACCCGCTTCACACAATCCTCATCCCTTCCCTCATCCCTCCACATTCTCCTCATCCCTCCCTCCACACCCTCCTCATCCCTCCCTCCACACCCTCCTCATCCCTCCCTCCACATTCTCCTCATCCCTCCCTCCACATCCTCCTCATCCCTCCCTCCACATCCTCCTCATCCCTCCCTCCACATCCTAATCATCCCTCCCTCTCCCTCCACACCCTCCTCATCCCTTCCTCCACATCCTCCTCATCCCTCCCTCCACACCCTCCTCATCCCTCCCTCCACACCCTCCTCATCCCTCCCTCCACATCCTCCTCATCCCTCCCTCCACACCCTCCTCATCCCTCCCTCCACACCCTCCTCATCCCTCCCTCCACACCCTCCTCATCCCTCCCTCCACACCCTCCTCATCCCTCCCTCCACATCCTCCTCATCCCTCCCTCCACACCCTCCTCATCCCTCCCTCCACACCCTCCTCATCCCTCCCTCCACACCCTCCACATCTTCCATACCTTGATAGCAGCTGCAGCTAGGTTGTTCCAACATCCAATCTGCATGTTCTTTATAGCATCACTGGGCTCCAGATGTTGCTGTACAAAGGGAATACACAGCATTCCAATAAAAGCACTCTGCTGATAAGTCTATCAGACCTCATTTAGATATCTCTCCAACATGCTAAGGCCTCTGAAAAGTCAGAAGAAAGCATGTCAGAAACTGAAGTAAAGAAAACAACCCCCTCCCCTCCTCCCCTCCTCCCCTCCCCCTCCCCTCCCCCTCCCCTCCTCCCCTCCCCCTCCCCTCCTCCCCTCCCCTCCTCCCCTCCCCTCCTACCCTCCTCCTCCCCTCTAAATCTTACCTGGAATATGAATTTAGAGCTCTTTCATAGTCCTTCTTCTGATATAGATCATTGCCTCTAGAGCGCTTTACAGTCCTGTGGGTTCAAGTGTGTTTGTGAGTATGTGTGTGAGTGTGTGTGTGTGTATCATATGTGTGAGTGAGAGTATGTGAGAGTGTGTATGTGTGTGAGAGAATGTGTGTGGGTCCAAGTGTGTTTGTGTGTGTGTTTGTGTGTGTGTTATGTGTGTGTGTGTGTGCCCAAGTGTGTGTGTATGTGTGTGTGTGTGTGTGTTATGTGTGTGTTGTATGTGTGTGTGTGTTGTATGTGTGTTTGTGTTATATATGTGTGTGTGTGTTATATGTGTGTGTGAGTGCATGTGTGTATAATATACACATGTATGCACACATTAGCATGCATAGTTGGCCCATACAGCAATGCCAGTAGTTCTTCTTCGGTTGCCATGGAGTAGTCCAGTGCACTGTGCACTTCCATCAGCTGCAGTTCAAAAGTGATGGTGGCGTTTGGTGGGATGTCATGCTCCCTGCATTGGAAGTAGATGGGACATTCATTCACACACAGGGGTAGGGATATGGCGCCAAAGCGGCGGCCTAGGTGTCAGAGGAAACATTGCGAAAGTGTTTTTTGGAGAGACGGGTGAGTTTTGGGGTTGGATTCGAGAAACCCGGTGAAAAGTTTACCCTAGTTTGGGACCTAAGGGGGCCTTTGGCTCCTGACTAGTTGACCCACCAGGACTAGTTGACCCATCAGGACTAGCTGACCCACCATGACTAGTTGACCCATCAGGACTAGTTGACCCATCAGGACTAGTTGACCCATCAGGACTAGTTGACCCATCAGGACTAGTTGACCCATCAGGACTAGTTGACCCATCAGGACTAGTTGACCCATCAGGACCAGTTGACCCATCAGGACTAGTTGACCCATCAGGACTAGTTGACCCATCAGGACTAGTTGACCCATCAGGACTAGTTGACCCATCAGGACTAGTTGACCCACCAGGACTAGTTGACCCATCAGGACCAGTTGACCCATCAGGACTAGTTGACCCATCAGGACTAGTTGACCCACCAGGACTAGTTGACCCACCAGGACTAGTTGACCCATCAGGACTAGTTGACCCATCAGGACTAGCTGACCCATCAGGACTAGTTGACCCATCAGGACTAGCTGACCCACCATGACTAGTTGACCCATCAAGACTAGTTGATCCATCAGGACTAGCTGACCCATCAGGACTAGTTGACCCACCAGGACTAGTTGACCCATCAGGACTAGTTGACCCACCAGGACTAGCTGACCCATCAGGACTAGTTGACCCATCAGGACTAGCTGACCCATCAGGACTAGTTGACCCACCAGGACTAGTTGACCCATCAGGACTAGTTGACCCATCAGGACTAGTTGATCCATCAGGACTAGCTGACCCACCAGGACTAGTTGACCCATCAGGACTAGCTAACCCATCAGGACTAGTTGACCCATCAGGACTAGCTGACCCATCAGGACTAGTTGATCCATCAGGACTAGTTGACCCATCAGGACTAGTTGATCCATCAGGACTAGTTGACCCATCAGGACTAGTTGACCCATCAGGACTAGCTAACCCATCAGGACTAGTTGACCCATCAGGACTAGTTGACCCATCAGGACTAGTTGACCCATCAGGACTAGCTGACCCATCAGGACTAGTTGACCCATCAGGACTAGCTAACCCATCAGGACTAGTTGACCCATCAGGACTAGCTGACCCATCAGGACTAGTTGATCCATCAGGACTAGTTGACCCATCAGGACTAGTTGATCCATCAGGACTAGTTGACCCATCAGGACTAGCTAACCCATCAGGACTAGTTGACCCATCAGGACTAGTTGACCCATCAGGACTAGTTGACCCATCAGGACTAGTTGACCCATCAGGACTAGTTGACCCACCAGGACTAGTTGACCCACCAGGACTAGTTGACCCATCAAGACTAGTTGATCCATCAGGACTAGCTGACCCATCAGGACTAGTTGACCCACCAGGACTAGTTGACCCATCAGGACTAGTTGACCCACCAGGACTAGCTGACCCATCAGGACTAGTTGACCCATCAGGACTAGCTGACCCATCAGGACTAGTTGACCCACCAGGACTAGTTGACCCATCAGGACTAGTTGACCCATCAGGACTAGTTGATCCATCAGGACTAGCTGACCCATCAGGACTAGTTGACCCATCAGGACTAGCTAACCCATCAGGACTAGTTGACCCATCAGGACTAGCTGACCCATCAGGACTAGTTGACCCATCAGGACTAGTTGACCCATCAGAACTAGTTGACCCATCAGGACTAGTTGACCCATCAGGACTAGTTGACCCACCAGGACTAGTTGATCCATCAGGACTAGTTGACCCATCAGGACTAGTTGACCCATCAGGACTAGCTGACCCATCAGGACTAGTTGACCCATCAGGACTAGTTGACCCATCAGGACTAGTTGACCCACCAGGACTAGTTGACCCATCAGGACTAGCTGACCCACCAGGACTAGTTGACCCATCAGGACTAGTTGATCCATCAGGACTAGTTGACCCATCAGGACTAGTTGACCCACCAGGACTAGTTGACCCATCAGGACTAGTTGACCCATCAGGACTAGTTGACCCACCAGGACTAGTTGACCCATCAGGACTAGTTGACCCATCAGGACTAGTTGACCCACCAGGACTAGTTGACCCATCAGGACTAGCTGACCCATCAGGACTAGTTGACCCATCAGGACTAGTTGACCCACCAGGACTAGTTGACCCATCAGGACTAGTTGACCCATCAGGACTAGTTGACCCATCAGGACTAGCTGACCCACCATGACTAGTTGACCCATCAGGACTAGTTGACCCATCAGGACTAGTTGACCCACCATGACTAGTTGACCCATCAGGACTAGTTGATCCATCAGGACTAGTTGACCCATCAGGACTAGTTGACCCATCAGGACTAGTTGCCCCATCAGGACTAGTTGACCCATCAGGACTAGTTGCCCCATCAGGACTAGTTGACCCATCAGGACTAGTTGACCCATCAGGACTAGTTGACCCATCAGGACTAGTTGACCCATCAGGACTAGTTGACCCATCAGGACTAGTTGACCCATCAGGACTAGTTGACCCATCAGGACTAGCTGACCCATCAGGACTAGTTGACCCATCAGGACTAGTTGACCCATCAGGACTAGTTGATCCATCAGGACTAGCTGACCCATCAGGACTAGTTGACCCATCAGGACTAGTTGACCCACCAGGACTAGTTGACCCATCAGGACTAGTTGACCCATCAGGACTAGTTGACCCATCAGGACTAGTTGACCCACCAGGACTAGTTGACCCATCAGGACTAGTTGACCCATCAGGACTAGTTGACCCATCAGGACTAGTTGACCCACCAGGACTAGTTGACCCATCAGGACTAGTTGACCCATCAGGACTAGTTGACCCATCAGGACTAGCTGACCCACCAGGACTAGTTGCCCCATCAGGACTAGTTGACCCATCAGGACTAGTTGACCCATCAGGACTAGTTGCCCCCAGGGCTGTGTCCACAATGCATTCATTCACTCACTCACACACACCAACACCATCCCTGTCACCATCCATGCCATTAGACTCACTTGGAACCACTCTCTCCGTATGCAAAGCGTGAGTCAGCCTTCACCAGGGCTATCTCCTTCTTTTCCATCAGACCAGCAGCTAGGTCCCATGCTGAGAGGAGGAGGAGGAGGAGGAGGAGGAGGAGGAGGAGGAGGAGGAAAGGATGGTGGTACTCATGGATAAAATGAGGATTGCAGTGTACATACACACAGAACAAGCCAGTGATTTATCCTTGTACAAGTGTGCTGCATAAGCCCCAAGGTAGCTACTGCCAGCCACTGTGCGTGTTCCCATAAGTCTGTGATGGCTCTAACATCTTCACATGAGCTTATTATATGAGTAGGTGGTGTACACACCTGTGTGTTAGGTAGTGTACGCACCTGTGTGTTAGGTAGTGTACGCACCTGTGTGTTAGGTGGTGCACACACCTGTGTGTTAGGTAGTGTACGCACCTGTGTGTTAGGTGGTGTACGCACCTGTGTGTTAGGTGGTGTACGCACCAGTGTGTTACGTGGTGCACACACCTGTGTGTTAGGTGGTGTACACATCTGTGTGTTAAGGTGGTGCACACCACCTATGCATGTTACGCATGTGCACATGTCACACCATGGAACGCATGCACATGTTAAGAATTGACGACAAGACAAGATATAACATGAATACTTGCCTTGCAAATAGTCTCCATCACCTACGATGAATCTGAACGAGTGAGGGTACTCCACTACTTTGCCTGATTCCAAGTATCCCTTTACCTTCATCCTCACACTACACTCCAGAGCGGGCCTGGTTGAAGGCCCTTCGCCTGCACGAATGGTCTGTGTGCAATGGAAAAGGAGAGTACGTACAATTTAAATATTAAAATTTAAAATTTAAATTAATTAGGGGCACCTTTTTCATCAATTGACCGTTTCCAAGGACATCGACCCATTGACTGGACGTCTCCTCTCCGCTGCACGTCTCCGGAGGCTTTGATATGCAACTCTCCTGCTCGCTTTCCTCCACATGCTCTGAACTCGGAGGCACAACCGTATCGCTCAGAGACAGAGTAGGGTCCAAGACGGAGCCGTTCAAAAGCGTAGAACACAGGTCGTCGTGTGCCTGTGAGATCTGCACATATTCTCCCTGCTTCGTTTGATCTCTGCACAATTCGGCCAATGGTCGCGGCACGTTTTCGTCCGCGGTGACAACTGGGTCACGTACGTTCGTCCCCACAGCCTGTTGTTCTGAACCCGACGGTACGCAAGGGGATTCGTTCTGCTCGCTGCTGTCTGCAGGTGGTTCAGCGTGCGGCAAGTCCGCCTCCTGGTTGCTCTGCGTACTAAGCGCCTCTTCGCTAGCCATTTTATTAAAATTGCTTATTTTAATATTAACATTTGCATTAATAAAACAAATAGTTAATTAGGAACATACAGAATGGGAATAAATGCACGTTTTTATCGAGGTTTTCATTATTATTATTATTACTATACAACACATGAACATGTAATAAGCAAAGTAAAATTCCACCCTCAAACCACATAAACTGATAAAGCCAGAACGTGAAAGCAAAGCTCTGGCATTTGCTCCGATTACCTGGCAGTTGAAAGTTATGATTGCTGGGGTGCAGAAGCTCAGTGCACCATTTCCCGACGAGCATCCCGTCTGGCCATTCAGATGCAGTGCAGCAAATCCAAGGCGATAACTACAATCTACTAACGTTTTAGTCTGGCATGGTATAGAAACCCAGCCAAGTTTCGAACACTTCGGATCGTTAGCCAAATGCTTCCGAACTTCAGCTGCAAAATTTAAAATAACGACTCTACATGTACCTACTTGTTCATGTTTGATCATCACGACAGCAATGCACGTGAGTTTGCCACCAAACTGGGCCTGCCACAAGTGGTTTCCCCGGATGGCTAGACGACTGGCCAGTCTGTGATAACGTTTATTTATTTATTTATTTTTGCCCGTTATATATTCTTATGCATGCGAATGATGGAGGGACGTTTAGATCTAGACTACTCTGCGGAAAATTTTTTATTCAGCAGTTAATAATGCAGTCAAAGAATGGAAATGATTTGTGGTCGAATAGTCTACGATACATGGCTAGCTCTAAAGTACCGCGTCATCTTTCTCCACAACAAACGGCTTTGTGAGAAGAAGTTTTCCGCTGTCCCGTATGACGACTGGGGTCAGCGGGCGATCCTTGGAATCCGTGGGCGTTTTGAGAGCCTTGTAGACTGTGCTCTGAGAGGAGAAAAGGTCATTGTTATCACTCCGCCCCCCCCACACACACAAGTACCGTACCATTCCCTTCAGTACTTTACCGAAACACGTGTGTGTTTCATCAAGCCAGGGACACTTCACCGCCGTGATATAGAACTGAGACCCGTTGGTGTCCGGGCCCGCGTTGGCCATGCACACCCACCCAGGGCCGTAGTGCTTCATGATGAAGTTCTCATCACGAAAGTACTCCCCGTATATGCTGTAGCCTGCAAGCGATAAGGTTAGTAGTTATACTGAATTAGAAGGTACCTCTTCCACCGGGTGCTTTCGCATCCTTTTGGTATTAACCTCCTGATCCGTTGAACGACGTGAAATCTCCGCCTGGGGGATAATATATCTCATACTATATGTGCGTATACACATGTTGCTGCACAGTCATACCTTGCATCATAAAGTTGTTGATGATACGGTGAAAGGTTACCCCATGGTAGCCGTAACCTTTCTGTTTTTATCAAGGAACGGCAATAAACTGTAATCATACAGCGTCCTCCTTTGGCTTTTACTTTACCTCATGAGTTGCCAGAGCGACAAAATTGCGCACGGTTTTGGGACTTGTTGCACCGAACAGTCCTATTTCCACCCGCTCTGCCGGGTCGCCAGCTACTTCTATGTCCAGGTAGACCGTTTCGGTAACCAGAGCTTCATCTGTGACAGCATAACTCGACTGCCATGAGCTTACAAGAAGGAGAATTATAACACTCTTCATCGCGTTGGTAATTGTGAATTTTTAATGTCGTGCAGCTCATACATGTGCTTACGTATAGACAATAGCGCCTTGTCTAAAAATAAAAAAAACTTTTTTGCCACTCGTTCGTTAATTTAGAGCATCACGCTGTGGGTGGAGCTCATGGCTGCCGACCTTGTGCACGTTTTGCTTGTCGCACTGCTCTTAAACGGAGCTCAGGGCCTGGACAACGGTACGATGATAGTTCCACGCTACTCGTCTAATTAAATACAATTTACACCATACTCAGGCTTGGCTCTAACCCCTCCCATGGGATGGAATACGTGGTGCACCCTCGGATAGTAAGTACAGCGATGCAAAAAAGTTTTTTCCCTGCTAGGGGACCTGACCGAAATTTCTTAGCTGTGGGTATGATCGCTGCAACGCCCAGGAGGTGATGAGTATTGCCGACACGATGGCCACCAACGGGATGAAGGAGGCGGGTTACGAGTACATCAACTTGGACGGTGCGTGCGTGAGTGTGTCGGCGACCCTGAGCTCGTGTGTGTGCTCATGCGGGTGCCATATGTGTGTTTGCGCGTGCGCTTTGTGCGGAGCGAGGGGTATACCTGTTGTGATTTAAAACCGACCCATCATTCGTTGCAGACTGCTGGGCCGATCACAGAGACACTGATGGAACGATCGTCCCCGACGAGACACGATTTCCAGGGTAAGGTAGCCCCCCCTCCCAGCCTTTCCTTTTTCTAACCCTATTGACCTCGTGGGTTGTGTCCAGTGGTCTGGTCCCTGTTATCCAGTATGTCAACGCAAAGGGCTTCAAGTTTGGCTTGGTAACTATATATGCAGCTAGCATGTGTCCACTGCTTGCGATGGATTGTCATGACATAGCCATCTTCAGTACACAGACGGAGGCGTCTACACGTGCAACAAGGGAGGAAGGCCATACAACATTCCGGGTAGCTATGGTGGGTTTCCATGCTAAGGGTTTATCGTCATGGTGGTAACAACGCTGCCTACGATTTTGCATTACTGACAGGTTACTACGGTCAAGATGCTCAGACCTATGCCTCTTGGGGTGTGGAGTGTAAGTGTTATTTTTTAACAGTGTTCACTGTTAACTTTTGTTATAACCATGCAACAGATGTGAAAATGGATTGGTGTAACCATGAAGCCAATGGTTCAACACTGGACCCGAAGGTCCAATATGCTGAAATGGTTGGTGTGCAAATGAACCCCCAAGGCTGCCATTTTCAGATGTATTTTGTTGTTGTGCATTGGCGTGTGTGTGTGTGTGTGTGTGTGTGTGTGTGTGTGTGTGTGTGTACGTGTGCATGTGTGTGTGTATGTGTGTACGTGTCTGTGGATGCATGTGTGTGTGTGGTGTGTGTGTGTGTGTAGTCAAAGGCTCTCAATGCTACTGGTAAGCCAATCCTCTTCAATGCTTGTGAGTGGGGAGAGGACCAGCCTTGGGAATGGATGGCCCCAATTGCCAACACATGGAGGTCAGGCCCTGATCACGAAGACCTCTGGATTTCCACCATGACCATCATTGAACAGAATGTGGGCCTCAGCTCATATGCAGGTGGGTAATGGAGGAAGGAGGGAGGGAGGGGTCATTGTTCTATTTAACCCACACCAAATGAACACAGGTCCTGGTGGATGGAATGATCCTGACTTCATAATGACCGGAGGACAGGTAATGTCAATAAATGGGCTATATTGATTTGCTATTACTTGCAGTGACATGTCTTGATTTCCAGGCGTGCACGCTTAACCCGTCTCAACACTGTCCTGGCCAGACTGACGTGGAGTACCGGACAGAATTCAGCATCTGGTGTCTGCTTGCCGCTCCACTCGTTGTGGTCACTGATATACGAAACATGACAGCAGCCATGAACGATGTACGATTGTTGCGACATAGTGGGTGTGAGTGACATGTATATATTGATACCTCCAGATCCTTCTCAACAAGGAAATGATAGCTGTGGACCAGGATAAGCTTGGTAAGAGAGTACAATGCTACACAGATATGCATGTGCGTATGTGTGCGTGCATCTGTTGAATGTGTGTATGTTGTATGTGTGTGATGACTTTATTATTGTTTTTGTAAAAAATTTTCACAGGCAGAGCAGGTGATAGGATTGCAATATGGCCTTGTGTTCAGGTCAATTAACCACTTCTTTAAGCTCCTTCCTTTCTTCCAAGTGGTACTAAACAATTTGCTATTCATCAATTCTTTAACCTTAGGATACTGAGACATGTCAGATATGGGCTAGACCTCTGGTGAACAGTTCTTACGCTGTTGGACTATTCAATTCCGTAGGTTACTACCACATCAGACTGGGCATCACTTTTGTGTTGCAGGGTTTCCTCACTCATTCAATAACACTTCAATTCAAACTGCTCAACTTCACTGGGAGTGTATTCATGAGGGACCTGTGGGCACATCAGGACCTAGGTACCTTCACGGAGAGGTGAGGAGGGAGGGAGGGCCCACATGGCATGGCAATGTTCCTGGCCAGTGCATGGTTTTCAGTGTCACCATTGATTTGACCTCTCCCTACACTTTCAGTTTTACTGTTGATGTGGAGCCCCATGGAATTGAAGTCTACAAGGTTACTCAGTTGTAGAGGAAGTCTAACGGTTGAGGATAGTCTGAACTGTCAACATACAGTGTTTGTTGTACCACTGATGATTTGTTCTTTATGACCTAACGTCCCTGGGAGTGGGGTCTGGTACCATAAAAGTAATAAAGAGCACATTGTGTCAGAAGATGCAAAGGGAAGGGGGGGGGGGGGCAATTATAACACCTTACAAGTATGTGGCCTTATAAGCCAAAAACATCAAAAGATAAAACTGTTTGGTTAGACAGTGGTTGTGTTTAAAGCCTGAACAGTTCCATTGTTTGTTAACAACCAGACTCCAACGAGGTGCCTTGTTGGTCAATTATTAAAAGTTATAACAATGGAAATTCAAATTTTGGTAGTTAAGAATCAATGAAAACATTGCCCCACCCACCACCCTCCATCCCTACAAGCGTGCAACGTGCTACTAGCGTGCTCTGATGGCCCACACAAGTGGAAGACATCTGAAAAACATGGGACACACACACACAACACTTCAAACTGGCAACTTTTTTGGACCTTTGGACAATGCTACCTTCCTCTCCCCCCCACACACTACGTGTTCTCCTGTGTACCCCCAACGCTTGCCCGCTCTTGTCCGCTCCTTTTACTGTCGGCACGGCGCAGCTCCCTCATCTTGAGCTGCCGCTGGAGTGCCTTCTGGCGCTTCAGTCCCCCTAGGTACTCCTTGATGGCCAGGCGCTTCTCCTCCTTGCCCTCCTCCGCCTGACGTGCAAGCACAAAGCCAGACAGAGCCGGCTTTGCCCTCAGCGGCTTGTGGAGCAGGAACTGGGCAAGGAGGCGGGCACACTCCTCGTTGAAGTCGACCAATCCCCGCCCCCCCTGGATGCCGGCGTACAGGTCCAACGATGGACCCACCCACAGGAAGTTGGTTCTGGCCCCGCCTTGCTCGCTCAGGTCGAGCGTGTTGAGCTGGTAGCAGAGGAAGGTGAACCTCCTCCCATTTGTCACCACGCACTGGCTGGCCAGGGGGAAATAGAGATCGCTGTCAAGCTTGTATCCATTTTGGATCGTCTCCCCAGCACTCTGGGCAAAGAGCTGCATCAGGCCGTGGGCTAGGGTCTGGTCGCTGGTGCGGCTCTTCTTGTCTTCGACGAACAGGGTGTGCGCGAACGAGTACGGACTCTGCCTCTTGCACCCACCGAACGGCTTTATCTGGTCGAAGCTGTGCTTGAAGAGACCCAGGAACGATGGCTGGTACTGAGTGGGCGGCATGGGCAACTGTCCCGCCGTTTCTGGGTCGCAGAAGAGCTCCAGTGGGTTCGTCGTGTGCAACATGTACATTGGGCGCGCATGGCATATGTAATTCTCTCCGTTTCTTCTCCAATAGCATTCCGTGTCGGGACCGTACGTCAGGTTCGAGTTTAACAGGTGGTTGCATCTGCCTCCGTGCTGCCACACGCTGGAAAAGGCCGCCTGCAGAAGGCCGGCAGAGAGATCCGTTGTGTGGAGCTTGGCAGGGTTGTCGTGGATTTGGAAGGCGAGGGTCTCTGTAACGTGGTCCTTCAGGTTGGCAATCACCTCGCTCTCATCTGGTACGACTACTTTGGATACGCGCTCTGGAAGTCCCTTAACTACAACAGTCTTGGTCAGCCATTGGTACTTTGTGAACGGGTCTACCACTTGGGTGTTTGGATAAACAACGTAGCAGCTTCTCCAGACACTGCCGTGGCCTAGCAGATGAGGTGTGGTCTTCTTGGGGACGTGGACGTAGCCGTATCGCCTGCAATGCTGCAGAGGCGCGTGGTACCTGAGAACGTTTCGTGTCCCTTTACTCCACATGGCACCCCCCAGCGAAGTAAATCGGTGACGTAATGAATGTAGCGCCAATTTTTGGCGGGTAACAAATGGAATCTGCTTCTGCAGTGTGTTACACATTCGCCGGTTGTTCTGTGGCATGAACACGGCTTTTAAAAGTGGGTAGCACTTACGTTGAAACCAAGAGTAGCCTCAGGCTTGGACGGAAAAGAATTACGGTGCGCAAGTTTGTCGCCAATGAAGGTCGCGCTTACTAGTAATCCATACATACCAGGCTACCTTTCGAAACAATGTTAAAGGTTGCACCGAATGAGCCATTCCGTAAGCTCATTCAGCCTCGTAGCCGCAGTATCCATAACCCAACAGCTACCCTGAACGTAGGACAGTGCGTTACCGAAACAGGCCAGTACCAGCATCACGGGCAGAGGCCAAAGCAACCTGTGGAGAAGGCCAACCTGCAGGCCCGCTACTGGTCCTACCTCTTTGACAACTTGCACAGAGCAGTTGAGGAGTTGTATACCACCTGTGAAGCCGATGAGAGCGTAGTGGAATGCCAGGTAGGTGTTCAGCTAGCAGCACCTTGATGCGGGCTTGGCTTTTATGGCCACTGTACTCACTCTAGGAAGTGGTTATGTCACTTCAGATGTGCTGCAAAGATTTCATAGCTCTTATTCAAAGAATTGAGTTGCAAAAGCAGTTCGAACAGGGGAAAAGGTTGCTATTTTGTGTGTGGATGTGCACCTGTGTATTTATATGTGAGCACATGTGTGTGTGTGTGTGAGTGTATGTGGTGCCTATTTCAAAATATTTCTGTCCTTCAGACCACCATCTGTTGCATGGGAAGTGCGAAAGATCACTTCTCCAAGCAAACCGCACACAAGCCAACATGCGAGGTCATTACAGGCCGGGGCAAAGCACACAAACCCATCACAGCCTGGAGCAAAACGATTCCTCAACTTCAGAACTCACAAGCAGAGTACAGAGAACTGCTCTGAAGTTATGGTCGCTCAAGCCCCACCTACCAATGTAACCATGACAACAGCACAGATGGGGACAAAGACGACTGGCACAGTGCCTCAGACCTCCTCTGTGGTTGTAGCACGGGAGACCCACACCCAGATAGCTGTGGCAGAAGAGACCTGCCATCATCACGATGAGGATGCTGCAGCAACAGTGGCACAAGATGAACTGACAAGCGCTCCTCCGTCACAGCTTCCTTCAATAGGTGGAGCAAAGGTTGTGACCAGTGCTCCAAGCCATGCAGTGGCACCATCCACTTTAAGTTGGGCTGATAGGGTGAAGGGCAAGTTGGACCACTCAAAGATCAGTGGTCCACCAGCCACCAGCAGCGGTGGGGCACACAATCTCATCCGTGCGTCTAGAGGGGAAGCAAGCAAGGCTCTTTCTCCTGCATCGTCCTCAGTTGTGGCAGCTAAGGGCAAGGTTGCTGAACCAGGTGACGGTTGGGAGTTGGCGTGTAGCAGGAGCAGGCCTGGAAGACGATCAAGAAGGTTACGCAGCGGCAACACAGGTGTGATTAGTGGTTGCAGTTTCAGGCTAAAAGGGGTTTGGGGGGGGGGGGGGGGGGGGGGGGCAGGCTCTGAGCTCTTTTTTGTACCTTGCTTACCCAGCAAAGCCAGCTGTCAGCGAGCATGGTCCTTTGTTCCGTGTGAGCAGTGATCCTGGGTTAAGTTTGGTACGGAAGGAGGAGTTGGCGCTTGTGAAAAGCTCCAGTGTTGCTGAGGAGGCTGTGTCTGCAGTGGAGCAGTCTGTGTCCTCGTCTGCTTCACTAGAGGCAGCCTGTTTGGTAGTGGAGCCAGAGGGAGCTGGCTCCAGGGGTACCACACCCTCACCAAAGCCACAGGAGTTGCCATGGTCGGGAGGGACAGTGAACCCTGCACCCAGCTCCGCTCTCAAAGGGGAGGAGCTCCAACGTCCCTCCAGCCCAAAGGGAGGACATTTTGAGTCTGCTGAGCCCTGTGTGATGGAGGTGAGTGTGTGAGCCCTGTGTGATGTGATGGGGAGGTGAGTGAGCTCTGTGTGATGTGATGGGGAGGTGAGTGAGCCTTGTGTGATGTGGAGGTGAGTGAGAGGGTGAGTGCGCCCTGTGTGTGATGTGGAGGTGAGTGAGCTCTGTGTGATGGGGAGGTGAGTGAGTTCTGTGTGATGGGGAGGTGAGTGAGTTCTGTGTGATGGGGAGGTGAGTGAGTTCTGTGTGATGGGGAGGTGAGTGAGCTCTGGATGATGGGGAGGTGAGTGAGCTCTGTGTGATGGGGAGGTGAGTGAGTTCTGTGTGATGGGGAGGTGAGTGAGCTCTGGATGATGTGGAGGTGAGTGAGCTCTGTGTGATGGGGAGGTGAGTGAGCTCTGTGTGATGGGGAGGTAAGTGAGCTCTGTGTGATGTGGAGGTGAGTGAGTTCTGTGTGATGTGGAGGTGAGTGAGTTCTGTGTGATGCGGAGGTGAGTAGCTCTGTGTGATGCGGAGGTGAGTGAGTTCTGTGTGATGTGGAGGTGAATGAGCTCTGTGTGATGGGGAAGTGAATAAAAGTAGCTCGCCATCATATGCTATTGAAGTCCTTTTAATGTGCAGCCTCAGCTGTCCCCTAAGCAATCTCTAGACTGGAATACATTTGTTGCTGTCTGTGAAGGTGGGCTCATAAAAATAAATAAATAAATAAATAATTGTATTTCTGTGACATGGTACTCAACAGCAAACAAGAACCCTATGTGCTGGGCTGATCGTTCAGAGTCACCACCTCTTCCTGACGTACCACGCTCTCCTGGTAGGGCTGTACATCTACACCAAAAATTCTCTTCTCCGAATCGGAAGAGGTGTGTTTTCATTTTTTAAGTGCGAGTGCAAGCAAGTTTGGTAATATGCAGGTGTGCGTGATTGCTGGGGTGCAGGGGTGGAGGATACATAGACGAGGGTATGGATACCATAACATGTAGCTCAGTATGTATTTTCCACATATGTGTGTGCTTATAACCATGTGATTTGAACCCTTCAGACCAATTGAAGAGTCCATTAGGATCTTACAAGAGAGACAGGTGTGGTTCACTGCAGCTGCGCACAAAAGTGGAGCAACACTGGCTTCCCCCATTGCAGGTCAAAGCACAACTTCAAAGAGGCAGACTCCAAGAAGAGAAGACCCACAAGTTACACCTTCAGACCAAGAAGGTGCCTGTTCAGTGCTTTATTTGTTCGTTCTGAGCTAAAGTGGTCTACCTTTTCTTAGGTCAAGGAGGTTCGGGAATACCAAGATGCACTCTCGAGACAACGGAAAGAAGAGATGGATGAAAAAATGCAAAGGGCAGAGCATCTAAGAGAGAGCTTCCTTCAAGAGATAGTAAAAAAGGCACAGGCAGAGGAGGCCAAGGTGTGTGTGTGCGTATGTGTTGTGTGTGTGTGTGTGTGCATGTTTGTATGTACGTGTGTGTGTGTGGTGTATGTATAATCACTTGTTGCATGTGGATAAAACATGTCTATGTGTAAACAAAATCTGGAATGGATTGTAGGTTTGTGAGATTGCCTTCATCAACTCGCTTGAGGCTCAGAACAAGAGGATTGAAGTCCTGCAGAGACACGAGGCACGTTTTGCTGTTGGCCCTTCCTTTATGGAATAGGTCTGGGGATCGGGTGGTCTTGTGACCCCTTCTCCCTTCCCCCTGTGAGTGTTGCTTTCTTTATTGCAGGATCACTGGGCAAGACTACAGTACCGCCAGGTTAGGATTAGTGTTGGGGGTAAATGTAGCATGTACCTGAGGGGGTATGCCCTACAGAGGGAGAAGCAGAAGCGTCACCAGGAGCACCAGGCCAGGGAGGAGGCTGCACAGGTCAGTGTGTTATGACTTCTACGCAATTGCATGCTTTTTTCTTCTCCTTTCTGTTCTTGTGTTTTTTTGTTTACGTTGTTATGGCGTGCATCTCTGGTAGCAACGCCATCGATTGCTCGAAATTGAACGCCAGGCCAAACTGGTAGAGAAGGAGCAGAAAAGGAAAGAGCAGGTTAGGTGTGGGATAGTGCGGGTGGAGTCATGGACTGCTTGTATTGTTTATCCTCCCCCACCACCCCCCCCCACGCTATACTTTTTATGGGTTTATGTAGCCACTCCCTCCACTCCTCAGGATGCCAGAAGGGAGCAGAGGCGGAGTGAGAGGGACAGAGCCAGAGAAGAGGCACTAAGAAAGAAGGCTTGGTACTGTGTGTGTGTGTGTGTGTGTGTGTGTGTGTGTGTGTGTGTGTGTGTGTGTGTGTGTGTGTGTGTGTGTGTGTGTGTGTGTGTGTGTGTGTGTGTGTGTGTGTGTGTGTGTGTGTGTGTGTGTGTGTGTGTGTGTGTGTGTGTGTGTGTGTGTGTGTGTGTGTGCGTTTGTGCATTTGTGTAGAGGGTTTTGTGGAATGTTTTTTTACAAGCATATATGTTTATAAAGAGGATGTATATTAGAGGGTGTGGTGCTGTTTGTATGTGTATGTGTGTGTTTGTGTGTGTGTATGTGTGTGTGTGTGTAAGCAGAGTACGTAGTTAAGTGCACCCCTTGTAGCGAGCGAGAGAGGAAGAAAGAGGCCAGGAATATAGCCCTCCAGATGTCAGCTGAGGAATTGGAGCGACGGATACAGCTGAAGGTGTGTGGCTCCCTCCCCTCTGCTCCCCACTTAAACAGCACACCCACCCTCATAGCAAGATGAATCTTCAAAGCGCTATGACTTGCAGCTGGAGCAGATAAAGGAGAGGGTGAGCTGTGGTGTGTGTGTAGACCATGTATGTGCATCCTGCGTGAGGTTTAGCTGATGTGTGTGTGTGTGTGTGTGTGTGTGTGTGTGTGTAGACCATTTGTGTGCATCCTGCATGAGGTGTAGCTGATGGTGTATGTGTGTGTTTGCAATAGGCAGGTGCAAGTGTGATGTCTCTGCAGGCGTCACTTCTTCCCAGACACCCGTCCTGCGATGATGCACCGGGCGTGGGGTTGTATGACACGCAGAAGTGGTGCACCCTGTGCAAAGTGAAGGTGAGCTTGGAAGTGTGATGAGGGGGGGGGGGAAGTGATGGCGGGGTGGAGGGAAGGGAGAGAGGTGGGGAGAAGGGATGATTGCGTTCCCTTCTCATCGTATTTGACAGATCATATCACCCGTGTACTGTTTGAGTCACCTAAGGGGGAAGAGGCATCAGGAGGTTGTGTCATCCTTGACACCTGAGCAGGTGCGTGTATGTGTATTGGTATCTTGTGGTTGAACAAGGGAGTGATGTACTTCATGTATGTACTCTCTATTGTACATATTGTGCAACCATCCTGGGAGGTGTGGGGTACCTTTGTGGTACGCATTCCTTGTAAGCAAGGGAGCGTGCTATGTGGGAGAGATAGGCCCTGAGTAGTTTTAGCACTTCAGGTGTGTGTATGTGTGTGTGTGTGTGGTGAGAGGAATGTCTGTGTGTGTGTGTGTGTGTGTGTGTGTGTGGCCGTCAAAAATTCTCTCCTGGTCAGTCTGACCCAGCATTGGTGATCACAGAGGCTCCCATGGAGGAGCAAGGTTTGAGCAACCTGCAGATCCAGATCAGTGAGCGCTTACATGGCGGTAAAAAACGTGCGAGGAAACTTAAACAGAAAATGGCAGGCTGGTAAGTGAATAGTGCTCAGGGTTCATGCTGCCTTAAACTGATGCACGTGTGTGTGTGTGTGTGGGTGGATGTGTTTTTGTTTTTCTTTTGGGGTGTTGCGTGTGTGCATGCATGTGTTTTCTGAGCAGGGCAAGGGATCAGAGAGTTTTCAGTGAAACTATTCAATCCAAAGCCAAGCTAAGGTGGGTATACTTATGTATGGCACTGTACATTATGAGTGTTAAGGAGCGTCTGGGTTCACATGCAGACTACAGAAGGCAGTGGGTGACCTGAACAAGATCCTTGAATCTCATGGGGGTCAGGATGGCCTGGGCACTGGTATTCTAGGGAACCTGGACCATATCCTGTCTGAAATAAGCCGTATTCTTTCACTCAAGGTGAGTAACAAGTGAGGTGGAACACAGGGTAGAGGGAGGGCTACAAAGGTAGTGGTTAGGGGGGTGGAGTCAAGAATGCAGTTTTGCAGGTGTATGAGCTGCTATTAGTTTTGCACCCCTTCTCTTGCAGATCTCAGAGGACCTTATCTGTTTTTGTCAGCTAGGAGGTGTGGCCTCACTGGTTCGTCTTCTGGTGACGTTTACGAGACAAGATGTTCTGTCAAGGCAGCAGGAGAAGTGAGCTAGCCAACACTCCTTACTACCACTTGTACATTTACTGTTCCTTTATTTTAATTTTTTTGCAACCATGCCTCTTTCCATCTGACTACTTCTTCTCATGCGCTCTCTCTCTCTTCCTCTTGGTAACACCAGAACTCTCACTTTGGCTGTCAGTATTCTTCGAGCTGCGTGCGGTGAACACATGGACATCTGCGCGTTTTTTATCCTAGCCAACCAGTTTTCTCCGATTGTTGAGTTGTTGGTGCAATACCTAAAAATTCCACACCCCAAGCCACACCCCTACACTGATGTGAACGCTGACCTGGCACTGCCTGTGGAGAAGCAGTTATGTCTCCTCCATAGCGCCAGTCTGTCTCTGTGTCCCCCGCTGTTGAGTCTTCTTGGTACCATCCTAAGTAGGCTGAGCTGCAGTGCCAAGTACTCTCATCTTGAGAGTCACGTGCATGACTGCATAAGGTAAGGTTTGGTTTATAGGAAGGGGTGTGGGAGGGGGGGGGGGGGGGGGACATTTTTTTGGCTTCAATTACTCGCTTTGCTTGCTCTCTTGGGAGCTACTCCTCCTGTCCCAGGGGTGATCACTAGGGACTCCTCCTGTCCCAGGGGTGGTCACTAGGGACTCTCCCTGTCCCAGGGGTAGTCACTAGGGACTCCTCCTGTCCCAGGGGTGGTCACTAGGGACTCTCTCTGTCCCAGTGGTGGTTACTAAGGACTCCTCCTGTCCCAGGGGTGGTCACTAGGGGACTCCTCCCAGGGGTGGTCACTAAGGACTCCCCCTGTCCCAGGGATGGTCACCAGGGACTCCTCCTGTCCCAGGGGTGGTCACTAAGGACTCTTCCCAGGGGTGGTCACTAGGGACTCCTCCTGTCCCAGGGGTGGTCACTAAGGACTCCTCCCAGGGGTGGTTACTAAGGACTCCTCCTGTCCCAGGGGTGGTCACTAGGGACTCCTCCCAGGGGTGGTCACTAAGGACTCCTTCTGTCCCAGGGGGTGGTCACTAGGGACTCCTCCCAGGGGTGGTCACTAAGGACTCCTTCTGTCCCAGGGGGTGGTCACTAGGGACTCCTCCCAGGGGTAATCACTAAGGACTCCTTCTGTCCCAGGGGGTGGTCACTAAGGAACTCCTATTTCTACGTGTGGGTTATGTAGGAGTCAGTGGTTGTTATTTAATCCGACAGTTTCCTAGTGAGTATGGGGGTCGTGGACCGGCTGTCAGACTGCTTTGCTGCCATCCTTGCCCCCATTGCTGTGCCAGAGTTGGAGCAGTTGGTGATTGGAGGGATAAATCTGCTGATTGCTGCAACCGGCTACCTGCATAGGAGGGTGGGCCACGTATTTGGAGACCCTACCGGGGACACCACCCAACTGCTCCTGGCCTTGAGGCAAACAGAACTGGGCAGTAAGGTGTCCGTTCTTTGTTATGCCACTCCCCCTCACAACACACACCCTGTCACAACTCTCCCCATCACACACACGTTCACCCCATCACACACACCCTCACACAACACACACCTTCACGTCACCCGCAGATCTCCTTGCCCTCCTGTATGCCATCCTCCTGCATGAAGGACCCCCGAGGCACTCCTCTGTGCCGCCAGCTCTCTCAGACCACACCCTAGCACTTGCTATGGCTGCCTTCAAGGCTGTCAACAACATTGCTATCATCGACCTCAAAATGGTGCAGGTGTGTGTGTGTGGGCGGGGGAAGGGGGGTGGGGGAAGGTATTTGTTCCGTCCCAAGGGATTGTCTGTTCACTCCTCCACTTCACATAGGCTTTCCTCGGAGCAGAAGGGGTTTCATTGGAATTTCGTCATGTTGTGAGCTACCTCCTATGGTGCGTATTGTGTTTGTGTATCCATGTGTAAACGTGTTTATACATGGATGCGTCTTTGGAAGAGAGGAGTTGGAATTATTAACGAATTATGCTTTAAACCCAGGCATTGCTCACACTACCCTAACCCTGCACTTGTTCAAGAGCTTATACTGTCCATAGGGTATTGCTGTGTCCTCAACCCTGACAACCAGGTAAGGTAGAACACCAAACTGCTTGTGTGAGTGTGTGTGTGTGTGTGTGTGTGCGTGTGTGTGTGTGTGTGTGTGTGTGTGTGTGTGTGTGCACGCGTGCTCCTGCCACATGCACCATACTCCTCCCCACCAAGCCCAGTGCATGGGGTTGGAGAGGGGTCCACTTTGTAGTATTATGTTGTTGATGCAGTTTGTTGTCTGCTCCTATGACCTGTCGACTCTATGAGGCCTTTGTAATGGAAGGTGGCCTTATAATGTGGTCACTTTGTTGGCTTGTTACTTGGAGGGACATGTAGCTTTTGTACAATAGAATTTCCCTTTCCCAGTTTCCCCTTTGGGCTTTGATGCTTTTGCATACCTTGTATAAACTGAGTAATGGACTACTGGTAGTATTAGCTTCAAGTGTGTTGTTATGATCTATGTGTGTGTAGGCAAGTTACATGTGTGCTTGTGTAGGTGTGATGTGTATATAGGGATTGTGGGATTGTAAGTGCACCTAAGATGGTTTCACCTCTTGCTCTCTCCCTCTCTCTCCCTCTCTCTCTCTCTTTCTCTCTCTCTCTCTCTGGAGATGATGTTTGGTTTTAATTTAAAGCTGTGTTTGGTTTAGTTTTTAAAGAGTTGTACTTCTTTGCAAGGTCTTTCTCCAGTCTGGTCGAAGCCCAACCTTGCTCCAACTAATGTGTGGCCTTCCATTTGACTACTTCACCAAACCAGAGTGAGACTGGGGCCATTCATTTCAAAGCCTTGACTTTTGGGGGTGGGGGTGCTTTTTTGTTCAGAGATGAGATGGCTGATAACATTATCCGTTGACAATACAAAGCTTTGGGTATGTTCTTCCTTTTTGGACAGGTTGACTTGTCTCCTCTACCCAACACTGATTGCTGCCTGCTACAACTCCCTGGAGAACGTGGGGATCTTGTCACAGGAGATAAGCTGCAAGCTTTTGTCCACTTTCTTACAAGTTAATTGACTTGTAATTACTGTGTGTATAGATTTCATGTACTTCTCTTTCCCCTACCATGTCACATAGGAAAACATACAGGTTTTTAGAGAAGATTGCAAAGGTCAACACTCCTGTAAGTTTCTTCCCTCTAACATATCCTCTCCCATATCCTCTTTCTTTGTTATCTGATTTTTCATTGTATATATTTTATAATGCGTAGGTGTTCCAGACTTTTATTCTTTGCCATATCGCTTCCCGAGGTCTCACTGGGAGCCGGCACTTCAGTTCTTCAGCAACTGATCATTATTATGTGTTCATGTATTTATCTTTAATCCGTTCGCAAATTTGAGAATATACGGTATATTGCGGACTGCTCTAAAAAGCGTCAAATGTTGAGAAGTTGCGCGATTCTGCCGGCAGCGGAGGACGAGACGATGGAAGCAATGAATGCATGCGTTACAGGTTTGTTCAATAAAATTGCTTGAAGGACGAGCCGTACCCGATGCCGTGCGTTTTTTTTTTTTTTTAAACCGGAGCGCGCTGCAAGGAATATCCATAGAGAACTCCTCTCTGATCTAGGTGCCGGCCCATAAAGAATGTTTTGCATATACAACGCCAATAGCATCGCACCCACAGTCCGCTAGCGCATGCTTTATAAGCACAGTGTCGCAGCAGCGTGGCAGGCCAGAGCGAGCCAGCTATCGTTATTAATATTGTTTTTTTAATATTATATTTTCCCTTCCGATTTCTCCAGACGAAAGTCAGAAGGTGTGCAGTGGCTGCAAAAGACCTATTGAGGACCAGTTTCATTTTACTGTGTCGCCAGACACGGAATGGCACGCCTCATGCCTTCTGTGCTACCAGTGCAACACGTCTCTGGACGAAAGCGGGACTTGCTTCATGAAGGAGGGGCGACCTTACTGTCGCAAGGATTATATACAGTGAGTCGCCTAATATGGCAATTGAGCCGCGGGAACAGGTGCGAAGCAAAAAAAAAAGATTGCGGAGGGTTAAGCGCTTGGGCACCAAGAGACGTCTACATAGCGGCGCGGAATTCCTGTACGCCCTGTCGTACGACAGCTAATCACCTATAGCTGAATAGTGTTGCCTGTGCGTCGAAATTATTTAGCAGTCCATATCATTGAGCGGATACGCTGTGATATATATATATATATTTTTTTTAATCAGCTAGAAAAAAAGAAAGGTCGTATGCATATACGTCCGTCTGCACTTTGGGAAATCAAAAGGTTGAGCATGTTTCGAACTTGGGTTTAGTATTGACGTATGCATTCACCTGACGTTATAAAACGTTAACGTGTTTGCGTTTCTGTTCTTTTTAGCCCAACGTACATAAACGTAACCGTAACCGTTGCTAACGTTTTAACCGACACAGTTATTGTTAACGAAGCCTTACGACTGCTGTGCGGGAGGGGGGGGCTGACCCTTGTTTTACCACGTGGAACGGTGCCTGTAACCCAATCGAGCGGAACGGAAATGGTCTTTGGTTGGCACAAAAAAAAAAAAAAAAAAAAAAGTAAACCTCTCTTCTCAGCTTGTAGGTGTAGGAGGAGGAGGAGGAGAATGGTGTAATGTATTACTTGGTAATGTGGTGTTCATTGTATATGAAAGTCTGTTCTTTTTCTACCACCCAGGCTATTTGGTATTCAATGTGCAGGATGTGATAGCCAGATAGAACCAAATGATCTTGTCA
>OY811992.1:1255030-1257530 GCA_963681505.1 Eunapius fragilis
GGGCCCACCAGCAGTAACTATGGACCTACCAGCAGTAACTATAGACCCACCAGCAGTAACTATGGGCCCACCAGCAGTAACTATGGACCCACCAGCAGTAACTATGGGCCCACCAGCAGTAACTATGGGCCCACCAGCAGTAACTATGGGCCCACCAGCAGTAACTATGGGCCCACCAACAGTAACTATGGGCCCACCAGCAGTAACTATGGGCCCACCAGCAGTAACTATGGGCCCACCAGCAGTAACTATGGGCCCAGCAGTTGCTGCAGCCCCGGAATCAACAATAGCTATGGTGGTGGGTGTGGCCCCAGCAGTTAACACCTGCTCAGCACAGGAGTCGACAGAACTGTCAGTACCAATGGAGCAGGTTAACCCTTTGGACTCTGTACCACCTGCCTCTTTGTCAGGCTTTATCCAACTTACAGAACCTTCATGTATTGATTTTTCAGAACCCATGGAGACTGATGCTCACACCTCCTTAGATGGGAGCACTGGGACTCCGTCATCCGTTATAGCCACACCCACTTCCTTTTCAGTTAACACTCCTCCCACTGCTGTCACCGTTGCCATGACAACCACTGTCGTTGATACGTCCACCTCCACAGCCATCCTCACTGGTGCTCTAATCTTACCTCCTCCCACTGACCCTGGTTTGGCTCCCTTGGGTCATACATCCTCTGTGGTACAGACCTCCATGTCTGCAGATTGCTGCGTAAAGCCTCCAGTTCAACCTGAACACTTTGGGGAATTTCTGCTTGGACCCCCATCAGTCTCTTGTGAGCTGCCATCCACCTCCTTGGAGGTTTCCATGGACCACACCTCTTCAGATCAGGCTCCCCAGCAACCAGAGAAGCATGAGGAGTTGGAGCTGCGCTTACAGTTCTTGAAGGAAGCCCACGATTACCTGGGAAGGTTTGTTCCACCTTCTGTCTACACACTGCCACACATGCACATAGGCACACTCACTCATAACCACACATGCACATAGGCACACTTACTCATAACCACACATGCACATAGGCACACTCACATAGCCGCACTTGCACTGTTACACCACCATCTTTATCTCTGCCTCGCCACCAAACAGCTTGGGCTGGTGCTGCAAGGATGATGGTTGCTTCTTGCAAGCCAGTGTGAACACCCTCAGAGGGGAACTTCATATCCTCTCAGCCCTACCCCCAAAGCACAGGGATGTAAGTTGTGTGTGTCCAGCTGCTTTGTCTCTCGTTGTCATGCCAGCGTGCCGTCATCAACAGATCTTGCTTCAAGAGCTGGAGCAGTGTTACTACTGTCTATATGGTCACCCTCAGAAGAAGGCTAAGGTAAGCGTAGCAACATATTACCAATAGCTGCAGCTCTGTAACTACTCTGTCCGCGTGAATCGTATTATGCTAGTTTTGTTAGTACCTTAAGGATGTGCACATTTTGATGTGTTGCCTAGTAATATGCATATGCACACCACCACCACCACCACCACCACCACCACCACCAACCTCCATCACCACCAAAACCACCACCACTACCACCACCAACACCAACACCAACATCACCACCACCACCACTACCACCACCACCACACCACCACCAACACCAACACCACCACCACCACCACCACCCTACATAGCTGTTAAAAACAGGTTTATTATTGTGATCCTAAATTTTGTTTCTTGAATGCATATCTCTGTTTATGGTCTGCGTATGGATTTCACTATATCATGTCATGTTCATTGTCAGGCTCGTGGTTTGTCTGAACACAACTCAGAACAGGTACACACACACACACACACACACACACACACACACACACACACACGTCAGTTGTTTCAGGGGATCTCACTTCAGGTACCCTTGACATGGGAGGGTGCCCTCAAGCTGATGGAATACTTCCACTGTCCTTACTCCTCCCTCTCTGAAGTAAAAAACACCTACATTACTGCTGAGGTAACATACACACACACACACACACACACACACACACACACACACACACACGTTATGTCACATCACACCTATCTCTTGTAGTTGCTTACTCTCTACAAGCGTGTGACTGATGTCATACCACAGGATGGGAAGGGTGAGTTGGTCTGAACGTGTTCCAACGCTTCGTGCTTTCATATAAAGCCTACCCCTCAGCTCAAGTGTTCAGTGCTCTGACAGACTATATTGATGGGAAAAATGAATCTCTTCCCACACCAGTCCCTGCCCATCCACATAAGTGTGTTCCCCTGTTGCTAGGAAGAATTGATCTCAACTGGTCTTTTGTGTTTGTCTGTTCTATTTCAGCCCTCTGATTGCCGAGATATTCCATATCTTGGGTGATGACTCCCTCAAAACCCAAGACAACATGTAGGTGTCATCACCTTTGTAACCGTGGGTAATAAGATTATTTATGTCCTACCCAGCAAGGCCATCCATTACTATCAGAACAGCCTATGCTACGTCCCTGACCACTTTGAGGCATGGGCTGGTTTGGCTTTGAGCTATTCGGAAAAGATCT
>OY811992.1:1262530-1538599 GCA_963681505.1 Eunapius fragilis
ATCACACTGCTTAGGCCTGGCACTTTTCCCACCCATGCGCGCAAGAATCTGGAGCTGCTGGTTCAAGTCCTATCACAGCTAGGACAGACCTCCACGCTCACTTATCTGTGCACACAGCTGAAGACCAGACCAGATGCCACCAAGTTAGCATCACACACACACACATACATACACACACACTGAGTCAAAGGATTTATTGCCTCAATCGACCATTTTTTCAGGCAGTATCTGAGAGACAATGAGAGAGTGGCCATGTTTAAAAAGGTGTGAGCAGTGGGGGACTTCAGCAGAGGGTTTGTCTGATTCTCTGATCGTAGGTGTGGGGGCTGTGCTTGGCAAGGATGAAGGCTACTTACGATGAAGGTGAGTGTGTGTGTATGTGTGTGTGTGTGATATGTGTGTGTGTGTGATATGTGTGTGTGTGATATGTCTGTTTCATGGGATCATAGAAGTCAGTACTGCAAATGCCGAAAAGGTATGGAGTCTCACTTTGGTGGGTATATTGGATGGATGTAGCCATTGTATACACACACACACACACACACACACACACACACACACACACACACACACACACAGCTTGGAAGCCTTCTCATGGAGGTGTATGCTCTTCGCTCTGCAGCACTGAGAGTGGACAGTCAGCATTACACCAAGGTGTGTACGTTAGTGCAGGCGTGAGCATGCGCTCAAACCGCAATTTCCCCCTGCTCATATAATACATACATAGAGCTCAGATGCAGTTCTGCAAAACATCTACACATCATTGGTTGCAGCTGAGGCCAAAGTATGGGGGAAGGATTTATGTCTCCTGATATCACTCTAGTTATCTACATGGTACTGTTCTGTCTTTTTTTTTAGGAGGCAGGGAATGAAGTGAATCGCCTTAAGCCATCTCTGGAGGAGGCCACAAAGTACTGCCAGGCCAGACTCAGAAAGTCGCTGGCAGCCAGTGATGTTGCCATGGTTACTCAGTCCACCTGTGTGTCATCTACAAGCTAAAACAGCTGTTACCATCCTGAAGTATTTCAACATATACAGTCTAACTGTTGTCTCAATGGATGGCAAGTTGATGTTCAACCATTCATTAGTATTGGGTGGTCGGCCATGTTTAAAAGAGGTGATGATGTGATCAATAAAAATATACGTTCCATGTATCAGTGTTCAAAACCAGTGGTGTGTGGGTGTGGTTTGAATCAGGTCTACGCATTGATTTGTCTCTGAATACGTCTGGCGACCATCTTCTCAATATTCCTTCTCCTCACGTACACCACCCAATAAGCCACAGCTCCGATCAAGCTACAGATGATCTGGGAACCAAATGAGAAGGTGGGATCATTTTACCAACATAACACCCACTCAGGAGAGGAGGAGGGTCATCACTGCTCAGTTTACACACACATTTGGGGGGGGGGGGGGGGGGGGGGGTGGCTGACTCACTTCAAATGTCCAGAACAGTCGCTCTTCATTGAAGTCAGGACTGTAGTGACAGCCTGCGAACTTTTTTTTCTTGTTGCTAGTGCAGTACTCAAGTTGTTTGTAGCCCGTTGTTAGGCACTCAGATAAGTACTGGTTGGGTGTGGGACACCGTTATGCAGTGTTTGTCTAGTGTTCACACATAAACCTCACCGCCTCCAGCTTTGAACAGGGTTTACACTTCGTTAGAGGGTAGCAACTCTTGTTGTCTTCAGTCCTTGTCGCTGTTGAGAGAAATTTGAAGCAGGTAAGTATAAAATATCAAAGATGGTCCTGAAAGAATTCGCCTAAACATTTATATCACGCGTACTGAAGTTCGCACTTCCATTATTGGAAAACTTCTGTGTATGTAATGACATGGGACCTGTTACGGTGTGTTCGAGAGAGCCTGTGGTCTTGACATTCTGCCCTTGCGATAAAACCAGTGCCCTGTTTTTTGGGAGGGTGATCCCGTGACACCTTCCACTTGGATAAGGAACTCACCACGTGGCACAAACCAGAGCGAGTAAGTGCGGTGATACGAATCTAATACGCATCAGCAAAAGTGGCCGGTCGTCGAGAAATCGAAACGGTCGTTTACCGATAATTAATTTTTGTAAACACCCACGCATACAGTCGCTGCGCGGACGTCTCTACTGCGTAAAGGCACTCTGCCTTACCAAAATTCTAGTCACTCTTCAGTGTATTTCAGAGTTACGTAGCGTAAGTAATAACTGTAGTGCAAGCAGGTGAGGACTACCCCGAAACCTTTTCCCGTCCGCAGGGTGTGCCACGCCCTTATAACTTTTTTGAGTTAAGTTATTTATGGCAACGTCAGAACCCGACCCTCCACCGCCACCACCGCCACCGATGAAAGTTCTTGTGCTCGGAAGCACGGGGGAGATCGGGAAATGCCTGGTCGGAGCCCTGCTACAGGCTAAAGTATGGTCCGCTTGCGCTTTGATGCGTGATGTAAATAATGTACTTCCCTCCCCACCATCGGCTTCCAGGAGAGAATTGAAGCTGTGACTTTAATTGGAAGGCGCAAATTAGAAGCAGTCCCGGAGCAATACAAGGTCGACATAGCTGCGGAAGAAGCGGCGGGTCGTCTTAAACAGCACGTTGAAGGTAAGCGGGGGCGCGTGCAAACTTAAGGGCCACGCGCGCACTTAGCCGCGGTTAGCCCGGTACGAAGCAAACACGCGCTCGCATAGACACGCGAACAAAATAACATCGACCGGTTTGCGTACCTTCTTGCAGATTTGAACACCATCACTGAAGACACTGTCAAAGAACTTTCCGCCGGCTATCAAGTTTTCTTCAACACCTTTGGTACCACAAGAAGCCAAGCCGGCTCAGCGGTAAATGAATAGTAACGTTTGGAAAACGGCCCAACAGGGCAAACACGCGTGCTTCGTATGTATAAATGACTGCCTGCCGTATCACTTCACAGGAGGCCTTCCGCCACATTGACTTCGAGCTGCCCATGAAGATGATCCGAGCGGCGCGCGAAGCAGGTGTGGCTCACTGCAGCGTGGTAACGTCTTTAGGAGCGGACCCCAACAGCTGGTTTCTGTACCCCAGAACCAAGGGCGAGGTAGGAGATAGAACAAAACACTCGACACGCACGCACGCACGCACACGCACACACACACACACACACACACACACACACACACACACACACACACACACACACACACACGCACGCACATGCATACACCACACATTCCTAATATTTGCTCCCATGGTTCCTTATCACGACACATCCACACATTTGCATGTCCCATTTACCCGTATAGATGGAAGAGGGTGTGAGACAGCTCAATTTTCCCTTTGTGACCATCTTTCGTCCTGGTTTACTGGGAAGGACCGGCGCTCGCTTTATAGAAAGGATTGCAGGTATTCCATCAAATCAGTTATACCCTGAAGCACTTTGCATGTCACTTCAGTCATGCATCCACTCACATCATGTTACTACACACATCATGTTACCACTCACATCATGTTACCACTCCCACTCACATCATGTTACCACTCCCACTCACATCATGTTACCACTCATGTCATGTTACCACTCACATCATGTTATCACTTACTTACATCATGTTACCACTTACATCATGTTAACACTTACATTATGTTACCACTTACGTCATGTTAACACTTACATTATGTTACCACTTACGTCATGTTACCACTCACATCATGTTACCACACAGGTGTCCTCTCAACGCCTATACCAGTTAGTGTTGTGGGGGAAGCCATGGTGCAGGACGCTTACACAAGATATTGCAAGCAGCAGGAAGGTTTCACCATCCTGAGGAACAGTGACATATACAGGCTGTGTGAGGTGAGGCTAGACTTGACCCCTTCCCCTCCCTTCACGCTGTTGTCATGTCAACCAGGAAGCAAAGGTGCAGAAACAAGAGAAGCCAGATGTACAGCAAGCTGCATGAGCACACACCACCCTCAAATGCAATTTTTTAAGCTGTTATAATAGATACATAGACAACATCAATTTTGAAACAGACAATTATAAATCAACAAAACATCTCTATAGTCGTTCTTTGCAAGTAGAAAGCTGGTACTAACTGCATACAAAGAAAGAAACAGACCGCTAAATCACTAGCAGTTATTCTATGCCATGTATGTTTTGAGTTCTATTTAATGTTCACCACAATCTCCACGTATGATTCAGGGAAGTAGCCAGAGCGACCTTCTATTTCCCCCTCCAACCAGTTCTCGTCAATGCGGCTGAGTAGTGAGATCATGTCTCCTTCGTTGAAGGAGAGCTCTCCTTCGTTCTCGGCCTCAAAGTCATAAAGTGCACGACAACATGGTTGCTGGGCAGCAGAGGCAGCTGAAGCAGCCGTCAATTTGGGCGGAGGGGGACTGGTATCATCATCGTCCGAGTCTGTAGCTGCCGACTGGGGGGCCTTGTGAGGGATGGGCTTAGGGACTCGCTCACGAGGTTGGCGTCGTGACACTTCTATCTTTGTTGCTTCCAGGTCTGAACGTATTCCCTCGAGGATCTCCGAACAGTTCTTATGGTAATCCAGGAGTGACTCAATGAAGGAACCTAACTGGTTGACTTGCTCAACCTACATGGGCCACACCCACACCCCAAATTTATGTGGTTTATGGACACATCTGGGGTACTCACATCACTGTCCAAAAGGTTAACCATGCCTGCGTACGACAACTCCATAGACTCCTCAAACTTTTGATATGCCTGCTGTATCTCCTCCTCTGTGACATTGTTACCTGTGTGAGTGTGTGTGTGTGTGTGTGCATGTGTGTGCGTGGTGTGTGTGTGTGGGCGTGTGTGTACGTGTTGTGTGTGTGTGTGCGTGTTGTGTGTGTGTGTGTGGGCGTGTGTGCGTGTGTGTACGTGCATGTGTGTGCGTGTTGTGTGTGTGTGTGTGGGCGTGTGTACGTGTTGTGTGTGCGTGTGTGTGTTGTGTGTGTGTAGTACATTTGTGTGTGAAATAAATGGAACAATCAATGCTGTGCATGCACATCCTGGATATGAAACCATACACGTCATTCAGCATAGTTGGCAATGGGGCATTGGGTACAATTGATCGTTCTAATCGTTCAAATTTCCCTTAAATACAGGATGTGTGCAAACACCCATACTGACACTCATCACCCTCACTTATCACGACCACACCCATCTTCCTTTCCACTCTAATAATTGTGCAATTATGAGGAAGCACTTAAACAGACACACCATGAAATGGGTGTGGCTAAAACACACACAGGAGGAAGGGAGGGGAGGGGAGCAGAAGAGGGAGAGGAGATGGAAGGGTTACCTTTGGCCTGCTTTCTTTTCTTTGCGTCATAATCCAGCCTCCGTCCACTCATCTTCTTGCGATGATGCTGCAATAAAGCAAGCCTCATGTCACTACATCACCCTCATCATGTCACGTACATCACCCTCATCATGTCACATACATCACCCTCATCATGTCACGTACATCACCCTCATCATGTCACGTACATCACCCTCATCATGTCACGTACATCACCCTCATCATGTCACGTACATCACCCTCATCATGTCACGTACATCACCCTCATCATGTCACTAAATCACCCTCATCATGTCACGTACATCACCCTCATCATGTCACGTACATCACCCTCATGTCACGTACATCACCCACAGGTACACACACACATACACACACACACACACACATTTAACTCCTTCAGATCTTTGGTCAACAGCTGGTTCATTGGCTCCAGAAAGTTTGCTTTCACATTAGTGTCCTGTTAGAGTGATCAGACCACTGGTACTCACACGAACATGAGCAAACAACACAACGCAAGATAATTAAAACATCAAGTGATCAAATAAGCATGATATCAAATCAACACAACATAACTAACATCACATACATACATACATACATACGTACATACATACATACATACATACATACATACATATCATACATACATATATACATACATACATACATACATACATACATACATACATATCATACATACATATATACATACATACATGCATGCATGCATGCATGCGTACATACATACATACATACATACATACATACATACATACATACATACATACATACATACATACATATGTACAATGATTGTAAATCAGATCATTACAATGAAAAGTGTTCACTAACCAAAGCGTCTTTGACCTCTGCCAGTCGTTTCATCCCTTCCCCTGCCTCTACAAGAGCCTTGCCTTCACAAAATGGTCACGTGACTATCAGAAAGTGTTCATGTGACAGATATGTGCTTACCAAAGGCAGAGCCATCTCCAAGGTCTACTCCTCCTTTTATCATTGCCTCACCAAGGTGCATTTCTGGTTGAGGGTACATACCTGCACCTTTTCCTTTTAATGCCAACTTCATTCGAGTAGCTATATTGCAAGGAGAGAAGAGAAAGGGAGGGAGAGAAGGAGGGAAGGGGAGGGAGGGGGGAGGGAGGGAGGGGGAGGAGGGGGGAGGAGGAGGGAAGGGGGAGGGAGGGGGAGGGAGGGGGAGGGAGGGAGGGGGGAGGGGGAGGGAGGGGGAGGGAGGGGGGAGGGAGGGGGAGGGAGGGGGGAGGGAGGGGGAGGGAGGGGGGAGGGAGGGGGAGGGAGGGGAGGGAGCGAGGGAGGAGAGGTGTGGGGTAGGGATGGAAAAAGAACTGGTATTAGTCTAGCTGACCTCATGGCATTACTCTCATCACAAAAAAAAAAAAATCAGATGCTGTTGCAGAATGACACTCTCTTATGTACCTGGATTGGGTTGAAGGAACTCCTTGGTCTTTCCCAATACAGTCTCAATTGCTGTACCAGTTACGTCCGTTTTCTGTTAGCAAGTATAGAAGAGAGAAAGTAAGGGGTAATGGCGCTACACAGGCATAGCGATCTAATTAGGGGGAGGGAAGCATACCAGAACGAATACTAACCCTTTCTAGTTCCTTGTATTCTTCGTCAATCTTGGTCCCTTCGTCTTTACCCATCTTCTCCGTCATGTACTGGGGTATTAAAATATATATATATTTAATTTCAAGGATAGTTACAAAATCAAAACATAACATGTGATGTACGCATCAAGTACGCACCTGGGTGATCTTATTGTACTGCTTCATCAAGCCTCCGACCGACATCCTCGCTTCGGTTTAATTCCTTGTTAAAGTGCAACCAACAAAAGTTCGCCCGTACTAGCTAGTTAACAAAAAATAAAAATACAAATTAACAGCAGGGAACGCCCACCGCGTGACTTCATCGTCTTTGAATTTTTGAGTACATGTAATGGTTTAATTTCATTCGAAGCTGAAGAATGGGTTACGTATATTGACTTCATTTAAAATATCTATTTCACGGTAGTACAAAGATTCTAGTCTGTGGCATGTCTTCGATTGTACCTTGCTTTGCCGAAAGCTTGAAAACCTTTTAACGATGTCATCGGTTATTTACATGCTACCGGTTGAAGTGTAAACAGCTTGAAATGTGATTGAAGCTACAGACCTTTTCAAAGTGAGCCTAGCATTTACACCTCCCTACCTCATGCCTCACTCTTTGGATAATGAATTTTGCTACGGAAAAGACTATATAGGTAGTTACACAACACATCCTAATCGAAGAGGACGATTGCGAAAAGAATACTTGTAGCCCCTCCCCCAGTTTTGATAGTTTGGGCACGAGACGGTTGCCATGCCAATTGGAGGAAAATTCCGCTAGTACAAAATATATTTGCACATGGGAAGTGTGTTCTCAAAGTGCGCTTTAGCCGGCGGTGTTTGCAAGATACTGTGCTTCACGGTAAGGATTTAACATGTCAGGTGAAAGCTCGGCTTGCGAACAGACGTCTTCTCTTCTTCTCTAAGTGCCTTCGGCGGCTGTTTCCTTGTTGTTGCGGTTACCCAACACCGAGGCAAGAATTTAGTATCTTGTGCGTCGGACTAAGTGGCGCGGGAAAGTCGACGCTACTTGCAGCTGCCTCCGGTGAGGACATGGAAAATTTACAGGCGACTACAGGTGAGAGGGTGAAAACCTACAAGTAGTGTTGGAGAAAACTACTAGTTAATTTATAATGATTTGTGACAGGCTTTTCCATCAAGGCGATCCAAAGACCTCAGGCAATCTTAAACATGAAGGAACTTGGAGGTATTAATAGCCTTCCGTTGTTTTGGAACAGTGAGTCACCAAGGCGACAATGATCCTCGATCACCCCCCAGGCAGTGCAAACATCCGCCCGCACTGGAGCAAGTACTACTCACCTCACAGCGCAGTTGTAAGCAGCTCGAAAAATAATGCATGCATGGGCGATTGAATACTGCCCTGATCCGGTCCATTGCCAGAGCCATCCTGGCAAGAGAGCTCTTACCCTCCTAATTTCTTATGTTTGTGTTTGGTGTTTGTTCATATATACATGAAGCACCAGGCCAATGACCCCAAGTGTCACATGCTTGGGTGGAAATGCACCCCTCTCGCAGTAGAGAGCTATGGGAGCTGGGGGTAGTGAAGCCAGGCAAGTTTTCTCCCACTTGGCCTCACCCCTGTCCTTTGGCTTAGGAATTCAGAAGCCAAAGATTTTGGTAGAGATGTATGGGAAGTTGAACATAGCCCTAGTGAGGTGCAATGCCAGAGCCCTCCTCAGTAGAGCATGTAATTTGGTTTAGTTACTTTATATGTCATTTAGTAGTTTTAAGGTACATGTATTCATGCATTCTTGTATTCTCAGCTGTACATGTATCTAATATATATTAATGTGCTCACTATTTAATTTTTATTTGACTGAAAATAAATTAATATAGACATTTTTGAAATTGTTAGTTAACGCATGCTCTGCATTTTGCTTATCAGGTGTACGTGATAGACAGTGCAGGCACGATAGAGAGCATCCAAGAGTCACGTGCCCAGCTTCAGGAATGTCTAGCTGATCCAGCCTTCAATCAGCTACCCATTCTTGTAGTGTGCAACAAGCAAGATCTCCCCTATGCAAGACCACAGCAGGAAGTAAGTTCCCACTCCAACTGTAAGCAGTACACCATCTCTTCATCACCATAACACAACAGATAGTCGACCTATTTGAACTTGACTCAATGTTGGGCAGCAAGCCCCACTTCATAACTGGATGCTCTGTCCAGGATGCAGAGCCATTCAAGCACAGCTTGGATGCCTTGGTGGGGTGCATTCTAACATCTGCTGCATGAACATATCAACCCCTTCACCACAAGCTATTAATCTCTTTTAATTAATCTGTTCATGCATGTAATCTCTTCATCTTTTCATGTAGTCACATCACATGATTTTTTGCACTGTTCTTATCATATGACCTCTTTTAATCCTTACCATCACTTGAATCATGATGTGTGTATCATACCTTTGTACATGTATTCAGATGCCCATGATATCCAACCACACGTTTTGGGGTGTCACAGAGGACACAGTAAATGCAACATACCAAAACTATTACAAACCATCGTCCAGCAAACTTCTCGCTCCACAAACACACATACACATACACACACACACACGTTCAACATCAATGTCGCTGGAAGAAGTAATAGGCTACCCCAATACCAACAGCAGCTACAGAGGCTGCTACAGCCAAGTACGGAAGAGGACCCTGAAACAGTGGAGGGAAAAAGCAAGTAAACATGCGTACAACATGTACACAAGGAACAAAAACACCACACACATGCACGTACACACACACACACACATATGCCCACACACACACGCACACACACATGCACACACACACATGTGCACACACACACACACACACACACACACACACACACACACACACACACACGTTAGACAAACTGACCCAGGCATCTGATGATGCAGGCATAACCTTGTGTGGCGGTGACTGTGGTTTCTTGGGGGTTGTGGTCCCCAGCATACGCCTGTACATAGCCTTCTCATCTTCAAGGCTCTTGTCCCTCTTCTTAATCACGTGCTGCAGCTCTGTCTGAATGGCCTTATGGGATAACCACACATGTCATCACACACACACACAGACACACACACACACACACCCACACAGACACACACACACACACACACACACACACACACACACACACACACACACTACCTTCTCTTCTGGACACAGGTTAACTGCTTTCTGGAATGATTCAATAGCTGCATCGTAGTCGCCCAGGGTAGCTGCCACCTGTGGTGGGAGGATATCACACTCAAGAGAATTCAGATCTTTGCAGTTAGAAATATAACCAAAACAGTCTCCCCTATTTGCTCCTCCCACCCTCACCCACCCTATCTCCTCCCACCCTCACCCACCCTATCTCCTCCCACCCTCACCCACCCTATCTCCTCCCACCCTCACCCACCCTATCTCCCCACCCTCACCCACCCTATCTCCTCCCACCCTCACCCACCCTATCTCCTCCCACTCTCACCCACCCTATCTCCTCCCACCCTCACCCACCCTATCTCCACCCACCCTATCTCCTCCCACCCTCACCCACCCTATCTCCTCCCACCCTCACCCACCCTATCTCCTCCCACCCTCACCCACCCTATCTCCTCCCACCCTCACCCACCCTATCTCCTCCCACCCTCACCCACCCTATCTCCTCCCACCCTCACCCACCCTATCTCCTCCCACCCTCACCCATCCTATCTCCTCCCACCCTCACCCACCCTATCTCCTCCCACCTTCAACCTTCGTCTCACCTTTCCACATCGGTAAAGAGCCTTTACGTTGTCTGGTTCATATTTCAGCACATTCTGACATGCTTTGAGCGCTTCCTGGTGTGCCTCCACCTGTACCCAGTCCACAGTAGGATAGTGTCGGCACCCTACAACCCTCCCTCACACCCGCTTCACACAATCCTCATCCCTTCCCTCATCCCTCCACATTCTCCTCATCCCTCCCTCCACACCCTCCTCATCCCTCCCTCCACACCCTCCTCATCCCTCCCTCCACATTCTCCTCATCCCTCCCTCCACATCCTCCTCATCCCTCCCTCCACATCCTCCTCATCCCTCCCTCCACATCCTAATCATCCCTCCCTCTCCCTCCACACCCTCCTCATCCCTTCCTCCACATCCTCCTCATCCCTCCCTCCACACCCTCCTCATCCCTCCCTCCACACCCTCCTCATCCCTCCCTCCACATCCTCCTCATCCCTCCCTCCACACCCTCCTCATCCCTCCCTCCACACCCTCCTCATCCCTCCCTCCACACCCTCCTCATCCCTCCCTCCACACCCTCCTCATCCCTCCCTCCACATCCTCCTCATCCCTCCCTCCACACCCTCCTCATCCCTCCCTCCACACCCTCCTCATCCCTCCCTCCACACCCTCCACATCTTCCATACCTTGATAGCAGCTGCAGCTAGGTTGTTCCAACATCCAATCTGCATGTTCTTTATAGCATCACTGGGCTCCAGATGTTGCTGTACAAAGGGAATACACAGCATTCCAATAAAAGCACTCTGCTGATAAGTCTATCAGACCTCATTTAGATATCTCTCCAACATGCTAAGGCCTCTGAAAAGTCAGAAGAAAGCATGTCAGAAACTGAAGTAAAGAAAACAACCCCCTCCCCTCCTCCCCTCCTCCCCTCCCCCTCCCCCTCCCCTCCTCCCCTCCCCCTCCCCTCCTCCCCTCCCCTCCTCCCCTCCCCTCCTACCCTCCTCCTCCCCTCTAAATCTTACCTGGAATATGAATTTAGAGCTCTTTCATAGTCCTTCTTCTGATATAGATCATTGCCTCTAGAGCGCTTTACAGTCCTGTGGGTTCAAGTGTGTTTGTGAGTATGTGTGTGAGTGTGTGTGTGTGTATCATATGTGTGAGTGAGAGTATGTGAGAGTGTGTATGTGTGTGAGAGAATGTGTGTGGGTCCAAGTGTGTTTGTGTGTGTGTTTGTGTGTGTGTTATGTGTGTGTGTGTGTGCCCAAGTGTGTGTGTATGTGTGTGTGTGTGTGTGTTATGTGTGTGTTGTATGTGTGTGTGTGTTGTATGTGTGTTTGTGTTATATATGTGTGTGTGTGTTATATGTGTGTGTGAGTGCATGTGTGTATAATATACACATGTATGCACACATTAGCATGCATAGTTGGCCCATACAGCAATGCCAGTAGTTCTTCTTCGGTTGCCATGGAGTAGTCCAGTGCACTGTGCACTTCCATCAGCTGCAGTTCAAAAGTGATGGTGGCGTTTGGTGGGATGTCATGCTCCCTGCATTGGAAGTAGATGGGACATTCATTCACACACAGGGGTAGGGATATGGCGCCAAAGCGGCGGCCTAGGTGTCAGAGGAAACATTGCGAAAGTGTTTTTTGGAGAGACGGGTGAGTTTTGGGGTTGGATTCGAGAAACCCGGTGAAAAGTTTACCCTAGTTTGGGACCTAAGGGGGCCTTTGGCTCCTGACTAGTTGACCCACCAGGACTAGTTGACCCATCAGGACTAGCTGACCCACCAGGACTAGTTGACCCATCAGGACTAGCTGACCCACCAGGACTAGTTGACCCATCAGGACTAGTTGATCCATCAGGACTAGTTGACCCATCAGGACTAGTTGACCCATCAGGACTAGTTGACCCATCAGGACTAATTGACCCATCAGGACTAGTTGAACCATCAGGACTAGTTGACCCATCAGGACTAGTTGACCCATCAGGACTAGTTGACCCATCAGGACTAGTTGAACCATCAGGACTAGTTGACCCATCAGGACTAGTTGACCCATCAGGACTAGTTGACCCACCAGGACTAGTTGACCCATCAGGACTAGTTGACCCATCAGGACTAGTTGACCCACCAGGACTAGTTGACCCATCAGGACTAGCTGACCCATCAGGACTAGTTGACCCATCAGGACTAGTTGACCCACCAGGACTAGTTGACCCATCAGGACTAGTTGACCCACCAGGACTAGTTGACCCATCAGGACTAGTTGACCCATCAGGACTAGTTGACCCATCAGGACTAGCTGACCCACCATGACTAGTTGACCCATCAGGACTAGTTGACCCATCAGGACTAGTTGACCCACCATGACTAGTTGACCCATCAGGACTAGTTGATCCATCAGGACTAGTTGACCCATCAGGACTAGTTGACCCATCAGGACTAGTTGCCCCATCAGGACTAGTTGACCCATCAGGACTAGTTGCCCCATCAGGACTAGTTGACCCATCAGGACTAGTTGACCCATCAGGACTAGTTGACCCATCAGGACTAGTTGACCCATCAGGACTAGTTGACCCACCAGGACTAGTTGACCCACCAGGACTAGTTGACCCATCAGGACTAGTTGACCCATCAGGACTAGTTGACCCATCAGGACTAGTTGACCCATCAGGACTAGTTGACCCATCAGGACTAGTTGACCCATCAGGACTAGTTGACCCATCAGGACTAGTTGACCCATCAGGACTAGTTGATCCATCAGGACTAGTTGACCCATCAGGACTAGTTGACCCATCAGGACTAGTTGACCCACCAGGACTAGTTGACCCATCAGGACTAGTTGACCCATCAGGACTAGTTGACACATCAGGACTAGTTGACCCATCAGGACTAGTTGACCCACCAGGACTAGTTGATCCATCAGGACTAGTTGACCCACCAGGACTAGTTGACCCATCAGGACTAGCTGACCCATCAGGACTAGTTGACCCATCAGGACTAGTTGACCCACCAGGACTAGTTGACCCATCAGGACTAGTTGACCCATCAGGACTAGTTGACCCATCAGGACTAGTTGACCCACCAGGACTAGTTGACCCACCAGGACTAGTTGACCCACCAGGACTAGTTGACCCACCAGGACTAGTTGACCCATCAGGACTAGTTGACCCATCAGGACTAGCTGACCCACCAGGACTAGTTGCCCCATCAGGACTAGTTGACCCATCAGGACTAGTTGACCCATCAGGACTAGTTGCCCCCAGGGCTGTGTCCACAATGCATTCATTCACTCACTCACACACACCAACACCATCCCTGTCACCATCCATGCCATTAGACTCACTTGGAACCACTCTCTCCGTATGCAAAGCGTGAGTCAGCCTTCACCAGGGCTATCTCCTTCTTTTCCATCAGACCAGCAGCTAGGTCCCATGCTGAGAGGAGGAGGAGGAGGAGGAGGAGGAGGAGGAGGAGGAGGAAAGGATGGTGGTACTCATGGATAAAATGAGGATTGCAGTGTACATACACACAGAACAAGCCAGTGATTTATCCTTGTACAAGTGTGCTGCATAAGCCCCAAGGTAGCTACTGCCAGCCACTGTGCGTGTTCCCATAAGTCTGTGATGGCTCTAACATCTTCACATGAGCTTATTATATGAGTAGGTGGTGTACACACCTGTGTGTTAGGTAGTGTACGCACCTGTGTGTTAGGTAGTGTACGCACCTGTGTGTTAGGTGGTGCACACACCTGTGTGTTAGGTAGTGTACGCACCTGTGTGTTAGGTGGTGTACGCACCTGTGTGTTAGGTGGTGTACGCACCAGTGTGTTACGTGGTGCACACACCTGTGTGTTAGGTGGTGTACACATCTGTGTGTTAAGGTGGTGCACACCACCTATGCATGTTACGCATGTGCACATGTCACACCATGGAACGCATGCACATGTTAAGAATTGACGACAAGACAAGATATAACATGAATACTTGCCTTGCAAATAGTCTCCATCACCTACGATGAATCTGAACGAGTGAGGGTACTCCACTACTTTGCCTGATTCCAAGTATCCCTTTACCTTCATCCTCACACTACACTCCAGAGCGGGCCTGGTTGAAGGCCCTTCGCCTGCACGAATGGTCTGTGTGCAATGGAAAAGGAGAGTACGTACAATTTAAATATTAAAATTTAAAATTTAAATTAATTAGGGGCACCTTTTTCATCAATTGACCGTTTCCAAGGACATCGACCCATTGACTGGACGTCTCCTCTCCGCTGCACGTCTCCGGAGGCTTTGATATGCAACTCTCCTGCTCGCTTTCCTCCACATGCTCTGAACTCGGAGGCACAACCGTATCGCTCAGAGACAGAGTAGGGTCCAAGACGGAGCCGTTCAAAAGCGTAGAACACAGGTCGTCGTGTGCCTGTGAGATCTGCACATATTCTCCCTGCTTCGTTTGATCTCTGCACAATTCGGCCAATGGTCGCGGCACGTTTTCGTCCGCGGTGACAACTGGGTCACGTACGTTCGTCCCCACAGCCTGTTGTTCTGAACCCGACGGTACGCAAGGGGATTCGTTCTGCTCGCTGCTGTCTGCAGGTGGTTCAGCGTGCGGCAAGTCCGCCTCCTGGTTGCTCTGCGTACTAAGCGCCTCTTCGCTAGCCATTTTATTAAAATTGCTTATTTTAATATTAACATTTGCATTAATAAAACAAATAGTTAATTAGGAACATACAGAATGGGAATAAATGCACGTTTTTATCGAGGTTTTCATTATTATTATTATTACTATACAACACATGAACATGTAATAAGCAAAGTAAAATTCCACCCTCAAACCACATAAACTGATAAAGCCAGAACGTGAAAGCAAAGCTCTGGCATTTGCTCCGATTACCTGGCAGTTGAAAGTTATGATTGCTGGGGTGCAGAAGCTCAGTGCACCATTTCCCGACGAGCATCCCGTCTGGCCATTCAGATGCAGTGCAGCAAATCCAAGGCGATAACTACAATCTACTAACGTTTTAGTCTGGCATGGTATAGAAACCCAGCCAAGTTTCGAACACTTCGGATCGTTAGCCAAATGCTTCCGAACTTCAGCTGCAAAATTTAAAATAACGACTCTACATGTACCTACTTGTTCATGTTTGATCATCACGACAGCAATGCACGTGAGTTTGCCACCAAACTGGGCCTGCCACAAGTGGTTTCCCCGGATGGCTAGACGACTGGCCAGTCTGTGATAACGTTTATTTATTTATTTATTTTTGCCCGTTATATATTCTTATGCATGCGAATGATGGAGGGACGTTTAGATCTAGACTACTCTGCGGAAAATTTTTTATTCAGCAGTTAATAATGCAGTCAAAGAATGGAAATGATTTGTGGTCGAATAGTCTACGATACATGGCTAGCTCTAAAGTACCGCGTCATCTTTCTCCACAACAAACGGCTTTGTGAGAAGAAGTTTTCCGCTGTCCCGTATGACGACTGGGGTCAGCGGGCGATCCTTGGAATCCGTGGGCGTTTTGAGAGCCTTGTAGACTGTGCTCTGAGAGGAGAAAAGGTCATTGTTATCACTCCGCCCCCCCCACACACACAAGTACCGTACCATTCCCTTCAGTACTTTACCGAAACACGTGTGTGTTTCATCAAGCCAGGGACACTTCACCGCCGTGATATAGAACTGAGACCCGTTGGTGTCCGGGCCCGCGTTGGCCATGCACACCCACCCAGGGCCGTAGTGCTTCATGATGAAGTTCTCATCACGAAAGTACTCCCCGTATATGCTGTAGCCTGCAAGCGATAAGGTTAGTAGTTATACTGAATTAGAAGGTACCTCTTCCACCGGGTGCTTTCGCATCCTTTTGGTATTAACCTCCTGATCCGTTGAACGACGTGAAATCTCCGCCTGGGGGATAATATATCTCATACTATATGTGCGTATACACATGTTGCTGCACAGTCATACCTTGCATCATAAAGTTGTTGATGATACGGTGAAAGGTTACCCCATGGTAGCCGTAACCTTTCTGTTTTTATCAAGGAACGGCAATAAACTGTAATCATACAGCGTCCTCCTTTGGCTTTTACTTTACCTCATGAGTTGCCAGAGCGACAAAATTGCGCACGGTTTTGGGACTTGTTGCACCGAACAGTCCTATTTCCACCCGCTCTGCCGGGTCGCCAGCTACTTCTATGTCCAGGTAGACCGTTTCGGTAACCAGAGCTTCATCTGTGACAGCATAACTCGACTGCCATGAGCTTACAAGAAGGAGAATTATAACACTCTTCATCGCGTTGGTAATTGTGAATTTTTAATGTCGTGCAGCTCATACATGTGCTTACGTATAGACAATAGCGCCTTGTCTAAAAATAAAAAAAACTTTTTTGCCACTCGTTCGTTAATTTAGAGCATCACGCTGTGGGTGGAGCTCATGGCTGCCGACCTTGTGCACGTTTTGCTTGTCGCACTGCTCTTAAACGGAGCTCAGGGCCTGGACAACGGTACGATGATAGTTCCACGCTACTCGTCTAATTAAATACAATTTACACCATACTCAGGCTTGGCTCTAACCCCTCCCATGGGATGGAATACGTGGTGCACCCTCGGATAGTAAGTACAGCGATGCAAAAAAGTTTTTTCCCTGCTAGGGGACCTGACCGAAATTTCTTAGCTGTGGGTATGATCGCTGCAACGCCCAGGAGGTGATGAGTATTGCCGACACGATGGCCACCAACGGGATGAAGGAGGCGGGTTACGAGTACATCAACTTGGACGGTGCGTGCGTGAGTGTGTCGGCGACCCTGAGCTCGTGTGTGTGCTCATGCGGGTGCCATATGTGTGTTTGCGCGTGCGCTTTGTGCGGAGCGAGGGGTATACCTGTTGTGATTTAAAACCGACCCATCATTCGTTGCAGACTGCTGGGCCGATCACAGAGACACTGATGGAACGATCGTCCCCGACGAGACACGATTTCCAGGGTAAGGTAGCCCCCCCTCCCAGCCTTTCCTTTTTCTAACCCTATTGACCTCGTGGGTTGTGTCCAGTGGTCTGGTCCCTGTTATCCAGTATGTCAACGCAAAGGGCTTCAAGTTTGGCTTGGTAACTATATATGCAGCTAGCATGTGTCCACTGCTTGCGATGGATTGTCATGACATAGCCATCTTCAGTACACAGACGGAGGCGTCTACACGTGCAACAAGGGAGGAAGGCCATACAACATTCCGGGTAGCTATGGTGGGTTTCCATGCTAAGGGTTTATCGTCATGGTGGTAACAACGCTGCCTACGATTTTGCATTACTGACAGGTTACTACGGTCAAGATGCTCAGACCTATGCCTCTTGGGGTGTGGAGTGTAAGTGTTATTTTTTAACAGTGTTCACTGTTAACTTTTGTTATAACCATGCAACAGATGTGAAAATGGATTGGTGTAACCATGAAGCCAATGGTTCAACACTGGACCCGAAGGTCCAATATGCTGAAATGGTTGGTGTGCAAATGAACCCCCAAGGCTGCCATTTTCAGATGTATTTTGTTGTTGTGCATTGGCGTGTGTGTGTGTGTGTGTGTGTGTGTGTGTGTGTGTGTGTGTGTGTGTACGTGTGCATGTGTGTGTGTATGTGTGTACGTGTCTGTGGATGCATGTGTGTGTGTGGTGTGTGTGTGTGTGTAGTCAAAGGCTCTCAATGCTACTGGTAAGCCAATCCTCTTCAATGCTTGTGAGTGGGGAGAGGACCAGCCTTGGGAATGGATGGCCCCAATTGCCAACACATGGAGGTCAGGCCCTGATCACGAAGACCTCTGGATTTCCACCATGACCATCATTGAACAGAATGTGGGCCTCAGCTCATATGCAGGTGGGTAATGGAGGAAGGAGGGAGGGAGGGGTCATTGTTCTATTTAACCCACACCAAATGAACACAGGTCCTGGTGGATGGAATGATCCTGACTTCATAATGACCGGAGGACAGGTAATGTCAATAAATGGGCTATATTGATTTGCTATTACTTGCAGTGACATGTCTTGATTTCCAGGCGTGCACGCTTAACCCGTCTCAACACTGTCCTGGCCAGACTGACGTGGAGTACCGGACAGAATTCAGCATCTGGTGTCTGCTTGCCGCTCCACTCGTTGTGGTCACTGATATACGAAACATGACAGCAGCCATGAACGATGTACGATTGTTGCGACATAGTGGGTGTGAGTGACATGTATATATTGATACCTCCAGATCCTTCTCAACAAGGAAATGATAGCTGTGGACCAGGATAAGCTTGGTAAGAGAGTACAATGCTACACAGATATGCATGTGCGTATGTGTGCGTGCATCTGTTGAATGTGTGTATGTTGTATGTGTGTGATGACTTTATTATTGTTTTTGTAAAAAATTTTCACAGGCAGAGCAGGTGATAGGATTGCAATATGGCCTTGTGTTCAGGTCAATTAACCACTTCTTTAAGCTCCTTCCTTTCTTCCAAGTGGTACTAAACAATTTGCTATTCATCAATTCTTTAACCTTAGGATACTGAGACATGTCAGATATGGGCTAGACCTCTGGTGAACAGTTCTTACGCTGTTGGACTATTCAATTCCGTAGGTTACTACCACATCAGACTGGGCATCACTTTTGTGTTGCAGGGTTTCCTCACTCATTCAATAACACTTCAATTCAAACTGCTCAACTTCACTGGGAGTGTATTCATGAGGGACCTGTGGGCACATCAGGACCTAGGTACCTTCACGGAGAGGTGAGGAGGGAGGGAGGGCCCACATGGCATGGCAATGTTCCTGGCCAGTGCATGGTTTTCAGTGTCACCATTGATTTGACCTCTCCCTACACTTTCAGTTTTACTGTTGATGTGGAGCCCCATGGAATTGAAGTCTACAAGGTTACTCAGTTGTAGAGGAAGTCTAACGGTTGAGGATAGTCTGAACTGTCAACATACAGTGTTTGTTGTACCACTGATGATTTGTTCTTTATGACCTAACGTCCCTGGGAGTGGGGTCTGGTACCATAAAAGTAATAAAGAGCACATTGTGTCAGAAGATGCAAAGGGAAGGGGGGGGGGGGGCAATTATAACACCTTACAAGTATGTGGCCTTATAAGCCAAAAACATCAAAAGATAAAACTGTTTGGTTAGACAGTGGTTGTGTTTAAAGCCTGAACAGTTCCATTGTTTGTTAACAACCAGACTCCAACGAGGTGCCTTGTTGGTCAATTATTAAAAGTTATAACAATGGAAATTCAAATTTTGGTAGTTAAGAATCAATGAAAACATTGCCCCACCCACCACCCTCCATCCCTACAAGCGTGCAACGTGCTACTAGCGTGCTCTGATGGCCCACACAAGTGGAAGACATCTGAAAAACATGGGACACACACACACAACACTTCAAACTGGCAACTTTTTTGGACCTTTGGACAATGCTACCTTCCTCTCCCCCCCACACACTACGTGTTCTCCTGTGTACCCCCAACGCTTGCCCGCTCTTGTCCGCTCCTTTTACTGTCGGCACGGCGCAGCTCCCTCATCTTGAGCTGCCGCTGGAGTGCCTTCTGGCGCTTCAGTCCCCCTAGGTACTCCTTGATGGCCAGGCGCTTCTCCTCCTTGCCCTCCTCCGCCTGACGTGCAAGCACAAAGCCAGACAGAGCCGGCTTTGCCCTCAGCGGCTTGTGGAGCAGGAACTGGGCAAGGAGGCGGGCACACTCCTCGTTGAAGTCGACCAATCCCCGCCCCCCCTGGATGCCGGCGTACAGGTCCAACGATGGACCCACCCACAGGAAGTTGGTTCTGGCCCCGCCTTGCTCGCTCAGGTCGAGCGTGTTGAGCTGGTAGCAGAGGAAGGTGAACCTCCTCCCATTTGTCACCACGCACTGGCTGGCCAGGGGGAAATAGAGATCGCTGTCAAGCTTGTATCCATTTTGGATCGTCTCCCCAGCACTCTGGGCAAAGAGCTGCATCAGGCCGTGGGCTAGGGTCTGGTCGCTGGTGCGGCTCTTCTTGTCTTCGACGAACAGGGTGTGCGCGAACGAGTACGGACTCTGCCTCTTGCACCCACCGAACGGCTTTATCTGGTCGAAGCTGTGCTTGAAGAGACCCAGGAACGATGGCTGGTACTGAGTGGGCGGCATGGGCAACTGTCCCGCCGTTTCTGGGTCGCAGAAGAGCTCCAGTGGGTTCGTCGTGTGCAACATGTACATTGGGCGCGCATGGCATATGTAATTCTCTCCGTTTCTTCTCCAATAGCATTCCGTGTCGGGACCGTACGTCAGGTTCGAGTTTAACAGGTGGTTGCATCTGCCTCCGTGCTGCCACACGCTGGAAAAGGCCGCCTGCAGAAGGCCGGCAGAGAGATCCGTTGTGTGGAGCTTGGCAGGGTTGTCGTGGATTTGGAAGGCGAGGGTCTCTGTAACGTGGTCCTTCAGGTTGGCAATCACCTCGCTCTCATCTGGTACGACTACTTTGGATACGCGCTCTGGAAGTCCCTTAACTACAACAGTCTTGGTCAGCCATTGGTACTTTGTGAACGGGTCTACCACTTGGGTGTTTGGATAAACAACGTAGCAGCTTCTCCAGACACTGCCGTGGCCTAGCAGATGAGGTGTGGTCTTCTTGGGGACGTGGACGTAGCCGTATCGCCTGCAATGCTGCAGAGGCGCGTGGTACCTGAGAACGTTTCGTGTCCCTTTACTCCACATGGCACCCCCCAGCGAAGTAAATCGGTGACGTAATGAATGTAGCGCCAATTTTTGGCGGGTAACAAATGGAATCTGCTTCTGCAGTGTGTTACACATTCGCCGGTTGTTCTGTGGCATGAACACGGCTTTTAAAAGTGGGTAGCACTTACGTTGAAACCAAGAGTAGCCTCAGGCTTGGACGGAAAAGAATTACGGTGCGCAAGTTTGTCGCCAATGAAGGTCGCGCTTACTAGTAATCCATACATACCAGGCTACCTTTCGAAACAATGTTAAAGGTTGCACCGAATGAGCCATTCCGTAAGCTCATTCAGCCTCGTAGCCGCAGTATCCATAACCCAACAGCTACCCTGAACGTAGGACAGTGCGTTACCGAAACAGGCCAGTACCAGCATCACGGGCAGAGGCCAAAGCAACCTGTGGAGAAGGCCAACCTGCAGGCCCGCTACTGGTCCTACCTCTTTGACAACTTGCACAGAGCAGTTGAGGAGTTGTATACCACCTGTGAAGCCGATGAGAGCGTAGTGGAATGCCAGGTAGGTGTTCAGCTAGCAACCTTGATGCGGGCTTGGCTTTTATGGCCACTGTACTCACTCTAGGAAGTGGTTATGTCACTTCAGATGTGCTGCAAAGATTTCATAGCTCTTATTCAAAGAATTGAGTTGCAAAAGCAGTTCGAACAGGGGAAAAGGTTGCTATTTTGTGTGTGGATGTGCACCTGTGTATTTATATGTGAGCACATGTGTGTGTGTGTGTGAGTGTATGTGGTGCCTATTTCAAAATATTTCTGTCCTTCAGACCACCATCTGTTGCATGGGAAGTGCGAAAGATCACTTCTCCAAGCAAACCGCACACAAGCCAACATGCGAGGTCATTACAGGCCGGGGCAAAGCACACAAACCCATCACAGCCTGGAGCAAAACGATTCCTCAACTTCAGAACTCACAAGCAGAGTACAGAGAACTGCTCTGAAGTTATGGTCGCTCAAGCCCCACCTACCAATGTAACCATGACAACAGCACAGATGGGGACAAAGACGACTGGCACAGTGCCTCAGACCTCCTCTGTGGTTGTAGCACGGGAGACCCACACCCAGATAGCTGTGGCAGAAGAGACCTGCCATCATCACGATGAGGATGCTGCAGCAACAGTGGCACAAGATGAACTGACAAGCGCTCCTCCGTCACAGCTTCCTTCAATAGGTGGAGCAAAGGTTGTGACCAGTGCTCCAAGCCATGCAGTGGCACCATCCACTTTAAGTTGGGCTGATAGGGTGAAGGGCAAGTTGGACCACTCAAAGATCAGTGGTCCACCAGCCACCAGCAGCGGTGGGGCACACAATCTCATCCGTGCGTCTAGAGGGGAAGCAAGCAAGGCTCTTTCTCCTGCATCGTCCTCAGTTGTGGCAGCTAAGGGCAAGGTTGCTGAACCAGGTGACGGTTGGGAGTTGGCGTGTAGCAGGAGCAGGCCTGGAAGACGATCAAGAAGGTTACGCAGCGGCAACACAGGTGTGATTAGTGGTTGCAGTTTCAGGCTAAAAGGGGTTTGGGGGGGGGGGGGGGGGGGGGGGGCAGGCTCTGAGCTCTTTTTTGTACCTTGCTTACCCAGCAAAGCCAGCTGTCAGCGAGCATGGTCCTTTGTTCCGTGTGAGCAGTGATCCTGGGTTAAGTTTGGTACGGAAGGAGGAGTTGGCGCTTGTGAAAAGCTCCAGTGTTGCTGAGGAGGCTGTGTCTGCAGTGGAGCAGTCTGTGTCCTCGTCTGCTTCACTAGAGGCAGCCTGTTTGGTAGTGGAGCCAGAGGGAGCTGGCTCCAGGGGTACCACACCCTCACCAAAGCCACAGGAGTTGCCATGGTCGGGAGGGACAGTGAACCCTGCACCCAGCTCCGCTCTCAAAGGGGAGGAGCTCCAACGTCCCTCCAGCCCAAAGGGAGGACATTTTGAGTCTGCTGAGCCCTGTGTGATGGAGGTGAGTGTGTGAGCCCTGTGTGATGTGATGGGGAGGTGAGTGAGCTCTGTGTGATGTGATGGGGAGGTGAGTGAGCCTTGTGTGATGTGGAGGTGAGTGAGAGGGTGAGTGCGCCCTGTGTGTGATGTGGAGGTGAGTGAGCTCTGTGTGATGGGGAGGTGAGTGAGTTCTGTGTGATGGGGAGGTGAGTGAGTTCTGTGTGATGGGGAGGTGAGTGAGTTCTGTGTGATGGGGAGGTGAGTGAGCTCTGGATGATGGGGAGGTGAGTGAGCTCTGTGTGATGGGGAGGTGAGTGAGTTCTGTGTGATGGGGAGGTGAGTGAGCTCTGGATGATGTGGAGGTGAGTGAGCTCTGTGTGATGGGGAGGTGAGTGAGCTCTGTGTGATGGGGAGGTAAGTGAGCTCTGTGTGATGTGGAGGTGAGTGAGTTCTGTGTGATGTGGAGGTGAGTGAGTTCTGTGTGATGCGGAGGTGAGTAGCTCTGTGTGATGCGGAGGTGAGTGAGTTCTGTGTGATGTGGAGGTGAATGAGCTCTGTGTGATGGGGAAGTGAATAAAAGTAGCTCGCCATCATATGCTATTGAAGTCCTTTTAATGTGCAGCCTCAGCTGTCCCCTAAGCAATCTCTAGACTGGAATACATTTGTTGCTGTCTGTGAAGGTGGGCTCATAAAAATAAATAAATAAATAAATAATTGTATTTCTGTGACATGGTACTCAACAGCAAACAAGAACCCTATGTGCTGGGCTGATCGTTCAGAGTCACCACCTCTTCCTGACGTACCACGCTCTCCTGGTAGGGCTGTACATCTACACCAAAAATTCTCTTCTCCGAATCGGAAGAGGTGTGTTTTCATTTTTTAAGTGCGAGTGCAAGCAAGTTTGGTAATATGCAGGTGTGCGTGATTGCTGGGGTGCAGGGGTGGAGGATACATAGACGAGGGTATGGATACCATAACATGTAGCTCAGTATGTATTTTCCACATATGTGTGTGCTTATAACCATGTGATTTGAACCCTTCAGACCAATTGAAGAGTCCATTAGGATCTTACAAGAGAGACAGGTGTGGTTCACTGCAGCTGCGCACAAAAGTGGAGCAACACTGGCTTCCCCCATTGCAGGTCAAAGCACAACTTCAAAGAGGCAGACTCCAAGAAGAGAAGACCCACAAGTTACACCTTCAGACCAAGAAGGTGCCTGTTCAGTGCTTTATTTGTTCGTTCTGAGCTAAAGTGGTCTACCTTTTCTTAGGTCAAGGAGGTTCGGGAATACCAAGATGCACTCTCGAGACAACGGAAAGAAGAGATGGATGAAAAAATGCAAAGGGCAGAGCATCTAAGAGAGAGCTTCCTTCAAGAGATAGTAAAAAAGGCACAGGCAGAGGAGGCCAAGGTGTGTGTGTGCGTATGTGTTGTGTGTGTGTGTGTGTGCATGTTTGTATGTACGTGTGTGTGTGTGGTGTATGTATAATCACTTGTTGCATGTGGATAAAACATGTCTATGTGTAAACAAAATCTGGAATGGATTGTAGGTTTGTGAGATTGCCTTCATCAACTCGCTTGAGGCTCAGAACAAGAGGATTGAAGTCCTGCAGAGACACGAGGCACGTTTTGCTGTTGGCCCTTCCTTTATGGAATAGGTCTGGGGATCGGGTGGTCTTGTGACCCCTTCTCCCTTCCCCCTGTGAGTGTTGCTTTCTTTATTGCAGGATCACTGGGCAAGACTACAGTACCGCCAGGTTAGGATTAGTGTTGGGGGTAAATGTAGCATGTACCTGAGGGGGTATGCCCTACAGAGGGAGAAGCAGAAGCGTCACCAGGAGCACCAGGCCAGGGAGGAGGCTGCACAGGTCAGTGTGTTATGACTTCTACGCAATTGCATGCTTTTTTCTTCTCCTTTCTGTTCTTGTGTTTTTTTGTTTACGTTGTTATGGCGTGCATCTCTGGTAGCAACGCCATCGATTGCTCGAAATTGAACGCCAGGCCAAACTGGTAGAGAAGGAGCAGAAAAGGAAAGAGCAGGTTAGGTGTGGGATAGTGCGGGTGGAGTCATGGACTGCTTGTATTGTTTATCCTCCCCCACCACCCCCCCCCACGCTATACTTTTTATGGGTTTATGTAGCCACTCCCTCCACTCCTCAGGATGCCAGAAGGGAGCAGAGGCGGAGTGAGAGGGACAGAGCCAGAGAAGAGGCACTAAGAAAGAAGGCTTGGTACTGTGTGTGTGTGTGTGTGTGTGTGTGTGTGTGTGTGTGTGTGTGTGTGTGTGTGTGTGTGTGTGTGTGTGTGTGTGTGTGTGTGTGTGTGTGTGTGTGTGTGTGTGTGTGTGTGTGTGTGTGTGTGCGTTTGTGCATTTGTGTAGAGGGTTTTGTGGAATGTTTTTTTACAAGCATATATGTTTATAAAGAGGATGTATATTAGAGGGTGTGGTGCTGTTTGTATGTGTATGTGTGTGTTTGTGTGTGTGTATGTGTGTGTGTGTGTAAGCAGAGTACGTAGTTAAGTGCACCCCTTGTAGCGAGCGAGAGAGGAAGAAAGAGGCCAGGAATATAGCCCTCCAGATGTCAGCTGAGGAATTGGAGCGACGGATACAGCTGAAGGTGTGTGGCTCCCTCCCCTCTGCTCCCCACTTAAACAGCACACCCACCCTCATAGCAAGATGAATCTTCAAAGCGCTATGACTTGCAGCTGGAGCAGATAAAGGAGAGGGTGAGCTGTGGTGTGTGTGTAGACCATGTATGTGCATCCTGCGTGAGGTTTAGCTGATGTGTGTGTGTGTGTGTGTGTGTGTGTGTGTGTGTGTAGACCATTTGTGTGCATCCTGCATGAGGTGTAGCTGATGGTGTATGTGTGTGTTTGCAATAGGCAGGTGCAAGTGTGATGTCTCTGCAGGCGTCACTTCTTCCCAGACACCCGTCCTGCGATGATGCACCGGGCGTGGGGTTGTATGACACGCAGAAGTGGTGCACCCTGTGCAAAGTGAAGGTGAGCTTGGAAGTGTGATGAGGGGGGGGGGGAAGTGATGGCGGGGTGGAGGGAAGGGAGAGAGGTGGGGAGAAGGGATGATTGCGTTCCCTTCTCATCGTATTTGACAGATCATATCACCCGTGTACTGTTTGAGTCACCTAAGGGGGAAGAGGCATCAGGAGGTTGTGTCATCCTTGACACCTGAGCAGGTGCGTGTATGTGTATTGGTATCTTGTGGTTGAACAAGGGAGTGATGTACTTCATGTATGTACTCTCTATTGTACATATTGTGCAACCATCCTGGGAGGTGTGGGGTACCTTTGTGGTACGCATTCCTTGTAAGCAAGGGAGCGTGCTATGTGGGAGAGATAGGCCCTGAGTAGTTTTAGCACTTCAGGTGTGTGTATGTGTGTGTGTGTGTGGTGAGAGGAATGTCTGTGTGTGTGTGTGTGTGTGTGTGTGTGTGGCCGTCAAAAATTCTCTCCTGGTCAGTCTGACCCAGCATTGGTGATCACAGAGGCTCCCATGGAGGAGCAAGGTTTGAGCAACCTGCAGATCCAGATCAGTGAGCGCTTACATGGCGGTAAAAAACGTGCGAGGAAACTTAAACAGAAAATGGCAGGCTGGTAAGTGAATAGTGCTCAGGGTTCATGCTGCCTTAAACTGATGCACGTGTGTGTGTGTGTGTGGGTGGATGTGTTTTTGTTTTTCTTTTGGGGTGTTGCGTGTGTGCATGCATGTGTTTTCTGAGCAGGGCAAGGGATCAGAGAGTTTTCAGTGAAACTATTCAATCCAAAGCCAAGCTAAGGTGGGTATACTTATGTATGGCACTGTACATTATGAGTGTTAAGGAGCGTCTGGGTTCACATGCAGACTACAGAAGGCAGTGGGTGACCTGAACAAGATCCTTGAATCTCATGGGGGTCAGGATGGCCTGGGCACTGGTATTCTAGGGAACCTGGACCATATCCTGTCTGAAATAAGCCGTATTCTTTCACTCAAGGTGAGTAACAAGTGAGGTGGAACACAGGGTAGAGGGAGGGCTACAAAGGTAGTGGTTAGGGGGGTGGAGTCAAGAATGCAGTTTTGCAGGTGTATGAGCTGCTATTAGTTTTGCACCCCTTCTCTTGCAGATCTCAGAGGACCTTATCTGTTTTTGTCAGCTAGGAGGTGTGGCCTCACTGGTTCGTCTTCTGGTGACGTTTACGAGACAAGATGTTCTGTCAAGGCAGCAGGAGAAGTGAGCTAGCCAACACTCCTTACTACCACTTGTACATTTACTGTTCCTTTATTTTAATTTTTTTGCAACCATGCCTCTTTCCATCTGACTACTTCTTCTCATGCGCTCTCTCTCTCTTCCTCTTGGTAACACCAGAACTCTCACTTTGGCTGTCAGTATTCTTCGAGCTGCGTGCGGTGAACACATGGACATCTGCGCGTTTTTTATCCTAGCCAACCAGTTTTCTCCGATTGTTGAGTTGTTGGTGCAATACCTAAAAATTCCACACCCCAAGCCACACCCCTACACTGATGTGAACGCTGACCTGGCACTGCCTGTGGAGAAGCAGTTATGTCTCCTCCATAGCGCCAGTCTGTCTCTGTGTCCCCCGCTGTTGAGTCTTCTTGGTACCATCCTAAGTAGGCTGAGCTGCAGTGCCAAGTACTCTCATCTTGAGAGTCACGTGCATGACTGCATAAGGTAAGGTTTGGTTTATAGGAAGGGGTGTGGGAGGGGGGGGGGGGGGGGGACATTTTTTTGGCTTCAATTACTCGCTTTGCTTGCTCTCTTGGGAGCTACTCCTCCTGTCCCAGGGGTGATCACTAGGGACTCCTCCTGTCCCAGGGGTGGTCACTAGGGACTCTCCCTGTCCCAGGGGTAGTCACTAGGGACTCCTCCTGTCCCAGGGGTGGTCACTAGGGACTCTCTCTGTCCCAGTGGTGGTTACTAAGGACTCCTCCTGTCCCAGGGGTGGTCACTAGGGGACTCCTCCCAGGGGTGGTCACTAAGGACTCCCCCTGTCCCAGGGATGGTCACCAGGGACTCCTCCTGTCCCAGGGGTGGTCACTAAGGACTCTTCCCAGGGGTGGTCACTAGGGACTCCTCCTGTCCCAGGGGTGGTCACTAAGGACTCCTCCCAGGGGTGGTTACTAAGGACTCCTCCTGTCCCAGGGGTGGTCACTAGGGACTCCTCCCAGGGGTGGTCACTAAGGACTCCTTCTGTCCCAGGGGGTGGTCACTAGGGACTCCTCCCAGGGGTGGTCACTAAGGACTCCTTCTGTCCCAGGGGGTGGTCACTAGGGACTCCTCCCAGGGGTAATCACTAAGGACTCCTTCTGTCCCAGGGGGTGGTCACTAAGGAACTCCTATTTCTACGTGTGGGTTATGTAGGAGTCAGTGGTTGTTATTTAATCCGACAGTTTCCTAGTGAGTATGGGGGTCGTGGACCGGCTGTCAGACTGCTTTGCTGCCATCCTTGCCCCCATTGCTGTGCCAGAGTTGGAGCAGTTGGTGATTGGAGGGATAAATCTGCTGATTGCTGCAACCGGCTACCTGCATAGGAGGGTGGGCCACGTATTTGGAGACCCTACCGGGGACACCACCCAACTGCTCCTGGCCTTGAGGCAAACAGAACTGGGCAGTAAGGTGTCCGTTCTTTGTTATGCCACTCCCCCTCACAACACACACCCTGTCACAACTCTCCCCATCACACACACGTTCACCCCATCACACACACCCTCACACAACACACACCTTCACGTCACCCGCAGATCTCCTTGCCCTCCTGTATGCCATCCTCCTGCATGAAGGACCCCCGAGGCACTCCTCTGTGCCGCCAGCTCTCTCAGACCACACCCTAGCACTTGCTATGGCTGCCTTCAAGGCTGTCAACAACATTGCTATCATCGACCTCAAAATGGTGCAGGTGTGTGTGTGTGGGCGGGGGAAGGGGGGTGGGGGAAGGTATTTGTTCCGTCCCAAGGGATTGTCTGTTCACTCCTCCACTTCACATAGGCTTTCCTCGGAGCAGAAGGGGTTTCATTGGAATTTCGTCATGTTGTGAGCTACCTCCTATGGTGCGTATTGTGTTTGTGTATCCATGTGTAAACGTGTTTATACATGGATGCGTCTTTGGAAGAGAGGAGTTGGAATTATTAACGAATTATGCTTTAAACCCAGGCATTGCTCACACTACCCTAACCCTGCACTTGTTCAAGAGCTTATACTGTCCATAGGGTATTGCTGTGTCCTCAACCCTGACAACCAGGTAAGGTAGAACACCAAACTGCTTGTGTGAGTGTGTGTGTGTGTGTGTGTGTGCGTGTGTGTGTGTGTGTGTGTGTGTGTGTGTGTGTGTGCACGCGTGCTCCTGCCACATGCACCATACTCCTCCCCACCAAGCCCAGTGCATGGGGTTGGAGAGGGGTCCACTTTGTAGTATTATGTTGTTGATGCAGTTTGTTGTCTGCTCCTATGACCTGTCGACTCTATGAGGCCTTTGTAATGGAAGGTGGCCTTATAATGTGGTCACTTTGTTGGCTTGTTACTTGGAGGGACATGTAGCTTTTGTACAATAGAATTTCCCTTTCCCAGTTTCCCCTTTGGGCTTTGATGCTTTTGCATACCTTGTATAAACTGAGTAATGGACTACTGGTAGTATTAGCTTCAAGTGTGTTGTTATGATCTATGTGTGTGTAGGCAAGTTACATGTGTGCTTGTGTAGGTGTGATGTGTATATAGGGATTGTGGGATTGTAAGTGCACCTAAGATGGTTTCACCTCTTGCTCTCTCCCTCTCTCTCCCTCTCTCTCTCTCTTTCTCTCTCTCTCTCTCTGGAGATGATGTTTGGTTTTAATTTAAAGCTGTGTTTGGTTTAGTTTTTAAAGAGTTGTACTTCTTTGCAAGGTCTTTCTCCAGTCTGGTCGAAGCCCAACCTTGCTCCAACTAATGTGTGGCCTTCCATTTGACTACTTCACCAAACCAGAGTGAGACTGGGGCCATTCATTTCAAAGCCTTGACTTTTGGGGGTGGGGGTGCTTTTTTGTTCAGAGATGAGATGGCTGATAACATTATCCGTTGACAATACAAAGCTTTGGGTATGTTCTTCCTTTTTGGACAGGTTGACTTGTCTCCTCTACCCAACACTGATTGCTGCCTGCTACAACTCCCTGGAGAACGTGGGGATCTTGTCACAGGAGATAAGCTGCAAGCTTTTGTCCACTTTCTTACAAGTTAATTGACTTGTAATTACTGTGTGTATAGATTTCATGTACTTCTCTTTCCCCTACCATGTCACATAGGAAAACATACAGGTTTTTAGAGAAGATTGCAAAGGTCAACACTCCTGTAAGTTTCTTCCCTCTAACATATCCTCTCCCATATCCTCTTTCTTTGTTATCTGATTTTTCATTGTATATATTTTATAATGCGTAGGTGTTCCAGACTTTTATTCTTTGCCATATCGCTTCCCGAGGTCTCACTGGGAGCCGGCACTTCAGTTCTTCAGCAACTGATCATTATTATGTGTTCATGTATTTATCTTTAATCCGTTCGCAAATTTGAGAATATACGGTATATTGCGGACTGCTCTAAAAAGCGTCAAATGTTGAGAAGTTGCGCGATTCTGCCGGCAGCGGAGGACGAGACGATGGAAGCAATGAATGCATGCGTTACAGGTTTGTTCAATAAAATTGCTTGAAGGACGAGCCGTACCCGATGCCGTGCGTTTTTTTTTTTTTTTAAACCGGAGCGCGCTGCAAGGAATATCCATAGAGAACTCCTCTCTGATCTAGGTGCCGGCCCATAAAGAATGTTTTGCATATACAACGCCAATAGCATCGCACCCACAGTCCGCTAGCGCATGCTTTATAAGCACAGTGTCGCAGCAGCGTGGCAGGCCAGAGCGAGCCAGCTATCGTTATTAATATTGTTTTTTTAATATTATATTTTCCCTTCCGATTTCTCCAGACGAAAGTCAGAAGGTGTGCAGTGGCTGCAAAAGACCTATTGAGGACCAGTTTCATTTTACTGTGTCGCCAGACACGGAATGGCACGCCTCATGCCTTCTGTGCTACCAGTGCAACACGTCTCTGGACGAAAGCGGGACTTGCTTCATGAAGGAGGGGCGACCTTACTGTCGCAAGGATTATATACAGTGAGTCGCCTAATATGGCAATTGAGCCGCGGGAACAGGTGCGAAGCAAAAAAAAAGATTGCGGAGGGTTAAGCGCTTGGGCACCAAGAGACGTCTACATAGCGGCGCGGAATTCCTGTACGCCCTGTCGTACGACAGCTAATCACCTATAGCTGAATAGTGTTGCCTGTGCGTCGAAATTATTTAGCAGTCCATATCATTTGAGCGGATACGCTGTGATATATATATATATATTTTTTTTAATCAGCTAGAAAAAAAGAAAGGTCGTATGCATATACGTCCGTCTGCACTTTGGGAAATCAAAAGGTTGAGCATGTTTCGAACTTGGGTTTAGTATTGACGTATGCATTCACCTGACGTTATAAAACGTTAACGTGTTTGCGTTTCTGTTCTTTTTAGCCCAACGTACATAAACGTAACCGTAACCGTTGCTAACGTTTTAACCGACACAGTTATTGTTAACGAAGCCTTACGACTGCTGTGCGGGAGGGGGGGGCTGACCTTGTTTTACCACGTGGAACGGTGCCTGTAACCCAATCGAGCGGAACGGAAATGGTCTTTGGTTGGCACAAAAAAAAAAAAAAAAAAAAAGTAAACCTCTCTTCTCAGCTTGTAGGTGTAGGAGGAGGAGGAGGAGAATGGTGTAATGTATTACTTGGTAATGTGGTGTTCATTGTATATGAAAGTCTGTTCTTTTTCTACCACCCAGGCTATTTGGTATTCAATGTGCAGGATGTGATAGCCAGATAGAACCAAATGATCTTGTCATGAGAGCCAAAAACCAGGTGTGTGTGTGTGTGTGTGTGTGTGTGTGTGTGTTTGTAAGGTGTGTGGTGTGCGTGTGAACCTCCACCTAGTGCAGTTTATTTTTAAAAATTTATTATTAGAATACAGATGACAGATACAAGTGAATACACAAATGATTTATTATTATTATTATTTTTTTGTTCTTAATGTTCTTTTGTGTGGCTGCAATTGTCATGTCAGACATGACAATCGTTAGGTGCAAGGGCTCACCAGACTCAGCCACTGGGTCCCCTTCATGTCACCACCACCTCTGTTCATTCCATTCAAACGTTGTACCCTGTATTTGCATTTGTCTGTAACATGCACACCTCTTTCACCTTGTTTTTAATTTTCATTTTTTCTTTCCCGTTAGATGTGGTTTATCACTGGGATGTGTTATGGAATGGGGGGGGGGGGGGGGGGGGGGGGGGGGGCCAGATGAGGTGGGAGGGCCTCTTTTACCTTGGTGTTGGTGTGCCTGGAGCATTTTTTTGACGGGTGTGTCTCCCCAAGCAGATCTTCCACATTGAGTGCTTCAAGTGTTCTTCGTGTGACTGCAAACTTCTGCCTGGGGACCAGTTTGGAATAAGCAATGGAAAACTCCTGTGCAGGGCTGACCTTGATGCTCTGTGTGAAGGGGTGCGGTCTCCAACAGGTCAGTCAGGGAGATGTCTCACACTAAAACTGGCATTGTATGTAATGTTATGTATGTATGTATGTATGTATGTATGTATGTATGTATGTATGTATGTATGTATGTATGTATGTATGTATGTGTGTGTATGTATGTATGTATGTATGTGTGTATGTGTGTGTATGTATGTATGTATGTATGTATGTGTATGTATGTATGTGTGTATGTGTGTGTATGTATCTGTGTATGTATGTATGTGTGTGTATGTGTGTGTATGTATGTATGTGTGTGTGTATGTGTGTATGTATGTATGTATGTATGTATGTATGTATGTATGTATGCATAAATACATACATACATGTACATACATGTGTGTGTATGTGTGTGTGCATGTGTGTACCAGTTCACAGAGAACAGTCCATGCAATTATCTCCTCTCTTGCTGCTGTTAATTTGCTAAGTTAAATCTGAAGTTTTTACCTCTGAACCCAAGTGGGCTGGTTTGCACATTAGCTCGTGCATTTCTGGGATGACCGCATTTGGCCCCAAAACGTTTGTTATTGTTCATCCCAGCTACACCATCACGGCTATGTGGAAACCTGGTTAGGTTTTGGGCTTGGCTCATAGTTGAGTCTTCTTGTTGGGGGCACGGTCCAAGGAATGTCTGGTACATTTTGTTGTACCTTGTAGAGGAGGGAGGTGTGGTGACACCCCTTAGACTTACAAACACACAATGGACATTGATGGGGGAGGGAACATGCATGCATCATTACATCCCAATGAGCAAGCCTCTATTGGAGGGGGGGGGGGGGGACCCCCACCAATGTGATGGTGTTTATGTGTGTTAGTATGTGCGTTGAGGTGTGGTGTGTGTTGTTGATGTTGTGTGTGGTGTGAAGGTGTGTATGTATGTTTGTATGTATGTTGAGGTAGGTTGTACCCAAGAGTGAGCCTTTCATGAGGGGGGGGGGGGGGGGGGAGAGGGGGAAAGAAGGGGAAGTTGTTGCTTATCACAATTTCTATTCCAGACACGGGGAGTGGCAGCGAAGGGAGCGGCTCGGGTATGGTCGGACACAAAGTCAGTTCCATAAAGCGACAGAACTCCGAGAAAGGCCCGCGCGTGAGGACAGTTCTCACAGAGCAGCAGCTGCAGACACTGAGGACCATATATGCCTCCAACCCCCGTCCCGATGCCCTGCTCAAGGAACACCTCGTTGAGATCACGGGCCTCAGTTCCAGAGTTATTCGGGTCTGGTTCCAGAACAAGAGGTGCAAGGACAAGAAGCGAGCCATCCAGCAAGCCGAAGCGTCACGCATGCAGCAGGTAAGATGTTTGCACTGGGTCCCCTCGACTGCCAAATCTCCCCTCCCCCACCGCACACATCACCTTTTACCATCCATCACCTCCCTCCACCATCTCCACCATCTATCTCCACCATCACCATCACCTCCTCTACTGCCCATCTCCACCACCGTCACTTCCCTCACCCATCTCCATCACCATCACCTCCCCTCCACCACCCTTCAACCTTCCCCTCTAGGTTTTCTGTGATTCACTCTGATTGCTATTTGTCTTGTCTGCAGACCATACCACCTTTGACCCCACAGACTCCGCTTACCCCTGACACACTAGGACAGATCTCCCCCCGTCACGGGATGGCTGCCTTCACCTACTCCCCGGCCCCCTACGAACTGGCACCCCCCGTGCCTCACACACCGTCTTCAGCATCTTCCATCGTCTCTTGTTACCAACACACCCAAACATGGGGCTCCCCCACAAACACCTACCCGAGCTTTGCACCAGGGCTGGTGAGTGACCTGTGTGTGTGTTGTGTGTGTGTGTGTGTGTGTGTGTGTGTGTGTGTGTGTGTGTGTGTGTGTGTACGTGTGTGTGTGCATGCGCGTGTGTGTATGTGTGTAATTGCATTTAACATTGCATGGACTGAGGTGATAACTATGAATGTGATTGATCTATTTGTGCTGCACAGGTCTATCACCTAGTCTGTCGCTTGTCGTTATTCTCCTTTCTCCCTGCAGACTGTGGAACGCCAGGAGTTCATGTCAACAGTGCACCCATCTCAGTCCAGTCACTTTGCTTTCTGACTACCCCACCCCCTCATCCAGCAGCTGTTAGCCCGTCAAATGAGTTCCTCTATTTATCCAATTTGTTGTTAGGTGTCATGGCAACTGAAGTTCCCCTCCCCCTACTCTCTCTTTCTTTCTCTCTCTCGCTTTTATGTTGTGTGCGGGTATGTACCATTCTTATAGGCTAAGTTGAAGTTCAGGCACGTGGTGTTTGTTTATTTTATTTACAGCCACACCCATTTCTACACTTTTTTTTACACTTCCTCCATTTCAGTCATGTAACTTCAAGATCCACACAGTTTATTGGTCTACATTGTTCCATTTTTTTGGTGCTGTTTTCCTTTTTTTTTTTAACCCACTCCCTTTTTTTGTGCTGCTCAATTAATCAGCTGTTCTGATCACCATTGTCTACATAATTTAAAGCTACTATGTTGGGGCTGGCTTGCTATGTTGGGCTGGCTTGAAGTCCATACTGGTGGACCTTTTTTTCACACATCTGTATTATCCGGGGAAGGATATGAGTGTCCCCTATTTAAGGTTTTTTTTTTTTTGGATATGTCAGCTTCATGGATTTCCTTGCAAGCCTATTTCTTCCCAACGTTTTATTTTGTTGGGTTGGTAATGTATGTAAACAAGATGGTATCTTTTCAAGGAATGGTTTGAGGTGGTGTGAATGGTGATTCCTGATCAGAAGAATAACTTGTATTGTTGAAACCAAAGCATGGAGCTGTGTGTTGCTACAGCAACACCAGGGGGCAGGTTAAGTTAAGAAGGTTCTTTCCAAGAATGATCTTACCCATTCAATCAGAGAAATTTGAACAAACAGGAAGTAGATACAGGATGATGTCATCAGTCATTTTCATTGAAATGTGCAAACTGAAAATTTGGAGATGGCACAAAATGGATTTCAAGGTAAATAGGTTGGATGTCTGAATTCTCTCTGCATTTAAGCTGAATGTACACAGAGTTATCATTGGAGTGCTTTCTCTTAAGACAGTGGTGGTGTTCCTTGACCATCTCGCAAATCCTTATAGTTAGACAAATGTTGGCAAGGTCTTCAGAGCTAACCCTGAAGTGTGGTAAGAATATTGTATCGCCCTGCATGTGATCAAGTCCCGTAATAAGGCCTTGTGTCTTGAAAAGAATGTACTCAAAAGCCGTCCATTGTTAGGAGACCACTTGAAGAGGGCTATAGAGGGCAGCGGGGCAAGGGGCTGTAAATATAGACAATCCCACTAAGCTTTGTAGCTAGCCACACAAAAGGACAGAGTACGCTCTTCATTAATATATTCTCACACCACACGGTTACTCTAAGGTGACTGATATCAGTTCTCTGAAATTAGCCTTTAAGCTGGGTCACGTGACTTCAGGTGACCAGTGAAGGGATAGGAAAATCACACATAACTAATGATATTTTGTGAGCCCTTCCCCCTTCCTATTATGATCCTCAGAACTTGTCTATCAACAAGGCATCATAATAATTATTTGATAGAGGTACCTATACAGTAGGTCCTCTACATGTACACTGACTTCAGCTTACTAATATCTGGAAATTGGTTAGGTTCCATTTCGCGGCAACTATCCCATTATAATGAACGGGATTATCATGCGTGTGGCCCAAAATTATATTTTGAATACAGATGTCTCCTTTAGGCGACACCAATAAAAAAACTATAAAATGAATTGTGAAATCAACACTTTTAACCACATCAATTTAACCAAATGTACGAGGATATAATGACATCTACAACGGCCAGACACTATAGTACCAGCGGGCCTATTGAAAGTATTTGACTGCCCAGTTACACTGCAACAATGCCGTCAATAGCGGTAATCGTCTCTTTCCATGTTCTATAGCTGTGATAATGCAATGCTTGTGAACCTAGTAGTTTCTGATCTGGTCAGGTGTCGTTTAAAATTTAAATGCGATTTCATATTAGGCACATATACAGGGGAAAAATTTAGCAGGGTGGTGAAAATTGAGATGCAAGGAACAAAATGCCTCTTCCGCCGTAGATATGTGGGTAGTCAATCTCATTTCAAGTATCAGACCAGGGAAAATATATTAGATTTTTGATTCTGTACAACATGCATTTATACTGCTAGTACTAAAGGCTACTTGTGTATTGCGATATTTTGAGAGCAGTCATACAGTTAAGTTGGTGAAAACAGAAAAAGGCAGAGGCTCACAAGATGCGAGAAGGTTGTAGTGGGGTATGCAAAATCTTTATCTCATATTGACATGAGTTGTAAAAAAAAAACAGCTAAGTGCTAAAAATTGGGTTTTCCTTCACAACAGCCCTAGTTTTCTCACAGCCATAAACTGTTCTGGTATTTCCATCAGTGCACTAACAGCAAAATTGATTTCAGGGGCCTTTCCTGCAGCAGACTGTGTGTGTGTGTGTGTGTGTTATATATATATGTGTGTGTGTGTGTGTGTGTGTGTGTGTGTGTGTGTGTGTGTGTGTGTGTGTGATGTATGTGTGCATGTATGTGATTGTGTATGGAGTGGGAGTGAGTGCATGTGTGACTAAAGATAATACAAGTACACTCACTTTATTGTAATCGACAAACTGAAAGTTGTCGAAGGCCCTCTCTGGCAATGAGTCGTCTGAAGGGGAGAAGAACATACAAGTACTGAATGAACCCAATGGTTCTGAATGGCTGATTCAGAAACGAACTTCCATCTTACCAAACTCATCCATCTGTTCCCAAGGGCCATCTCCAACTCCCACCACCACAATGGACAGTGGGTACTTTGAAGCTTCTACAATGGCTGCTCGGGTAGGCACTTCATTGGTCACCTGAGGTCATGTGACTGCAACATAAGCCTTTGTGTGCGCACACTTACCTGCCCATCAGCTATGATCACCAGAATATGATACTTTAAGAAGGCAACACTGCATCATAATAAAAATCACACACACACACACACAGCAGACACTTACACTCTGTTCCTTCTTGACTATCTCAATAGCTTTTTTGATCTGTGTGGGGCCCTTGTTATTTAAAATCTTTGTTAAGACAAAGGCTAACCAAGGGAGCAAAACTGGTTGGACCAGACAGTTGTATGTTCTGTGCCACACGATTATAACACTCCAGCACCTCCTCAAAGCCATGACATGAACCACCCTGCTTCAGTGAAAACACAGACTTGTCCTTTGTCTTGATATCACCTTGGAGACGATAACGTAGCCACTAAAAACAGTGAACCCTCCCCACTGGCTTAAGTAGACTCACCAAATCCAAAGGCAGGGATGAGATGGTCTTCATCAAACCTCTCCTACGGTATGGAGGGGAGAAGAAAAGTGAGAACAAGAGAAGATGGGATAGCATGAAGAGAGGGTGCAGGTGGTGCCTTCGTTCTACTGGTAACTCACAAGGGTTTTTCCCACAACTGATATGACCTGCAATTGTGGATAATAGGATGTAGAAAGATATAATTTTTAAAAACTAACCTTCTGATACGGATTGGGCAGTTGTGGGTCCAGACTATGCAGGCTTCTCCCTCCAAACGAGCGGGCTCCTTGTGTCTCATTGCTGGCAGTGAAATCAACACCTTGATTTATAGGGGTGGGGAGGGGGAGGGGGAGGGAGGGGAGGGGTGATCTTCAGTGTGACGCATTTTATGAATAGCCCCCTAAGTTAACCAACCACATCCATCTAATTACCATAGCAACAATCCACAGCCACAGGGCAATATTGCCGGTGACTGCTGTATTTTGTTCATAACTAATTATTGTTGGTACCAACTTTAATTTTCTTTTATAGTCCACAGATGATGTACTTTAATATTTATAAGGAAATTTTCAATCAAATATTCATGATGGAAAAAAAAATTAAGCACATATATACATATAATTAGAGAGAGGTATGAAATTCTCTTAATTATTTACCCTTTATTTTTAATTGTCACATAGTTTGTGTGTGTGAATGTCTATTATAGTTACATATATTAATAATTATGGTATTACATTATTAATAATTTACCTATCCTAATTATAATGTTTATTAGATTGAACTAGTTTTGGATCTTGAATATGTGGGTGTTGATTTTCAAACTACATATTAGAACTCAACGAAATAACTTTAAATTGTGCTACAACAGCATCATGTGCTATGACTACAAGACATTAAATTAGAATTATTGCGATTAAACGATACACTTTACAGTTCAAAATAAAAGTTCATTAATAATTGATACCAACAATAGATTGCGAACAAATACGGAATCACCAAGTGTGTATGAGCCAACTCCAATCTTAAGTGCCTTACCAATTATAAGGTTGCTTGTCTCCAGACCAGCACGGCTCAGTGCCGCGCTCACCTCCTCCAAGGTCGTGAATTTATCAGCTAGAAATGTGTAGTTAAAATCACTCATTAATTGTGAACAAATATACAGCCACACCGTCACACCACAGACGTACACACACAAGCACACACACGCACGCACACACACAAGCACACACACGCACGCACACACACAAGCACGCACACGCACACACACAAGCACGCACACACACACACACACACACACACACACACACACACACACACACACACACACACACACACACACACACACACACACACACACACACACCAATTGACTGTTTGGTAGCAGGTTTGGTTGCTTTGCTCTTCTGGCTGGCATCATTCGTAGCCTTAACTGAGCGGCATCATATCACAAACGGGGAAAAAAAACTTTTAGATAACCCAACTACGACGCATAGGCAGACCTACCCGTAGAAGCGCTGGGCGATGTAGTAGCCTTGCCTGACCTTCCCGGGTTATTTGTAATCAGGAAATACAAGATCGTAGCAATGATAGCAACGATACCAACCACCAGTACGAACGGTTCCATCTAATAGCAAACTCGTCCCACACTTGTTGTCTCGTACCCAGGCCTTTATTTACGCCCGGCAATTAAGGAATAAATACTCTAATACGTCATTTAATTTTTCCATCAAGATTGTGCTGAACACATGCGTAATGGTTCAGTTCATAACACTCCCAGTTTCCTGACAGCCAGAAACTGGTCAGGGATTTCCATGAGTGCCGAGACTGCAAAATGAACATCAGGGTCTTTTGCTGCTGCAGACTGTGTGTGTGTGAGTGTGTGTGTATGTGTGTGTGTGTGTGTATGTGTGTGTGTATGTGTGTGTACAGGTGTGAGGAATTTAAATGTGTTGTGTGTTGGTGTGCATGGAAGCAGGACAGTTACAGAATGATGAGGTCTAGGGACTACAGAATGATGAGGTCTGGGGATTACAGAATGATGAGGTCTGGGGACTACAGAATGATGAGGTCTGGGGATTACAGAATGATGAGGTCTGGGGACTACATTGTACAGAATGATTAGGTCTGGGGACTCACTTTATTGTAATCGACAAACTGAAAGTTGTCGAAGGCCCTCTCTGGCAATGAGTCGTCTGAAGGGGAGAAGAACATACAAGTACTGAATGAACCCAATGGTTCTGAATGGCTGATTCAGAAATGAACTTCCATCTTACCAAACTCATCCATCTGTTCCCAAGGGCCATCTCCAACTCCCACCACCACAATGGACAGTGGGTACTTTGAAGCTTCTACAATGGCTGCTCGGGTAGGCACTTCATTGGTCACCTGAGGTCATGTGACTGCAACATAAGCCTTTGCGTGCGCACACTTACCTGCCCATCAGCTATGATCACCAGAATATGATACTTTAAGAAGGCAACACTGCATCATAATAAAAATCACACACACACACACACAGCAGACACTTACACTCTGTTCCTTCTTGACTATCTCAATAGCTTTTTTGATCTGTGTGGGGCCCTTGTTATTTAAAATCTTTGTTAAGACAAAGGCTAACCAAGGGAGCAAAACTGGTTGGACCAGACAGTTGTATGTTCTGTGCCACACAATTATAACACTCCAGCACCTCCTCAAAGCCATGACATGGTCCACCCTGCTTCAGTGAAAACACAGACTTGTCCTTTGTCTTGATATCACCTTGGAGACGATAACGTAGCCACTAAAAATAGTGAACCCTCCCTACTGGCTTAAGTAGACTCACCAAATCCAAAGGCAGGGATGAGATGGTCTTCATCAAACCTCTCCTACAATATGGAGGGGAGAACAGAAGAGAAGCAAAGAGGAGAGAAATAAAGTCATGGTGTGGTGTGCAATTGGTGTCCATCTTAACACAAACCAAGGTTCTTCCAAGGATAGAGATGACCTACAAGAATTTGGGGGCGGGGGGTCGATGGGGAATACTCGAGCACACGCTTATGCGTGTTTTTGATGTTACCTTCTGATAAGGGTTAGGCTCCTCTGGGTCTAGAGAATGGAGGCTCCTGCCCCCGAACGTGCGTGCCCCCTGTGTGGCGTTGCTTCCCGTAAAGTCCACCCCTGTTCGAGAACCCTATGAAATTGCGCTATAACAAAACATCCTCTTTTCACCAACCAACAATGAGGTTACTGGACTCTAAACCAGCGTTCTTCAGAGCGTCGCTAACCTCCTCCAAAGATGCGTACTTGTTGGCTGGAAGAGAAGCAGTCAGATAATAGGGTTTAAAACAAAAAAGTTAATGTGGACGTACGTACCAATGCATTGCAAATGTCTTAATCTGTCCTTACCAGAGGGCGGCTTTATACATATGTGCACGAGATAACTTTAAGTAGACGTTAAGAAGAAAACATGGCATGTAGCCTCCTATAATCACCATACCAAAACCCCTCTCGCCTTCTTCCTCCGTCGTTTGGCATACCTTCGAGGTTGAACCGCCAGCCTGCGCGTTCTTCCCTGACGTTTGATTCGCAGACTGCTTGAGACAATAACTAACAAGAACCGCTATGATCATTACGAGCCCGACCACAAGAGCGAGCACTTCCATCTTTTCCCTCGAAAGCGGTAAGAGAGGCAACGCCCACTGCACATGTAGGTTAGTAATAAAAAGTAATAAATTTCAGGGCCGTAATAGATATTAATTTCTCTGATGCAGCGAAGTGTGTTCGCTTGGGCATGCGGAGGACGCTGGGGGCTATCAAGACGTCAAGCATTAGCGGGTGAGGTGCAGATTTTCTGGAGAGATTTAAAAATTGATATTTCCATGCGTTGCTGGACAATATTTTCCTCAGGGTCAGCTTCTCCGTTTCACCGCCACTACAGCTCATCAAACAAGGATGAACAGACCGTAGTGTACGTGGGTGGCGCTCGTTATCAAAGCTGATGCTAACGGACAACGTGTGTGTTACACATTATTATTATCGTCCAGTACAAGCGCGGCGTTGATTAGGAATGTGGGGATCATGGCTCACATAGATGCAGGGAAAACGACTACAACGGAACGGATGTTGTATTACACTGGGGTAACGAGGAAAATTGGTGGTACGTTCAGTGTTCTGAAGTTGCTGCGTGCGAGTGTGTGCATGCATGTGTAATACGTGTGCATGTGTGCGCACGTGGTTCTGCTTTTCACGTTGACTATATGTATGAATGGTGACAAGATGTGGACGATGGGAGCACTGTCATGGATTATATGAAACTGGTGCGTGCACAAGCGTTGATGGCTGGTAGCTCTAGAGGATTGTCAGACAGATGTTTTTTATTTTATTTTTTGCTCAGGAGAGAGAGAGAGGTATTACTATCAACGCAGCAGCCATTACGTTCAACTGGAAACATCACAGGATCAACCTCATCGACACGCCTGGTAGGGGTAGCATCCTGGTACACGCCTGGTAGGGGTAACATTCTGGTACACGCCTGGTAGGGGTAGCATCCTGGTACACGCCTGGTAGGGGTAGCATCCTGGTACACGCCTGGTAGGGGTAGCATCCTGGTACACGCCTGGTAGGGGTATCATCCTGGTACACGCCTGGTAGGGGTAGCATCCTGGTACACGCCTGGTAGGGGTAGCATCCTGGTACACGCCTGGTAGGGGTAGCATCCTGGTACACCCTCCACTAACTGTCTGGTGATGTATCTAGGTCACGTTGACTTTACTTTTGAAGTGGAGCGATCCCTGAAAGTACTGGATGGAGCTGTAGCTCTGTTTGATGGCTCAGCAGGTGTGGAGGTAACTTCTTTAAGATGTGTTTTTTTTTTTTTTTTTTGAGGTAAAAATTTTTTAAATTAGGTAATATTCATGTTTAATAGGGGGTGATACACATAGCTTTGATAGGCGGTGATAGCTTTAATAGGGGGTGATAGCTTTAATAGGGGGACATACACTTTTTTAAATTTAACAATAAAATTTTTAACTAACGTTAATTTATAAACGAATTTCCTTGATTGTGATTGTGTAAGTTGTGTTACAAGTTACACATTTTTTCTTTGGCTTTAGTTTCACATGGCTGTATTGGGAGGGGGAGGAGCATCACGCAGCCACACCCACTATACCTCACACGTGGACTAGCATTCATTCATGCAAACAGTAAATGCTGACCCTGGAATCTTTAGGCACAGACAGTGGCAGTGTGGAAGCAAGCTGACAGGTACATGGTACCACGTATTGCCTTTGTGAACAAGATGGACAAACCTGCTGCCAGGCAAGGGTGCCCAGTCCTTCCACTACTGTCCTCCTTTAACTGTTTCACTTGGTGATCTCTCTCCTCCCCATCCTGCAAGCCTTTCCTCCTCCCCATCCTGCAAGCCTTTCCACTTCCCCATCCTGCAAGCCTTTCCTCCTCCCCATCCTGCAAGCCTTTCCTCCTCCCCATCCTGCAAGCCTTTCCTCCTCCCCATCCTGCAAGCCTTTCCTCCTCCCCATCCTGCAAGCCTTTCCTCCTCCCCATCCTGCAAGCCTTTCCACCTCCCCATCCTGCAAGTCTTTCCTCCTCCCCATCCTGCAAGTCTTTCCTCCTCCCATCCTGCAAGTCTTTCCTCCTCCCCATCCAGCAAGCCTCTCCTCCTCCCCATACCATTAACCTGCTGCCAATCTCCTCTTTCATTCTGGTGCCGATCACCATTTACCCTAGCTAGCTAGCTCCACCCCTAGCTCCACCCCTTCACTAGCTCCACCCTTCTCACCACTGACTAGCTATCTCCATCCCTTCACTGTCTCATCACCACAGTTTGTCATACACGGTTGACACCATGAAGAAGAAGCTTCATGCCACGCCTCTAGTTGTGCAGCTTCCCTTGGGCCAGGGGAAGGACTTCTGTGGCGCGGTGGACCTTGTTGCCATGGATATTTTGGCCTGGGCACCTGGATCAGATGGATCAGAATATTCCAGGACACCACTCGTACCATCATCGGGGATAGCTGATGCAGATTTCCACTGTCTAAGTGATGCTTCAAAGGAACCACCTGGGGTACTGTTAAGCAAACGGCTCTGGGAAGAAATACTCCAAGCAAGAAGTGTCCTAGCCGAGCAGGTGTGTGTGATTAAACCTGGTACATATCCTCCATCACTTATTCATAACACACCCTGTCCTCTGATTTGATTATACTCCCACCTCACCTTCCCTACCACCTTCCCCTCCTCCCACCTCACCTTCCCCCTCCTCCCACCTCTTCCCCTCCTCCCACCTCACCTTCCCCTCCTCCCACCTCACCTTCCCCTCCTCCCACCTCACCTTCCCCTCCTCCCACCTCACCTTCCCCCTCCTCCCACCTCACAGGTGCTTACGCTTGACGACCAGCTCCTGGATGACCAGCTTCTTAAGGATTCCTTCAGTCCCATCACCCTCTCCCCCGCCAAGCTGAGGGAGGGGCTAAGGAGGGTCACCCTTGAGTGTCATGGTGTGCCGGTCTTCTGTGGCAGCTCACTCAAGAACAAGGGAATCCAACCACTATTGGATGGAATTATCCAATACCTTCCTGCTCCTAATGAACGGGATCACAGCGTGTACGTATGTGTGTGTGTGTGTGTGTATGTGTGTGTGTGTGTTTGCGTGTACGTGTGTGTGTGTGTGTGCATGTGCGTGTACATGTGTGTGTGCATGTGTGTGTATGTGTGTGTGAGTGTGTATGTGTGTGTGAGTGTGTGCATGTGCTGTTGTGGTTCCTTTTTGTTGTTGCTGTGAAGGCTTAACCCTTCCAGGCCCAGTGTACTGAACGAGCTCTGTGCCTATGCCTTTAAGGTAAGCTGCCTCACCCATTATTATCAACACCAGCTTATTAACTTATTAATACCAACTTATTAATACCAGCTTATTAAATGTATACCAACTTATTAACACTGGCTTATTAATATTAATACCATCTTACTAACACCGGCTTATTAATATTATACCAACTTATTAACACCAGCTTATTAATACGAGCTTAGTAACCTCCCCTACAAGCACTCTCAAATTTGTTTAACACTAGTAAACGGAATCGTCAGAGATAAAATTATTGCTTCTAAATTTATTTATTAAAACAGTTTGTAAAAGATGAGGCCATCACGTTTGTCCACGTCTCTGCTGCTAGGTTGTGCACGACCCACAGAGAGGGGCACTGGTGTACCTGAGGGTGTACAAGGGATGTGTCAGGACGCACAGGGGACTGCATAACTTCTCCAGAGGCAAGGAGTATGTCCACTTTGAGGGCTGAGTGCTTATACAAACTTCCCAACACACACAACGCCCATGCACGCACACTCACACACACTACACACAAACAACGTACCAATATACACTCATAATGACACTTGCTCTGTATTTCCCTTCCCCCTCCCTCCTCCCTCCCCCTCCTCCTCCTCTCTCTTCCCTCCTCCCCCCTCTCCCTCTCTCAGGGAGAAGATTACTAAGTTGTTTGTTGTTCAGGCAGATGAGCTAGTGGAGGTAACCACTATGTCTGAAGGCAACATAGTGGCTGCTGCCGGCCTAAAGAATGTATGTCTGCACCAAAGTGCTCTGATTATGAGTAGGGGCTGTGTGCAATGTTCTTATTGTGTTCTTATTGTCTGGGTCTGGTCTTTAATATCTTTAGACAACAGCAGCACATAAGTGTGATACCACATAAGGGGTTTGTTTGCACATGCGCATGTGGTTGGATATGGCTGTGGGTGTGTTTGGAATGGGCGTGGTTTTGTGAGTGTTTTTCAGTGTTTGTCATTTTAATCTGCTCCATACTATGTTCTAATTCAAGCACACTATAAATATGTATTTTTCTATTCAGACTGTCACAGGGGATGTGTTGGTCCAGTCAGCAGCAGCCGCAAAGGCTGTCCGAAAAGGTTTAGAAAGTAAAGGGGACCAGGCGGATCTCCCAGTGGTATTGCAAGGCCTGAAGATCCCTGAGCCTGCATTCTTCTGTACTATTGAACCAGCAACAGCTGCACAACAGACCGGTACTGTGTGTGTGTGTGTGTGACTGTGTGTGTGTGCAACTGTGTGTGTGTGGCTATGTGTGTGTAAATACTCATAAATGTATAACATTCAGCTGTCTGAGTAATGTATCTTGTAGGAGACACGTCTGTGTTTTGATTTTGGATGGTGGTTGCCTTTTGAGCTGCCTCATTTGTAGCTCCTCCTTCCTGTTTCTCCCCCCCCCCCCCCCCCCCCCCCCCCCCCACCTGCATAGACCTTGATCATGCTCTGAACTGTCTTTCAAGGGAAGACCCCAGTTTGAGGGTTTCCGTTGACCCAGACACAAGGCAGGTTAGTGTACAGTATTGTTGGTTTAGATGACGGCTTTTTAATAATAATTATTTAAAATTGCCGTAGGTTGTGCTGTCGGGAATGGGTGAGCTCCATCTGGAGATCATACATGACCGCATTCAGAGGGATTACCATGTTCAAGCTAGCCTGGGAGAATTGCGTGTCGCATACAGAGAGGCACCCTCACAGCCTGTAACATTGAGTGGTGTGTACTGCACTAAACACACGTACACACCACTGACCGATTTATTTTCATTTTGCATTCCCATCCCCTTAGGAAGTCTTGATCGTAATCTAGGAAATAAAAAGCAGTTGGTATCTGTGTCAGTAGCCATCAGCCCTGTTGACAATGGACAGATGCCACTGGTCCAGTTGTCCCCACAGGTCTCTGTACCAAGTTGGACCACAGCTTCTGACGTTCTGGAAGCATTTAAGGGTGGAGCTGAGATAGCCTGTGGACAAGGTAAGGATTGTGTGCCATTTGTTCTTCCCATCAGTGTCAGGCCTTCATTCTGTTCCACCTTCCCTCTCCCTACAACCCTCCTTTTCTACCCTCTCCCTACCCTCACAACCCCCCCCCCCCCCCCCTCAAGGCCCTCTGTTGAGCTTTCCAATCAGAAATGTTCAGGTTGAACTGGTTGCCTTGGTGATGGGGGTGGGTACTTCAATGGCAATGGTGTCTGCTTGTGTCAGTGAGACCGTCTCCAAGGTAACAGAGCTGGTGCCCTTCACAAAAAAGCACTGTCATGATTTTTTTTGTTGGGGGTGTTCTAATATCAAAATAAGGCATTGAAGAAGGCAGAGGTGTACCTCCTGGAGCCATTTTCACAACTAGTGGTAAGTTTTAGCCACCCCCTGACACAAGTCATGTTTACTTTTGTTTTTGTGGGGTGTGGTGGCAGGTAACAGTGCCTGAGGAGTACCTGGGTACAGTACTATCGGACCTAACCTCCTCCACTCGTCGGGGTGTGGTCAGTGAAGTGACCTCCCACGATGGAACAGCGACTGTGACTGCCCATGTTCCAATGGCATCACTGATGGTACGTTTGAAATAACGGCAGAATTAAGTCGTCGTGTGTGTGCGTGTGTGTGGGGGGGGGGGGGGGGAACAGTTCCCCTCTTAAGTAAATGCTCTTGTGTGCCCAACAAAATAGGGATACTCCACTGTGCTCCGCAGCATCACCAGCGGAGCTGGGTCATTCGTCTCCATGTTCTCCCGCTACGAACCCGTCAGTAACACACTGCAGAAAACCATTACGGAACAGCTCCGTGGATATGTGTAAATTTTTTTAAATAACACACGTGCACTTCACGCATACAAAATAAAGGTTGGGTGGAAATAAGACATACTTCAGTTATCATCCTCATCTGTGGTGCCATTGACAACAACAGGGATAAAGCCAGATCTCTTGGCTCTCACTGACACCATCAAGCCATACAAATTTTGCCATGGTTTCCGCTTGTACACGACATAGATACCCCCCATGATAACGGTTGCCATGGGGAGCCCAAACCCCACACAGAGAATAATGATGGCCATCGTGGAGATGTGTTCTTGAGGTGCAGTGCCGTAACCCACCACGGCAGTCCTGAAACATGTAGTCACAAATACAGCACTAAAACTGACTGATCTAATAACACAACCACATGAAATATTACAAAGTACTGATGGCAACAGACGTACGTAGTAATGATAATTGCTGCAAGTTTTCAAACTATTTGACATTCCAAGGGATACATTTAGGTTAAGCAAAAGAGAGTCTTCAGTGCGTGTTACACGTTTGTCTAAAGCACAAGGAAACAGGCTAGGAGAATCTATGGTCTACCCAATCAAGCTACAGTTTGCGGTACGAGACTAAAAGCATGTTTAGAGGTATTAAAGGTCGTCTGCCTAAGGGTGGGTCTAGATTTTTTTCTCTTGTAATATGGACATGTGATGGGGAAGGAGCAAAACATAAAGAAAAATGTAACACACATACACCCACACCACGCAGTATTAATTATTAATTACTAGTAGGCGGGGTCATTTGGAGTGGTCTGGGTACTAAACTGCAGCTTTACTTTAGTTTTATGGCGAGTTCCAGAGTCATTTATAGTTCAAATGCTGCAGATCTTTGTATTGGCACACAGCCTAGTTAGTATTAGCGAGTGCGGGAGGGTGAAAGATAAAGTGTACACTTCCAAGTAATCCGCTGAACCCACCTACAGTTTGGCGATGCATTGTGCTTCAAGCACGATAGATGAGAACAAGCAAAATCTGCAAACCATCGTCCAGAGGGTCATTCCAACATTTGTGCATAAACTAATCCAATAGCGATGACTTTTTTCTCCCAGCCGTTTCGCTTTTATATCATTCTTTTGTGGACCACAATGCTAATATTTGCCTTTTTAATGACAACGATCCCCTTATACACCCCCACACTTAACACAATAATGAAAACGATCCCTTATACATGCACCCCTCCCCCCCTCCACCCCTCCCCTCCCTCCTCCCCCAACACTCAACAAAACTCACCAGGTGAAATACTCGGATGAGAGATAGGTTGCATCCCCAGAGGTACCTATCACCATGTAGAAACGGGTGACGTTGGTTCCAGGGGCAAAGATGGCGCTGGCCAGCCCTCGCGGCAGACCGCCATGGTCACCAGGCGCCAACCCCTGGTATGACAGGTACTTGGCCTGCTGCGAAGTCGTGGAGCTTCTGCTACTGTCTTGGTAGGAGATGGGCTTCCATTGAAGGTAACTACCCCCAAAGAGGTACGTGCAGGTCTCAAAGATGGACGGCGTGTATTCATCGTCGATTGAGTGGTTAAACTGGACTCTCCCCGTAGCATCGAGGGCTGGGCCGGGAACTATGTACATCTCCAAGACAACGCGGCTTGTGTTGCTTCTGTAGGGGAAGTTTTGGACGATTAGGTCAAATGTCGTAGAATTCTCAGTGTAGTGGGTACGGGGAAGATACGACAGCTGCCCGGCTACTGATGACGTCCCTACCTGCAGGGTAAGGAGCAGTTTGTGTGTGTGTGTGTGTAATTGCATGACTAAAAGGTAAGGAAGGTAGTGTATTACTTTGTTTATGATGGATAGCGAGTCAGGGTAAGTAAGGTTGATGGCGGTGTTATCTATGATGCTCAACGAAGCCAACGTGGTGTCCAGGGGGAAGGAATTATAGGCGCTGCTAACGCCGCTGCTGAAATTAAAAAACTCCACCCCTTGTGCGCTGTCCACTTCGGCCTCTATCAGCTGGCGAAAGACAACAGCAAACGCTACGCTCTTCTCAAAGTCACCAATGCTGACGGAGCCGTGGGTCTGGTTAACGAAGTACTCGTTACTAACAGAAATCCCATCGCTACAGCTGCAGCTGTTGCTATTGGCGGAACCGTTCGAATAGAACATCAGGAGAGTTGGAAACCCGACGAAGCTCCACGCATAGTGAAAGCTGACGTTGGTGTTTTGCACGGTAGAGTAGTAGAATGCTGTGCAGTTTTGAAACGCACACCTCTGTGTAAGAGTAAAAGATATGCAGAGCCACAACATGTCAACGCACCTGAGGCAGCGCTTCCGAGCGCGGTAAACCACGACAGAGGCAAAGGAGTAAACCAACCGCCACAAACTCTCTCTCTCGGCGCATCCGCATAAATTATTTGGTGCGCTTTACATAGGGGCAACAATCACATAAGACAAGGTGGGGGCGGGGTATCAATTATCACGTGCGCTACCCTGGAGCGTTGTTGTTGTGTTGTAGGCGATACCCCGCGCAAATGACAACCGAGGGCACGGAGACTGTTATCCGAGTGACGGGACCCGAAGAGGACACAGAACAGACAAAATCAGGAGACACTGGACACGAGAACGTGGCGAGCACCGAACCAGAAAAGACAACGCTGGATCCTCAGCAGGTCCTGTGGGGAAGGAGCGTAGGCAGCGTGTGTGTAGTGCGTGTGGGGGAGCAAGGCAGTACATGATATTGGCCAAATTTTGTTATTCAGGCGGATCAGATAGCACAACAGGACTTTCAAAAGAGGTATGGCGGCATAGCGAAGAAGGCACCAGTCGCACAGAGGAAAATATCGGAGGTAATTATTATTAACGTTTTTTGCAGCGAGTGTTCTGTTTGTGTTGACGCGACACGACTGTTACTTAAAGCGTTGTATGATTCGCTGAACATCTCAAGATTCTTACGTCAAACCAGTCCATTCTTATACCCGTCGCTCTGTGGTTTTTCCCTACACCCCCCATAAGCAAGCACAGCCTTCGCGCCTTGTTTCACTTCTCATTTCAGTCAGTATCCCCCCCCCCCCCCCCCCCTTCCTGTTTAGGGAGGTCGACAGTACTTTGACTCAGGCGATTACCAGACTGCCACGGGGAAGGACAGAACTGCAATAGCATCACACCCACATGCAATGGCCCCTGAAGCCCTTCAGAACGCCAAGGCCCCACCTAAGCCTATACCGGGGAAGATGATGGCAGAACGAGGAGTCTTGGGGCCCACAAGACGAGCACCAGCAGAGAGAGGTGTGAGCAAGCTGGCTAGTCCAAGCAAGCTGGCATCTGTACCTACTCCAAGTCCTCTGGCTCAGTGAATTGAGGCACTTGAGCACCAATCTTTTGCCACTGTAGTAGTGGTAGAAATGGGAAAAAAAAAAACTTGCATTCTGGTTTCTGCTGCATAGAGAAGAACATGTCTGTAGTTCTATCTTCTTTTTTGATACAGAATTGTTTGTGTAAAACGTTGTTGTTGATTACTCCACACACACTTCATTTTTTCACATTACTGTACTCTTATCGTTCATATCATTGAGATGATGATTACTTAACGTTGGCAGATGGTCTCAGCAGCAATCTCTTATGCGCGCGTAGGGAACCAGTACTGTTGTGAGTAGTAATTTAAATTACGAAGTGTTACTAAATATAGATGATGGCACAATTGTTGTTGCCTTAGAAGGAAAGTAATCAAGTTGCATAATAGTGATGTCATTAAAACGTTCTGGAACGACAACCGTGAGTAGGATCACTCCCCTTTTTATCGATAACACAAACACGAACAGTTTTACGTTGGTTTGCGTCATCGTGCCAATTCTCGTACTCAGTCCCATTTCTCTCCCAGGTCGTCTTCTTCGAAACAGTTTTAAGAACAGCAGCTGCACCATTGGCTTCATAATATATCCGCATGGAGCCTTTAGGGATCAGATAGAGGTATAACACAATGATATCGGGAATAGGTTCCCGAGACATAGGCCCTACACCAGTGGCGTCTGGGCATTAATTATCTGGGGGGGCAAAACACTTTTATGGCGCCCCCCCCCCCCCCCCACTCACCAGCCATAAATCATATAAATGTACACAGGAAGGAGGCTTAGGTATCAAATTTAATGCAAATGGGGATGTACATGCGTATATATGATTGATAAGAAAGTTAGTGTTATAATAATGCTTTGGAGAGCTCCGATGAACTCCGTGCAAACTGATCAATTATTGAATAGCATGATAGGGAAGAGAGAATTTTAAGTTCAACGGACATCATTAGCAAATCTTCAAGCCTTTCCTGAGTCGTTGTGGACCGAAGTCGCGTCTTAATACGTTTTAGAGCAGAAAAAGAGCGTTCTGCGGTACACGTACTGATAGGAATTGCAACTGCAATCGAATATATCTTGCAAACCTCGGGAAATGCATCGTAGAGATGATAGGTAGGGTTGCACAGCAGGTTTAGAGCATCCAAAAATGACCAATTGACAAGAGCCTGATCAGGATTTGCCTGAGAAGATGTACGTTTAACTTCCTCGTCTTCTTCCGCTAAACCTGTACCTTCATCATCTGTATCATCACTTAGCGAATCAACAACGTCCATTTTAAGAGGGGTGCCGGAGGGGGTATGAAATCGATGGTACACGGCAGCAAAACTCAACAATTCTTGAAGTCATTGATTTGTATTCAAGTGAAATTTGTCAGCCACAATGCAGTGAAGATCTTGAGTGCTTTTACCACTCTTCACGAGATAGGTAAAATTGCTGGGCGCAAAGATGGCTAATATTTCAAACAGCGACCTGTTCTTATCAAATCGCCTTCTCATTGATCCTAGAATAGTGTCAAGAGCAACAAAAAATGTCTTACGCTGCCATGACAATTCTGGTGTTTCAGGTACCTCACCATCTTCTCCTGATTTTTTCCGTTTTCCATCCGACATCATTATAGTTGGACGCAGATACAATGTAGCAGTATCAAGTACACATGGCATTAACAAATAATGTTATTATATGTTAACAAAACAATGCCCGCGCCACCAGGGCGCCCGAGCAGTTATGAAGTTGCATTAACGAACCACAATTGTGCCACTTACGTGCATGTATGGGGGACTGGGGGTGCATGGGCAAGTAGTCTCGTGCCCAGACTTACAACGTAAGAAGCATCACAAGCTGCATTAGTTATACGACTAAAGCTGTTATTTAAATGCTAATCAATATTATAATCTGAGAGGTCTGGCCGGAATTGCGCTGGTAGGTATTTTGGCGCCCTACCGCCGTTTTGGCGCCCCCCCTTTAGGATCCGCTGGGGGGGCATTTGCCCCCCCTGCACCCCTGGCCAGATCGCCACTGCCCTACACTTTCTATACAAATTCACCAACACACGTCAAAAAGAAGACCGCAAATAAATTTTTGATTTCATAAATGATTTAAAAATCACTTGTAAAACCATCCCATGATTGAACAATATCAGGTTCCTCTCAATCTTATGTAAATTATGGCAAGCCACACCTTTTGCTGGAAAAAGAGTAGAGTATTATTATTCAACTATTAACTAAAACTGGTGGCTTTGAGTCACGAGAACACACAGAACATGTAAGCCTTGAAAGGTAACAGTGGTGCAAAAAGGAACAAAACGTCAATGAATGAAACAGACCTGTATAGGCTGTATCTAGCCAAACGTATGAAGGGTTTTTACATCCTTAGATCTGATTGGTGCAAATTGCCTTTGTTTTTTTTTTGGAAGGGGGGGAGAAGTGGGATTATATGTTTAGGAGGGCAAGAGGAGGGTTTTGTAATGCTTTAGCTGTCAGTTTTATTGCCAGGTCACTTGTATGTTGTTTTCACTATCATAGTCCACACACCCACACACACACAGCACACACAGCACACACACACACACAGTACACACAATACACATGTACCCACGTGTACAATGACATTTTAACAAGCAACAAGGCAGCTGGTGGCTGGTGAGGACGGCATTTGCGTTGGATTGTCACAATTTGCAGAATTAATCGATGTTATGAAATGACAAGGATTAGGGCTTCCCCAGTGTAGTGCCAAGTCATGCATGAGGCTAAATTTGAGAAGTCTGTGTGTACCTACTCACTTCCAAAGAGCACCGTACATCTCTACGGTCACAAGGGCACATGTGCACAGCCTCATCTCACCTTGTGTCATTGGTGTCATGCGTACGAAGCCCATTGGCCATTGCAGCTGCACCCTTCAATCGCTTCTGATATGTGTGTATGTGTGTGTGTGTGTGTGTGTGCCAGCTTATACATCAAGGTGAACTCGATGAGTCTCCACCATGATATCCCGAAGTCTGTTATGACAAAAGACAACAACCTACCACCAGCTCTCCACCCACCCTTTCCCACCGTCCCTCCCACCCATCCCTCCTAATCCATCCCCACCCATCCCTCACCCATCTATCCCCAGCTTGCTAGTCATGGCATGATGACCAAATAATAAATATCACTATTTGCAAAGACAAAAAAAAATAATCACAGCACACATGATAAAGCTCACTTAAGGCGAGTGTATGGTCAGCTTTAGGGCCTACATTCTACATTCAAATATCCCTCGTCCATTATTGGCTCTCTAAGCTCTGAAAATTTTGGAGGTTTTGGCTTAGGTTTGTCTGTTTGTTCTCCCTTGACATGTAGTTCCATAACATGAGGCAGATGGTCTGGCTCTCCTCCTGGTCCTTCTGGCTTGACGTGACCCTTCAGCTTGCTCTTCAAGGACATAAATAAACCAAAAAGCTTAGGATGCATGTGCCACAGCAACACAAGAAGGATCACCAAGTAGGCAATGCCTAACGTTATATATGCAAGGGCAGTGAACACTGCCATAGTTTCATTGGGGTTTAGTTTATGACACAGGTAGATGGTGATTAGGATCAGCACGTCAGCAAAGAAGTATGCATGGATGGCATTATGTGAGTGTTTCTTGTACGGCTCAAGTAGAGCGTAGAGGAACATAGCTACAATTACAGATATAAAAACAAAAACCCCAGCCTGATAACTTACAGCAAATGAATAGATCATGTTTAGTAACACCCTTAGTAGCAAAGACAGCCCTATCCAGAAGGTGCAACTGTCTTTATATGGTGAAAAGAAAGCATCGTACTGTGGCTTCATCTTCTGCACAAAATGATTAATGAATGATGGAAAACGGGTGGTGCAAGATGGTAGGATCAGAATGATGGGTAATGGAATTAAATACACGGCCACCAGAACAACTGCAATGATACAGAGGACACTATGAGGATAAGAGAAGTAACCTATGCTGGGGTCAGTGGCCCAAACATACATTTTATGATTGCCTCCATCCTCCTGAAAAATGATCACGTCAAAAACCCCCAGTATCTGAAAGCAGGATTGGGTGATGCTGTTGTAGGACAGCACAATAAGTGTGGCAACCAGCTTTGAAGGTGTGAAGTTGCTCTTGGCCAAATACTCGGAGAGTCTGAGAGAGCGACTAGCAAGAAAGATGAACAGCACCATCAGGATGAAGAGGTATGCAGGGAAAACCAGACCAAGTCCTGCCCGGGCCAGTGGTGTCATCCCATCATAGAAGCAGGTCTCAAACCCAACACCCAAGTTCAATATCTGAAGAGGAGGCAATGGGTTCAGTTTGAAAATTTCAACAAAGTATGGCACAAACAGACTGCAAAGGTTTGCATATAACACCACTCCACTAATGTAACCATCAGGTAAAGTTATATTGAAGTACAGTAAGAAGGCAATGATGCCTATCCCGACAGCCGCAAAGAACACCAGCAGACCCAGTGTATTGTCGGTACACTTCATACACTTGTTGGTACCAAAGACAGCACTGTACCCATCCTGACATCCTCCACATAGGAGTCCTGTACGGTTGTAAGCACACTGTTTGTCCAAGGCTTGGGGTTGCACGAGTCTACTTAGGTCTGCACAGTAATCAAACAGGCAACGCTTGTAGACCACTCCCATTCCATCCGGACCTGCTCCAAACCACCAATCAGGCGTGACATCAAACACTTTTAATTTACCATCGCACCCTACACCAGAGCTATTGGTGGCATTGCTACATTGACAATCTCCTAGCATTTCATTGTACTCAAATCCAAACAGGCACTCAGTGAGGTGGATCGATATGGCCAAGTTGCTCTGAACAAAGGTGTCCAGAGAATATACTGTTACATTTATTGTATCGCTCCAGTTGCCATAAACTCTTACTGAAGTATTGAGGTAAGAGTTAGCTGCTGTCAGTATGTATCCCGAGTCACCTAGCTGTGGGGACAATCTGGTGCTAAGTGATTGAGCCGTCGCAACAGCCGGTACAGCATGGTTGTACAAATCCAGAGCTTTCAGCCGTAACTTGAACTGCTGTCCAGGCATGTATGAGAAGACAGAAATGTTCTCCACCTCCAGAGTGTTTGTTGGCGTAGAGACCAATGCTGATGTGTTAGGTCTCTGATCAAAGTGGAAGATGGTTGACTGCTCATACATCACTTCAAGGACAGACCTATTCAATTGGATAAACTGCATAGCCCAGGGACATCCCTCAAAACTGACACCATAGAAATTCCCACCTAAGTATGCTGTATTGTTTTTAAATGTCATATTGACTCCAACGTTACTAATGTCTGGACATGAGTTTAGCTCTGAGCAGAGTACGTTAATTGATTCAAAGTATAGAAAACAAGTATAGCGGGTGAAACCGATTAGTAGATTTCCAAATGTGTAGTCAACGTACATTGCCCCTCCGTAGAGGGGGGCAGAGTTGTTGATGAATGAGATGGAAGAGTTTTTCCTTACCAATAGAAATGGTATCGACTCCATACGTAAAGCGCCTCCTTCCAACAGCGCGGCGTTGTTGATGAACTCCACTTCTCCCTCTAGGGTAATCACTGAGTCAATACTAGCTATGGCTGTACCCTTGCTGTTTAGGAAACTAGAGTCTTTGATGGTGAGGTTCATAGAGAACACCTGGACAACCGCCGATGTCAAACCTTGCACCTCGTTGTGGTCAAAGATACAGTTGTTTACAAATAAACTCGTTCCTTCTTCTAGTCCGTGTCTTTTCCTTTCTAAGGCGTATATAGCGGAGCCCGCTATTGCCTTGTTTCTTTCAAAACGGCAGCTGTCTACTGTAACGTGATCGAGAATACTGGAAGGCATGGCATAAAACGATTGAATCGAAACTCCAATTCCGACATTGTTAAGGAACGTTGTCCCCAATATTGTCACCGTGTTTGGACGATTCAACACATAAGACGGACGGTAGGTTGACGACGGAATAACTATGTCTTTCACCAACCCTATAACTCCCTGTTCAACGATACTTACGTCAACACCATCGACCCCGTTATCTTTGAGTGTGCAATTTGTGAATTGCACATGTGAATCTTGCAAACCTGCGTACCAGTAAACAGATGCCACGCTTCCATATACCGCCACGTTTTTCTCGAAAACGCATTTATTCGCATTAACGTTGACGCTATATCCCTTTTGGGCGAGGTTAAAAGTGAGTCCCCCTCCCACCCCTACTAGGTAAGGGTTGATTACAGAGTTGTTCACTAACCTGTATCGATAAGCAAGTTGAATCAAATATGCTTTAGATCCGCAGTAGGAATTGTTAGCAAATGTGCAGTTTTCGATATTCATTTGAACTGAAGGATTGTAGTCTGATGCAGCATAGTCGACATAAAGCAACATGACACCCCCTTGTATCGATATGTCGCTATTATATGAGCAAGCCTTTTTCACGCCGATGAAAGAAAAAACGTTGTTTGTGAAGCTGGACTGTCCTGCCACGTTAATGCCTACGAGACACAGTCCCTCTGCCGTTCTTAGCATGGTCATGTTATCCATAACGACATCTGCGCAGCCGACAATAACCACTGCGACGTTAACTTGCGGCAGCGGCGCAGAGAGGTCAATCAAAGTATTAGCGCCGCTGTAAAAATAAGCAGCGTAAGTATCGTTAAGCCCGCATCCAGTTATCGTGAGGCCTTGAAGCGTTAGGCGTGTGACGTTGAGAAATGCAAGTCCCAATCCAGGGGCACACGTGATCTGCACTCCTGCTCCATTACCGATCAACGAGATATCCGATACGTTTCTAACGAGGTTGAACTTCTGTACGCAGTGGCATCCCGGCTGTATCTGGAGGTAATCACCAGAGGAGATACCTCCCAGTGCCAGATCGATGGTAGTTCCGTTGACCGCAGACCCGCACGGCTGGTTACAGGAAGAGGAGGGGCTGACCGTTACGTTTGAACAGCAGGTGAGCGTAAGACAGGCCAAGAAGACAGCTATCTTCATTCTATTTAGGAGCTGATGAAGGAGGAGGGGGTGGTGGAGGTGATAGGAGTAACGACCATTCCTCAAGTGTCTTATAGATACAAAACACATATATCAGCGGATTGCTTCCATATATAAGCATATCACATGCATAGGCGTAGGAAGCGGGGGGGCAGGGGGGGGGCTAGAGCCCCCCCCCCCCCCCCCCCCCACTTTGGACGGTGGGGTGGCTCAGCCCCCTCATATTTTGTGCCCATATTTATTATATTAAAATCGGTTAACTGGGCGAGACCATGGCAGGGGCAGATCAGAGATAATATATGGGCAGATACAGAGGGGGGGGGGGGGGGGGGGGTAGTCTCGTACCCAGACCCTACTGACGTAAGCATTATCGCATAATGTATAATGCTACGTCTAGTGGGTCTGGGAAGCAAGTCGACGAAAGTTGTTCCACGGCACAAGAATTCTGGTGCCCAATCAAATTACAGCCTTTCCGTGACGTCAAAGATTGTCAATTTAATCGTTTCAAACCACTCCCATACATCATTAGACTTTACCGGAGTGATGGATTTAGATGGTGTGATTACTCGTGCAGCTGAAAGACTTGGTTTTTCTTTTGTGCGTCCAAACCAGCGCAAGGCAATCAAGGCATTCCTGGAAGGGCACGATGTATTCGTATCCTTACCGACGGGTAGCGGGAAATCTTTGTGCTACGCTGCTCTGCCATACGCCTTCGATGAGCTTCGTGGTCGAAGCGGCTCTATTGCGATCATCATATCTCCCTTAAAAGCTCTGATGAATAATCAAGTACGTATTGTGATATGTGCTGGCAAAGAGTACTGACTAATGCAGGTTGCTTCACTCACTTTAAAGGGGCTGTCAGCAGTGTATGCTTCTGGAGAGACGGGAGGAGATGAAAAGGAATTGGAGCTGATACACAGTGGACACTATCAAATCCTTTTCATTAGTCCTGAGCTTCTTTTGGTGAATCTGACGTGGAGGGACATGATTAGAACACAAACTGAGTACAAATAACAGAAGCTAAAGAGTTTAGAGCTGCTTTATCTCCTGAAGTGTCATTGGTGATTTTACTTCTAAGCTCTGCCACACTAGAGCAGCCAAGGAGGTGCATTGCAGCTGTAAAGACGTGTGCTTGAGTTACCAGCTGTAGAAAATCCTCACATGCATTCATATCTTGTGACACATCAGTGGTAACACTCCTTCTATTCAATAGATTTCTCAGCTGATAAAGTGTCCCTTGATCCATGCCTGATGTTGTTTTGTATAGCTTTGTCCAAATGACCTAAGAGCATCAACAATCATAAAAACTACACACAACTACACACATGCACACACACTCATGCACACATGCACACATACATATATACCACAGGTGTTGATTAGACGCAAGTCAGGTGGCTAATTTATCACTTATCATTAAACATATACACCTTTTTATATGGCTTGTGTACCTGGAACAACTTTCGTCGACTTGCTTCCCAGACCCACTAGACGTAGCATTATACATTATGCGATAATGCTTACGTCAGTAGGGTCTGGGTACGAGACTAGGGGGGGGGGGGGGGGGGGGGGGTTTGAGGGTTGCAACCCCCTCTTTCGTATAAGGTACCTCCCCTTCTTCGCTAAGCAGCCCTCCCCCCCCACTTTTCTCATCGTGCCTGATATGGGAGGTGATCGCTGCCAAAATTCACGTCCCGTATTCAATGATTGGGGGGGGGGGGGGGGGGTGTTGTGAAATGTTGCAGATTATTACATAAGACAAGTACTATCATTCCATATCAACCTCTATTCCATACTATTGCCTATTATTATTCCTGAATCCGTGTCTCCAAATCTCGTGATGGCTGCCGCTGCGAGAGTTGTTCCATCACTGAGAGGTGTTATTAACGCCCTAGTGCCAAAACAGGATGGTAGAAGCGTTTCATCTGACCAAATGGACGCGTTTATACTAACGATTGAGCTGGTGTATCGCGGGATTCCATAATTTATATTGATCGAGCATACAGAGGGTCTGAATGTCAACGTCATACAGGCGTTTCCCCTCGAACGGTACATCGGCGTATGTCAGAGTCTTATCCATATCGTCGCAGTATGCCGAAGTTACAGATGAGTACCTAAAGGTAGTTATGAGCAGCATCCAGAAGTAATATCCATGGTGTGGGAATCGGCAAATGTGCGGTCATCTATTGGCTCGCGGTCTCAGAGTCCAACAACATCGCGTCCGCAAAATTCAGAGGAAGATTGATCCTAATGGATCGATATAAATGCGTCGCCTCTCCACTATAAATAGGCGTGTGTACCAGGTTCCGGGACCCAAATCTCTCTACCACATCGATGGAAATCATAAACTGATAAGGTACATGTATTAAATGTACTGTATACCCATGCAATTGATTTCCGTTGCATTTAGGTGGCGATTTGTATTACATGGTTGTATTGATGGCTACAGTCGCAGGATTGTTTACTTACATTGCTGTGACAATTATCGAGCTGACACAGTGCTCCATCTATTTATTGAGGGTGTAAGGCAGCTAGTGCTTCCTAGTCGAGTTCGTGGAGACAGAGGTGGAGAAAACATTGGAGTAGCTAGATTTATGGTGGAGCATCCTTTAAGGGGACCGGAAAGAGGGAGCTTCATAGCTGGGCGCAGTGTTCACAATCAGCGTATTGAGAGGTTGTGGTTGGATGTATTTAACAAGTGCACTGTTGTTTTTTACAACCTGTTTTATGCCTTGGAGGAAGAAGGGGTTCTAGACTGTGCGAATGAAGTCCATCTGTTTTGTCTCCACTATGTATATACAAGTCGCATAAACAGAGCACTGGAGGTATTCAAGCATGGAACCTGCATCCTCTAAGTTCTAAAGGCAACCTGTCACCCTGTCAGCTTTGGATCACAGGATGTGAGTCAGTGTCTATGACAGATGTAAGTAATTTACACTTTTGCAAATTCTAATGGTGTTTGTGCACGTGCATGCGTAGGGTGAATCACAAAGGTTTGGTATTGATTGGACTGGACCTCATCCTGCCACTCCTGATGATAGAGAATTGAATGCAGTCGTTATTCCACCAATCACCTCCCTAGTACCAGAAGGTGTCCAACAGGAACTGCCAACCCACTTGGTCCAAGCTCTAATTATGGAGGTCCACTTTAGAACTTGTTTTCAGTCAATTAACTTAATTTTTATTCTACTGTTGTATAAGCAGTCAGATCACTTGTTTGACTGAGTCATCATTGTGCAGGGTAGAGGTTTCATGATGGCACATAAAACACGACTTTACCATAGATATTATAATATCTACAAGTGATAAAAACATTCTCTATGCGAGAAGGTTGGTGGTATATAGGAATCAAAGGCGATGGTGGTGTAAAAAGCAAGGGAACAAGGCTTCTGATTGAAAAGGAAAAATGAAATAGACCTATATTAGCACACACAGTTAAACATGACGACATGCTGCTAATATAGGTCTATTTCATTTTTCCTTTTCAATCAGAAGCCTTGTTCCCTTGCTTTTTACACCACCATCGCCTTTGATTCCTATATACCACCAACCTTCTCGCATAGAGAATGTTTTTATCACTTGTTTCCTAAATTTTTTTGTTGTATTGTATTTAGTTCTTGAAACATATAGACCTAGGTAGCAAGAACGTCAAATGACAGTTTTATTTTAGAATCTCGTGGCCATGCAATATGTAGGCGTGGGTGTGCCATTAAAACATTTCATTTTTTGCAATACATGTACACTTCATTTATTGTTTATTACACAGTTATAAAATGTTTGTTTAGGCGCCTGGCCACGCCTCTTCTCCCGCCCCCGTCTTCCGCGTGGAGGGTATGGGTTAAACCTGGGTCCGGGGGAAAGGGTCCAGGAGCGTGTCCTGGTCCAGGATAGTGTCCTGGTCCAGGATACACATCAGTATATCCTGGTCCTGGACCTGGACGTGGCGGCGCGACTCCAGGACCTGCAGGGGGCTGGACTCCTCCTGGACGTGGCGGAGCGACTCCAGGACCTGCAGGGGGCTGGACTCCTCCTGGACGTGGCGGAGCGACTGCAGGACCTGCAGGGGGCTGGACTCCTCCTGGACGTGGCGGAGCGACTGCAGGACCTGCAGGGGGCTGGAGTCCTGGACGTGGCGGAGCGATTCCAAGCTCATAGCGGCGGCGAGCCTGTGAAGGTGATGGTGGCGATGGCTCAGGAGCGGTTGGAGACACGGCAGCCATGGCTCGCATCATGTCGTCGTCATCACTGTCGGACATCTATCCATAACACAAATCAATTAAATTATGGCATCAAATACACCACATCTTTTTATACCTTGCTCGAGGTAATAAACGATGATACGAATGAGCAAGCAAATATTGCGTATATATATATGCGAAAAATGGGGGAGGGGTGATTGAGTGATACATGCAAGGGTTCTGAAGGTCATGGGAAGGCCTGCCTCCATCCATTGTAAACACTGTAAGATGCAGATTATTAACAGATACCTGCCCTGGGAAGGACTGCCTCCTTGTAAGTTTTTACTGCCAATTATAAGTTTAAGGACTGCCTCCTTAGTACGGGTGCACACCATATATGGTCTACCTAGGTGTGATACAAGTAGTGATTATGGATTATGAACCTTAGAACTATGTCTGATGCATGTAGCTTCAAGTGGATGCCATGGGAGCAGGTCCCCATGATATCTCTGTTTGGTTAATGAGTATATTATCCACTCAAAGGTGGGGTGTCATTCAGAGCCCCAGCTCACTCATTATCCATGCAGCTTTTGACGCATGTTTTTGTCATCAGCAGAAAGAAAATTATATGCACACAATACAGGGTGTGTGTACAATATATGATCCTACTTAATTTGGAAAGCATGTCTGTGTTAATTGATCTTATGGCAAACAGACATACATGTTGATCTAGAAGTTCTTTGTATAGCAGAGAGCGGTAGTTCTATCTCATATGGGACGGTGTCCAGCAAAATCACCCTTTTGGATAGTTTTTCAAGTTCTCAAATTTTTTCATTTCCCATAAGAGCTTCTATCTAATGGTCCTTACACATCCTAAATTGGACTATCCATCATAAAGTTATTAGGCACTGAATTTATAATTAGCCATATATTTCAATGTGAGAGGTACTTTTCTTTTGCTTGTCCTGGGAAGTTTGATAAAGTATCATCGGGGTGACACTGTTCCATATACAATTCACCCTGACCTCATTTAAAGGCTGACCAAATTCTGGATCACGTTTTGCCTTTCATTAATGATTCCCTCCTTGATGCATTGACCTTATTACTAACACAAATCAAAGCAAATCCTTAAATTCAAATATTGCATATCTTTTTATGCCTTGTTCTGAGGTAATACACAGTATGAGAAAGCATATAAATATGGGGGGGGGGGGGGGGGGGGGTGGTTTAGTGATTCTGAAGGTCATGTGAAGGCCTGCCTCCTTTCTTCAGTGCTAAAATGTATATTGCTGCTATGCATTCTAAACACTGTACAATGTAGATCATTAATCAGATACCCTGCCCTGGGAAGGACTGCCTCCTTGTTAGTTTTTACTGCCTAACACATTGGAATCAGCCAATTATCATTGAAAGGACTGCCTCCTCTGTATGGGTGCACAACATATATTCTACCTAGGTGTGATAAAAGAATGCCATAATAGTATAGTTACAAGTCTGCTGATTATGAACTATGAACTATTTGCCATGGGAGCAGGTCCCCCATATATCTCTGTTTGGTTTATGAGATATATGTATTATCCACTCAAAGGTGGGGGTGTCATGAGCCCCAGCTCACTCATTGTAGCCTGCTTTTGGCATATGTACCAAACATATTTTCATCATAGAACAGAACCTTGGACATTTACATGCATGCAATGTTGTATAACTTCAGCTGGGCCAATGTTTTATATTGATTGTGCAGGAGACAATCCCACAGTACTGGTGCTATGCACAATGATTAATTTCTCTAGTCACTTGCAATAAAAAAATCCTTTGTCTTTCACAAATACACAATACACTGATATAGAACATGGGCTGTGTGTTAACAGCCTTGGTCTGCTTGTTGTAGCTTGACCAGTCTACTCAGACAAATATAGACAAAGGACATCAGTGTTTTTATTTGAGCATTGTGACCATCAACATTTGTAATCAATGTGCATACCCTCCACACCTACCCACCAGTAATAGGGACTGTCCGCATTGCACTGACCAAATATAATAACACTGCGCCTTATTGTGCCTTAGCATGTCATTGGGGAATCTAACCATGCATAATTTATTCCAACTGGGAGGTAACTACCTCAAAATGATTTCCATTTCTCCAGTAAATATACATGGATTTTCTTTCAACAATGTTGGGAATGCTGGGGTCAATTGCACCGGGGTTTGCCATGAAGCTCCAGCTAAAACCAAAGTCAGCATCAAAAGAGTAAATATTGCACAACAGCAGGTGTGACAATGCGACCATTTCATTACTTGTACCATAGCTACCCAACACATCCATTTTATTGTCAGATATATATGCCTCTATATCCTCCCCCACTTCAGTGAGCATTGAACCAACCAGAAGGTGTGATATTTGGCGCATGTGTCTAATTATAAGCAATCTCACTTCATAATGGTAATCAGGTGAACCAGTGATGATATGTGAAAAACACCTGAAGAGACAATTTCCATCACCTATTTCTTTCAGTATGGTGTGTGCATTAGGGCGATTTAAATACACACCAGGGCCACCAATTTCAAAGTTGTTTGTATTGTGAAACTGAAGCCCCAATTGTGCACACTTCTCCTGTTGCCATGTTTCATCTGTTTGGTAATATCTCAAACATGGCCATGTGGTTTGTATTTCTGCCCGAAGTACCCTTCCATTACCCTTAGCCTTAGTAAGATCTACAGTAGATGAGCTGGGTGTGCATGGCTTTGCTGGTCGCTTTTTAAACTTCTTTTCATTTACTGCCTTCTTAGGTATTACATTTTGTTGGGGATGTATGCTGTCACATGTTAAACCAGTAAGCTTAGGTTTACTATTGGGTTCTTCAGGAACCCCTGACAGCTCTATGCATGGAATGTCACTTCTAAAAAGTTTTCTTAACCTGTTAACTTCTTCAGTACATTCCCTGCTGACCTTGATAGATTTACGATCAAATGATAAAAGATACAGACCAGCTAGTGTTCTCACACGTGACATGGCAACATAGGCCATTCCTGTTGCAAATACATCCTTAGACAGGTCCACAATTGCACAGTCTAATGATAAACCTTGGCATTTATGGATTGTAACAGCAAATGCCAGAATTAAAGGAAACTGTTTTCTATACACATAGAAACGACGCAGTATTTGAAACCTACTACGTACACGTTCAATTTTAAACAGTGATTTTGGAGTGTGATCAAATATAACCTGAATGCAGTCCTTGCTGATTGCAGAAATAGTACCCAGTGCCCCATTAACCAACCCTTGGGCCGTGTCCAGATTGCGTCTTAACATGACCCGTACCCCTACGGCAATTTTTAAGTCTGCCTCTAAACCTGCAGTCATATTACAGTCTTTATTTAACCTTTCTAGTTCAGATGATGCCCTTTTCGTCCACTTCACTTTCCCTGCTGTTTCATCAAACTCATCTATGCAGGGCATGTGTACAATATGTGATCCTACTTTGGAAAGCATGTCTGCGTTAAATTGGTCACAAGACTTTCTTGTGGCTAACAGACACACAGGGGACAGGTGTTGATCTAGAAGTTCCTGAAATTTTTCAATAGGTGTGCATTTTATAACAGCTTTGTTTAGGAGAGCGATAGTTGTATCTGATATACAATTCACCCTAACCTCATTTAAAAGCTGACCAAATTCTGGATCTCGTTTTTGCCTTTCATTAATGGTGAGCTCATCATACACTACAGATTCCCTCCAGATGTTTACTGCTGTCACACAGCCTAGCCTTGCTGCAATGACTTTATTACTAATATTTTGGAAAACCATTGAACCATTTACAGGAGGTAGCTGCAACAAATCACCAAAAAAGAGGATATTCATAGACCCAAACCATTGATCACCTCCAAACAACTCTTCAAGCCTCAGATGGACATAGGCTAAGGTCAGGCTTGATAGCATGCTAACCTCATCAATAATTATTAGCTTTACATGCCTAAAACCATTACGCATCACTTTAAGTGATTCCTTTGGTAAAGGCCAGTAGGTGGATGTTTTAGAATCATGTTCTACAGGCAACTGGAATAGCCTATGAACGGTAACACCATCTATGTTAAATGCAGCCAAGCCTGTGGGTGCTGCTAGTGCACACCTTATGGAATCTTTGTTATCCTTCCACAATTCATTCACCTTCCTTCTGAGTGTATGAATTAGAAAGGATTTTCCTGTACCACCCACACCACTAATAAACATAGACAGGGACTTATGGTTAGCGCAGGAACACTTGCCACTTTCGTGTAGTTGCTGATGGCAAAGATGCTCATTTATGTTATTGAAGATGCGCAGCTGATCTGGATTGAGCTGGGCAATGCGATCTTCAACTGTCTCAGTTTCTAATTTGCATTCATTCAGCTGGAACACATCTTCCATTGCTGCCTTAGCTTCACCGTTAAAAAAAGCATCTTCCTCTGCAGGAGGTACAGCAACACCTTCCTCCTCTCTTGCTTCATTGATTTTCTTCACTGCAGCTTGCGCTTTCAGCAACACTTGCAGTTTGTTGTGGTGTTCTGACAGATTCAAGTTCTCACCGATGTGGCGCTTGAAGGCAACCTCAGCTGTTTCTCCATCTGCCACCAGGTCACTTTCATTTTGAAATGGAATGAATAGCAACATAAGAGAATAGTAATAGTCTTCTCTCTGGCTCTCATTGGAAGGATCAAACAGCTTGTGATTAGGAAGATGAGGCTTTTTTAACTTCTGGTAAACCCTTTTTCCATCACTACTAGTCCCACGATACTCATACCACTGTATAAAGTCATACAGGCACACATTTTCTAGCTCTTTGGCTCGAGTAGGATAAAATACATCAATCACACTCCCCTCTAATATATCTGTAGAGATGGGATCACTCTTTTCAATTTCAAGGAGCTTTTTATGATTCTTAAGCCTGCGCTTTCTTTTTTGAGGCATTGCAACATCAACCCATTTTACAGTCACTGATTTCTCAGTGAGATGGTCACCAAGCAACAAGTCACTGGCTTCGTAAAGGCCACACTCTCTAGAACGCAAGGACCGTACACCAAAGGACCAGAGCTTGCTGTAAATACTGCTGTTAGAATTGACTTCTTGCCACACATCCTGCATGTTACTTTTCTCTGCTTTGGTAACATAACCTGTTACATAATGAGCTAGGGTCAATGAAGTCTCTGCAGTGAACTGTATATCCATATTGGCCTGCCATAGCATAAGCAGTAGTGGATTGTAATCGTTCACTCTGCATTCCTGTTCAGCTCGAGGAAGAAAATATATTTTCTTCCTTGTCTTGAGGCATTCCTCCACTGGGTTTAGCACAGCATACTCAGTACAGTCACGTGGAAAACCAAATCTGCATTTGGTAATAAACCCATTTTTAAGCTTCTGTCTGCGCTTGCAATAGTTAGTGCATTTATGCATCTGATATTTAGTAACCAATGCATGGAGTTCAGGGTTGAGAGAAGCGTCAGGGATTCTGCACGTAATGCGTTCTTGAATCCATGCAAGTACTTCTTTTGGATCGCTCTTACCAATCATTGGTGCCCCCTCAATCCACAGAAGCACATGGTAGTGAGGGGCCCCTCGCATCTGGTATTCTTTTTTCCAAAAGAAATGTTCCACTACCCCAAGCACAGATCCTTTTAGTATAACAGTGTTAAACAAATCATGAAAATTTGAAGAAAATTTTCTGGACACTGATACAGGATCTTCAACGCAAAGCTTAGATATGGGATAGCTAGGAGGATGATCATTGACCTTCCTTAGGTAGCGATCTATGTGCTCTGAGTTGTACTCTGCACAGCTAAAAGTAATGAAGAGCGTAGGCGATCCATACTCTCTCAGCATGCATTTCAATTCACTGCTCCTATGGAACCAGTACTGCTTGGTTCCACGCACAGACTGAAATATGGTGGAAAGATTTGCCTCAATATTTTCATCAGATTTAGAAACTCCTGCAAGAAACTGGTTCACAGGCATTTTACCTTTAGCAGTACTTTTAAGAACATTGTAAATGCCTGCTGAAATCTGCCGCATTTCTTGCAACCACAGTAAAAAGAATACGTATTGTGGATCTTTTCGAAATCGAGAATCTTTGTGGAGCAGCCGTGATTTGGCATACTCTGATGCTGATATGTGTATGTCCCGAGGGTGGAATTCACCAAACTGCCCGGATGGAAAGAGTGTTGGAAAACACATTACATCTAGATATCTCTGTCTACTTTCAATAGGATCATCTTTAACATTTTGCATCTTGTACTGCTCAACGTCCATCATTACTGACCCTTGTTGGTCTAACGATCGAATAGTGTATGCCTGTAAAGCAGCTACATCATCAGCTGATGCCTTTTCCAACATTGTGCAGGAAGCCTTGTCAACTACCTCAACTACATTTCTAGCTGCCTCATCTAATGATGCATCATCTATGTTTTTATAAAGCCAATTTATTTCTTTTAGTTTTTTTATAGCTAGCTTCACTGCATTTACATCCACCAGGGTTTGCCATACTATTTTATTTTTTGTTGGAACACCATTAACGATTATGTACAGCTGTGGGTCAGGCAAAGCCACTAGCTCAGTTCCACCTATTTGAACTTCAGATAAAGTGTCCCACGTATTCTTCAGTGGCAGTGGCAGAAAGAACATGCAACCTCTACATGCTTGCAGTGCATTGTATGCTGGTACTTTACCAGAATATGTACCCAACCTCACTATTGTCTGAAATGCCTTTGCCCTCTGAATCAACTGTTTACTAAGAGCATCTAGTGACTTCAGTTCATCTGGTACAGGTTCTGTGAGAAGCCCATTAAGGACACACCTAGCTGGTATGGCATTCTTATTAAGAAAAGGTCCACAATAGCGGCACACATACACCTTTTCTGCATCACTGTTTAGCACTATGTGGTATTTCAAAGTCAACCAAGCATCTGTGTTGTATTTTTCTAGGCTAAAGTTAACACAAGACACCTGTTTACGCTGACACAAACGCTCACAGCAACAACAGGGAAACTCTGGATCATCTTTGAACTTTGATTGTAGCGTGGCCATGAGGTCAGCATGAGTAACTTTCAAGTGTCTCTCAATGCAGCCTAGACCAAATGATGAGTGGTCTTCACTAACTACAACATGCTCAGCTCCATCCTCACTGAATAAGTTGGACAAGCTCCCCTTCAAGCCCAGTAAAGCTATCAGGTCATCAATATCCCCTGCCTGAAGGGCTGAATCAATAGCCTTAATGGTCATATGGCATTTGCGGGCAGAGTACAGAACCCTAGTAAACATCCGCAGTACAGGATAGTGAGGTGCAGCTGCTCTAATTACCCTCAATGGACTGGAGCATTCTGGAAGATCACAATAAATGAGATGACCTAGATGCTCGGAGCTATCGTGGTGAACATGGTCACACCCTGAATCAAGGTCATTAAGCCCTGCTCGAAGATCTTCAACAGACATTTGGAACAGTGACTTTGTCCTCAACACTAATGCTAATTCGTCATGAGTGAGAAGGCGACACTCGTTTGTACATTTCCATTTCAGTGGTCGCATGGTATCCTTATTCCTGTCCCCTATCTCCTCTGCCACTGCACACCTACCATTGAGGTCTACTGGTATGGCACCAGGTCCTCTTGTGTTAGTGTAAGAAGTGTCAAAGAAATAGGGTTCAGAGCCAGCTGTATGATACCTATTCCCAACTAAAATATCATTTTCTTCTAATTTAATTGCATTAACTTCACGGATAGCTTTTAGCAATGACCCTGCATTTGCTCTTCGTGCACTCAATGCTTTAGCGAGTAATGCATCTGCACTAATCTTACTTACTGCCGCATGTGCAGATCTAGTAATTACCTTTTGAGCTAGCCATGGATGGGTCTTACAAAAGGCATCATTTGCTTCACTTAAAAGCTCACTATTCCTAAGAATAGATTTTTCTAGACCACCATTATACTCCGTTAGTACACGAGAGTTGGGTTCATACAGGGAGTAGCTACATGAGAGAAGGAGATGGTTGCAGTCATTAATTTTCACCTAAATTTGTTTAAACAACCCTCAGTTAAAAGGTAGCATTGGCAGTGGCAAAGCCATATAATACAAAGATTACATGTTCTCACGCTATTATCAGATAAACCATGCACCACAATACATTATCATCAGCAACTTAGCAGGGCCGGGTTCGTAACCATGGAAACCCGTAAAATAGAATAGAATCAGCTATTTTACGGGTTTCCCTGGTTACGAATCCCCGGCCTGCTTGACACCATAATATTACGAAATTGTCTTTGACGAACAGCGTGCACACATTTCAAACAGCACTAAGAGTGGAGAGAGATGCAATATCTACCGCTGTAACTGTTAAATAAAATATTCCTTCCATTTTAGCGATACACTATGGCATGCTCATAATTTATGGATTCAACATTCATGCTGTAACGCACCTTTGGGTGGTAGCTTTGTCTGTCCTTTCAGTAGCGCGCTTGACACCGTGTCGTGTCTTGTATTGCACTCGTTTGGCATATCTGGCAGCATCGGGGTCTTTCCAGTAGCGACTCCTTTTAGATGCCCGAACGGTATCAGAATAGTCCTTGTACTTTGCTCTTTTAGAAGCACGGTTTTCATCAATGTCATTCTGATATCGCTGTCTTTTAGTAGACCTCGTGGATTCAACATCAGCATAGTAGCTGTCGCGAACAGAGGCCTTCTTTTTCTCAGGATTAGCCTTGTAGCTTTCGCGAACAGAGGCCTTCATTGTCTCAGGATTAGCCTTGTAGCTTTCGCGAACAGAGGCCTTCTTTTTCTCAGGATTAGCCTTGTAGCTTTCGCGAACAGAGGCCTTCTTTTTCTCAGGATTAGCCTTGTAGCTTTCGCGAACAGAGGCCTTCTTTTTCTCAGGATTAGCCTTGTAGCTTTCGCGAACAGAGGCCTTCTTTTTCTCAGGATTTGCCTTGTAGCTTTCGAGAACAGAGGCCTTCTTTTTCTCAGGATTTGCCTTGTAGCTGTCGCGAACAGAGGCCTTCTTTTTCTCAGGATTTGCTAAATAGCGCGCACGGGCTTTAGCTTTACACTCTTGCGATGACTTTATTTCTAACACTTCGTCTTTGGTTTGGAGGTATTCCGCTCGTTGTTGCAATCTCTTCTTCTGTTTACGTGAAGGCATTTTTTAGCCCAAGTGTGTTAGATTGCATGGGAAAACCAACGAATTTAATAACAGCTGGTTATTTTATATTGGCTGCGTAATGTACCTAGTGATGTAATGCGCTATTTGTAGATCAACGCCAAATAAGGAACTACTCGCTTTATTTAATTGCCCGATCAGTTAGGCGTCTAACAGACCCCCAAAGATAACCTGCGGACACATCCTGAAGCGATTGGTACACTTGGCGTGCTTTACAAACGTTCCTGTCGTGAGTTATACTCTCCGGAAGGAAGAAGAAGAAGAAGAATAAGAAGCCGACGGAGGAGAAATTTTAGGTGGGACTGGGTACGGACGATGGGGACGAGTAATTTTGTTCTCTAAAAGTACACCGTCTTGTGACGCAAATACAACGCAGAACTGTTGTCCTTTTTGATATCGCTCCATTGCCACTAAGAGCGAAGTGACCCGATTCTTAAATGTCCCGCTAGACGTGAGTGACGTTTTTATAATGACATTCATGATACTGTAGGATTCCTATATGGAACCTACTCGCGTAGGTTCCGATAACTTTACCCTTCACCTGCGTAATTAGTATTCATTAGAACGTCATGGGAACCGTCAATTTCGTGACATTAGCGCATAGGGTTGTAGAGATTTAGTCGAATTTTATACCGAATAGAAGCCGCGACGTTTTTCATAGCAGCTGAAAATAGCATACCAACCAACAAGTAAACCATAATGATAGAGATATGCTTTTAAAAGTTACAGTGCTTACTTTTCTGCTTTAGTGTTTAACTTCAGGCCCAGCAGATACATTAATTGGTGCTATACGTATAACGTATACGCTCTTTTAGCATTAATAATATAATTTCTGTTCAGGTTGACTTACAGAATTGTAATGTGTGAGCAATGGTTTTGAATTAAGGCCTGCTCTTCTAAAAAACCAAACAAAAATTCCATCTTTTTAAAAAGGTTACCACATGCATGGGATACGAGTATATGCGTTTTAGGGGTTACTGTATAGAAGTCGGAAAATTAATTCGATAGAGCAGCATAAAGTTGTTGATAGGGGAAAATAAACATCAAATGGATCATGTTGCTTAACAAAACATGCAATGCAAGTACATTTATTTCAGAATCAGTCACAGCTTTTTTTTATCTTATGTGCCATGGCATATCTGGAAGAGAGGAAACATCTTTAAACATTTCTGTCTAGTTCATCCTTTCTTGGACTTTCTAGCAGTGAATGTCTCGCAAGGTGTACCTGTAATGCTGACTCAACAGCAGACAATGGCTCAGTCATAAGATGTTCAGCAAATTCTTGTATTACACAACATTGGAACATATGTGCACAAGCACTTTTCAAATGGAGCATGTAGCACTGCATGTTCTTGCAAGCGACATTGATATATTGCTTAGTGTGTCCAAGTAGAATGCAACAGGCGCCTCCTAATTGTAACTTTATACTGGGACACACTAAGCAACATCTAATTCAGTAAATGGTACAAGAGGGGGTGGTGCTACCAATTCAATATCATGAACTAAATTCTGGCCTGATGGGAGTTTATCGAGGTTGGTGGGATATAGGAATTCAAGGCTTAGGTGTAAAAAGGAAGGGATCAAGGTTATGAGAAAAGAAAAAATGAGACAATAATCCTATATTTAGCACGTGTAAATGTACTAGAACCAAAAAGAAGTGCAACATATAGGATTTTAGTCTCTTTTTTCCCCCAAAATCTTTGTTCCCTTCCTTTTTACACCACCTTTAACTCCTTCCAATTTCATTGTAGAATTTTAAATTCCAAATAGAATGCTGCAGGAATTTATGATATTGCTTCAGAAATGCAACTCAATGCTTTTGTTTGCAAAATTGTACTGAATTGCTTAGTATCTTCAACGATCAGAATTGTGTTTGCACAGTATCATAAGAAATAATTATATGTGACATAAATTATGTGATACATGAAATGCATGAAATATAATGATAATGAATACAAATACAATGTGCAAGAAAGTTTGTAAAATTAATATTCAGGAATATTCAGGACTGTTCACAATGGCAGGAGTGTTCACAATGGCAGGAGGAGACTCAGAACAGCTCATCAATTTTTGCATTAGTTTGTTTGCGTCTTTTGACGCACTATGGCATTCCTTTTAGAATGCTGTACTGCCTTTAGTAAATCTGTTGAATGATATTCTGAATTACACATTGCTGTAATAAATTTTAAACATGTCTGAAATTTCAAATTAAAAGAAATCATATGTAGCAGTGCATTCTCATATACTATGTTTGGTGTATCTGAAATTTCAGAAATCATCAGCATATATGCATATATTCATTCACCAGAACGTCAATCACTGATTTTTATTTATCCAATAATTATTATCAGACATTTGAGTTACCTGAAATTTCAAATAAATCAAAAAAGGTATTGACTTAGGTCTGTCTGAATTTTCAGATACCCACATACACTATTGGAATTTTCAATAGCATTAATTGAATCTGCATTTTCTTCAATTGAATAATACCACCTGAATCTTCAAACTAACTAAATGCTTATTAACTGTTTGTACATAACGTTTACAGTTACCTGATAAAAATATAATTTATTTACCATTATTTCTGATGTCTAAGTAAGTAATATGTACTTGACTATTTAACATACTGGACATCTGATTATTATACTGACTTTTCTTTATGTCTGACTTACGCTCTCTCCACAGAAAAATATGCAGTCATTTTCGTGGCTCAGAAGTGATATGAGATCATTGTAAACATTGTGGTCACAGAAGTAATCATTTCGTTTCTCGAAAATGCAGGCCTTCTGAGTCACAGCAAGAATGAAGAACTTTATAGCTTTTTGTACAAGTGCACCTGCAAATTAGTATATTATTAAGTTGATGAAAAATAGAATGATTGCATAAGATTACTATTTGAAGTTCCTTCAATACCTGCACCCACACCCTACAAGCCTTCGACACCCACACACCCTACAAGCCTTTGATATCCACACACACCCTACAAGCCTTCGACACCCACACACACCTTAAAAACCTTCGACACCCACACACACCCTACAAGCCTTCAGCACCCACACCCTACAAGCCTACGATACCCACATACACCCTACAAACCTTTGACACACACACCCTACAAGCCTTCGACGCCCACACACCCTCACTACAGCCTTCGACACCCTCACTACAAGCCTTCGACACCCTCACTACAGTCTACCCTCGATATAGTCCGGGCTACGGGAGCCCCCAAAATAGCGGACTGTAGGACAAACGGATAGTAGCGATGCGAAGTTTTGCTTACGAAGGGTTGGTTGGCAAGAGAAAAATAGCGGACATTATCGCAGATGGACTGTATCGAAGCAGACACTATCGAGGGTAGACTGTACAAGCCTTTGACACCCTCACTACAAGCCTTCGACACCCACACACCCTACAAGCCTTCAACACCCACACACCCTATAAGCCTTCGACACCCACACACTCTATAAGCCTTCGACACCTACACCCACACTACAAGCCTTCGATACCCACACACCCTACAAGCCTTCGACACCCACACCCACACTACAGGCCTTCGACACCCACACTACAGGCCTTCGACACCCACACTACAGGCCTTCGACACCCACACTACAGGCCTTCGACACCCACACACATCCTACAACTCACACACCCTACAAGCCTTCGACACCCACACACACCCTACAAGCCTTCGACACCCTACAAGCCTTCGACACCCACACACACCCTACAAGCCTTCGACACCCACACACACCCTACAAGCCTTCGACACTCACACATCCTACAAGCCTTCAACACCCACACACCCACACTACAAGCCTTCGACACCAATACACACCACAAGCCTTTGACACCCACACACCCTACAAGACTTTGACACCCACACCCACACCCACACACACACTACAAGCCTTCGACACACACACCCTACAAGCCTTCGACACACACACACACCCTACAAGCCTTCGAAACCCACCCTACAACCTTTCGGACATCCACACACCCTACAAGCCTTCGACACCCACACACACCCTACAAGCCTTTGACACCCACACACAATACAAGCCTTCGACACCCACCCTATACGCTACTAACATTCATACACCATTCACACCAACAAGCCTTCAACAAACACACACCCTACAATTCAAGCCTCCAACATCACGTACCACAGCATCCGACACCCACACACCCTACAAGCATCCAGCAACCATACACTCAAGCCTTCGACACCTACAAGCTAACAACAACCACACACTCTACTCATGTGTGTGTCGTGTTGTACGCTAAATTTTAGAACACATGACTTATAAGCAGAACATACACAAACACATATATGGTGTACATACCTCACATCTAGTGACTCATGCATAGTAGCACATGTCAGATCACATGCACACAATGGCATACATAGCACTTACAATACAGTCACATTGATTAATGCAGTGAACACTTCAACACAGCTTGCCAACAATAATGAATATTATAATTTTAAAAAAAGACCACAAGTTTGCTGTATTCAAACAGATATCTTTGATTATACAGAGTTTGGAAATTGCATGATGAAAATGAGAAGTGGTTCTTTGCCTTCAATTCCTATATCCCACCAACTTTCTCGTTAGAGAATTTTTTTTCTTTACTTCTATACCAAGAAACATTCTAAAATTGGTAACAATGCATATGGTTCACAACTATGTCAATCCAAACAGTCACCCTTCGTAGTGTGGTACTAAAGATTTCCGGCCAGGACGAGTACTTTGGTTATCCATAGGACATAATGCAGTAATGTAGTGCCACATGTCTTCACACTTGTGTGATGGTATCAGCATTATCCTTATTTGAACCAATTGGGCCTTCAAGTTTTCTACCTGCACAAAGAATTCCCTCGCAATTTGCGGCAGCTGCAGAATGAACAATGAAGAAGCCCTAACACTGTACATCATCACAGAAACTGCATACTTTGTACACAGACTCATCATTACCAGTTGTGCAAACTCTTCACACACACCACCACACTAACAGTTGTGTTATGCTGCAGAACATCACTTTTATAGACCATCTGCGGTACAACATTAACAAGTAGCATCAAGGAAGGAGGGGTTATACCTAGAGGCACTAAGCCATTCATGAGAGAAAGGGTTTAGAGAGGGAGTCACTGAGCCCTTCAAAGAGGAGGAGCTGGGGGGGGGGGGGGGGGGGGGAGCTAAGCATGGACCCACACACCACCACACCACAGCATAATGTACTCACACACACACACACACACACACACACGCACACGCACACACACACACACACACACACACACACACACACACACACACACACACACACACACACACACACACACACACACACACACACACACACTAGCCAGCCTGCGTGTAAACTCACCACAACATAGGAATAAAAGACAAAAAAGAATGAACAGTTGACTTACTGGAAGTCGGAACACTGTCAAATTAAATCAGTGCATGAATTGTTCCTCTCGCCGGGGTGTCTGAGACGGTCTCGAGGTGCACCGTTCGAGGGGAAACGTCTATCATCTCGGCAATTTGAGGGACAGTAAAACGGTTTTCCACGAGATATTCCAGATGGTCTCGAGGTACAAAAAATCGCGGCCGCACTCGTTTCTGCCTGTGGCCGATAAGCAGAAAGAACACTTCTTGCCGTGTCCATAGCCTCTCGTAATACATTCAACGCCATCCTTATGTATTGCTTGGTACTTTCTTCGTTGACATTCAGACCCTCTGTATGCTTGATCAATAGAATCTCGCGATGAGCCAGCTCAATCGTTGGTATAAACGCTTCCATTTGGTCAGATGAAACGCTTCTACCATCCTGTTTTGGCACTAGGGCGTTAATAACACTTCTCAGTGATGGAAGAACTCTCGCAGCGGCAGCCATCACGAGATTTGGAGACACGGATTCAGGAATAAAAATAGCCAATGGTATGGAATAGAGGTTGATATGTAATTGTCTTATGTAATAATCCGTAACATTTCACAACACCCCCCCCCCCCCCCCCCCTCATTGAATAGGGGGCGTGAATTTTGGCAGCGATCACCTCCCATAGCCTGAAGCGTACAGCACCCCCCCCCCCCCCCTTCCCCCCGCTTTTCTTATTGGGCCTGAAGCGGACAGCACCCCCCCCCCCTCCCCCCCCCCCCCCCCCGCGGCCGGCCCCCTCCGCTTCTCATATCGCGGGTCTCAACCCCCCCCCCCCCCCCCCCCCCCCTTTTTGGAGAATCCTGTATCCGCCCCGGCATGGTGACACACCCACATCACTTATGAATCAATAATTTCAGCCCCCACTTTTTGAACCGTTCCTACGCCACTGTTATGGGTGTAGGAAAAAGCGTAAGGCTATAAAAAGCAAACGTTCTGTACATGATAAAGTTGGTGGATCCTATACAAGATCGAAAGAGAATGGTGATGTAAAAGAATAAAAAAATGCGGAACAAGCTAGGTGATTGACTGAAATGGGACCGGGAAAATGAAAGAATTAAGCGTGCTAAATATATAGGCCTATTTCATCTTCCCACCTTGTTTCCATGCTTTATTATGAGTGCATGAGATATAGGCGGGATGAGAGATACTGAACTTGATAGTGGATTATTGCACAAGTAAATAAAACACATTCTCTACCAGAGAGTTGGTAACATGCATATAGGAATGAAAGATATTGGTGGTGTAAAAAGCACGGGAACAGATTGACTGATGTGTAAAAATGAAATAGCACAACTGTAAGACACTGAACATATATACTGGTGAGGTGTGCTATATATAGATGTATTTCATTTTTCCACCTCAGTCACCTAATGCACTGAAATAATTGGTGAATCCTAAAAGCTAAGTCCAATACCAATGCCATTGATCATGCTTTAGGAACACACTTTGTTTCTCGACTAGTCTCGTACTGACTGGATTTGTTTATCAAATTGAAAAGCTTACCTACTATTGTTCCCTTTTATTCTAATCATGTTTTTTTAATATTACCAAAAGTAACAACAACAAACACATTACAAAATAATTCATGGTACTGCCTCATTTGTTCGTTCTAATGTTTACTCAGTGACAGTGAATGTGAACTAATGGCACTACCTGTTTGGCTAGGTAGGCTTGGCATCATCGACCCAACAAAACTCTCTTCCCTAGCTAGCTCCAGTACATTACACAATCTGTGTGATTTGATTCTAAAGCAGTCACAAACCTACCAGTTATCTTGTGCACTGGCCCAACAAGGTGCAAAGAAAATTTCTAGTGCAGCCCGTTGCCAAGCAGAGAAAGACTCCCTTGAACACATTCCCTCCACTACTGCTCTCTCATGGTTTTGCTCTCCACAAAGGAGATTTTCTAGATACTCTTTGTCTGCGTTTTGGCTGGCTACCTTCAGTTTGCTTCTGTAACAAACCGTTCACTATGGAACATGCCTTAAGCTGCTCTGTGGTGGACATCCATCCTCCACAATGAACTCTGCCAATCTTCTGATTGAAGTGAGCAACAATGTAGCCTGTATTACAGAAGTGGTCGGGCAAACACCTTAAACACAAGACACCTATCTCATCTGATGAGGCTCGTCTCAACATTGTTGGTTAGGATTTTTGGGAGCATAATAGACAAAGGACTTACTTTGATGTAAGGGTCTTCAATCCTTTTTGTCCATCCTATGCGCAATGTCCCATTAACACAGTGCTACCGACGTGCCGAACTGGAAAAGAAACAAACACATTCGGGAAATCGAGTTTTGCTCTTTTTACCCATTAGTTTTCTCAACCACAGGCGGATTGAGAACTACTATTCAAGAGACTGGCATCACTGATAGCGGACAAGCAGGAGCAGCCATATAACAAAACATTATTCTGACTTGGTTGCAAATTGAGCTTCTCCGTCCTACTATCAGCTGTTGTGTGCCCTTCGGTATACCTGCTGCTCATCATACCATAGGCCACAACATCTTAGCATCATCCATTGACCTTGACAGCAAGGTCAACCTTTCCAAAATTTAAAACTTCTTTATTACAAGCCAATAGCAGTTAGGAGGGTGGGAGCTCCCTGACCAGAATGGCTCTGGCGAAGGAACAAACCAGAGTTATATTCAACCAGCCATAGATCTCTGCCACCACTGATGACTTGGGGGAGGACTAGTGATATTTTTTAAAAACATTTGTCGCATCAACAAGAAGCACTGCTTCTACTTCAGGTGAACTAAACAGTTCTGTATCATATGTACTGCTGCTTCACATCCCGACTCTTGTCCTGCACAAGAGCTGCATCGATCCCGCATCCATCAGAATATTATAGAAGTGGATAATACAGCTCTAGGAATGATATGACAAAGTATTTCACCAATCCCAATGGATCGCACACCTAGATCATTGTTTAATGCAATGAGTCTAGACATGCAACGAGTGCAGATAAACCATCTGGGTCAACAAACTCAGAACAAAGGTGGCTGGTAACAGCAGCAATAACCTTACAGAGGTCCTTTGAGTATCATGATGGGAAGTACACATCTGTTTAAGCATCCAGGCCAGAAGACCCTGGTGCAGCTTTGATCTTCAAAGCTGCACAAAGGATTTTGAAAGGATCAATTTGGTCACAGATGATATGGTGAGGTTGAAGGGTAGGAGGATCATCTTTGACATAGGTAGATGGAACAGGTGGGGATTTAGAAGAGTGTTTCTGTTTTAAGATGTCCAAGGTACCGTTTCCTTTTACATGCTGGTGGAGCCCACCAGGCAACTGCCTGGGTAGATTTTTGGTCTATGAAGTGAATAAATAAATAATCGTTGTGAATAATGATGTGAACTCACTGTCGTGTCACTGAGAGGAGATATTTTGTACTACTGATGATTTGTGATTCTTAGCTTCTGGCTATCATACTTCAGCGAAACTTCTGTGGCTCCCATTCCAGAGATCACAGCCATTTGCCTGGGTTGAACATTAGACCTTTCGCCAGATCTGCCAAAATGCGAGCTAACATTGCCCACTTCCTATACTTCCTGAACATTTAATTATATTGCAAGGGATTTATAAATAAAATGAGATATCAAATAAAGTGTTATTCGCTGTAGTTTCTTCTACTATGATGCGATACACATCTATATGACCTGCAAAACACCTTCTCCCATCTATTTTGAAGGTTCTCCAAAACTGTTATAGATAACGAAACCAAGACTGACTGAGCACAAGTGTAAAGGACGTCATCTGTAACTCATGCATCACTGCTATGTGCATTTATTTTGAAAATCATCACATAAGACAATGAACCATTGCATGAACATGTAGTCTTGATAAAGCAGTCAACTTCATTATCCAAGAGCTCACACAGGAGCTATATAGTTTAACCCCTATATTCTGTCCTGTATGCAATCAAGATTGTTTTCACTTGATACATCTGTCTGTTGGAAACATCACTGTGAAATTATTAATAATTTTCTTTCAGTTATGGGGTGTGGTTTGCATGGCAGACATTTTATGGGGTCTGTTATTCATTCTTAATACTGACACAATGTTAAAAAAAATTCCCCTATTTTGTACCAGATTTTTGATCGTGAATAAGAATAAGTTCTGTACAGATCAAGAAATGCATAAATTGTGTCGTTTTTGGCATATTTTAAACCCATTTACAATGATGCATCATGCCAATTAAACTTGAGATCAATCAGGGGTTCTATGCTGCTGTCCATTTCTGTTGCAAGACATCAGACGAAACAGAAACCTTACAACATAGGTCAACTGCAACCTATAAATCAGTTGAAAGATACTGGTAGGTTAGGTTTTCACTCATGGCTACAAGATCTGTCGTATGAATTCAATTACATTTTTGTGGATGTGTTTGTTGTGTCTGCAGTGGGCTAGATTGATCTTCTCATCTGATTTACATGGCCATAGGAAGCCAGTGGTGCTAATAACCATTGTGTTCGTGTGAATGCCTTCTGTGTACCATTGTCTCCCACAAAATTGCGCATGTACATCTGAACGGGGCCCCTGGATTAGTTGGTAGCCATCTGGTTCTAACAGCAGTTAGCAGACACCAGTGCATTGAGGTAGTGCCATTTGGTCAAGAAAGGAAATTAGCATCTGACGGAAACATGCCTTATGGTTATGCAGGTGACAGTGTTTAGCAAAATCACCCTTCTGGGTAGTTTTCAAGTTTTTAATTTTCTGTGAACTGCAGAGCCCTTATCAAATGATTCTTACAAATCTAAAATTGGATTATCCATCATAAATTTGGTACTGAATTAATAATTAGCCACACACTTCAATGCGAGTGTTACTTTTCTTTCAATTGTCCTGAAAAGCTGGACACTGTCCCATATTATAATCCCCTTAGTGTTAAGGTAATCAATCGCACAATGGATCTGCCATTATAATGTGAAACATACTTTTTGTAAAATTTATATATATAAAGTATCCAGCAAATGAAATGAGTACTAAATGAAACGATACCCAGTAAGATTTGAAGTTCTGAAATCCAAAGCAGAAGTCCGTTAAGAATAAGCCATTTTTGTCCTGTTAAAACTAAATGTAGAATAGGCCTACATCAGTTTAATAACTTACTTAAACTGCAATAAATTTTACTGATGTCCTAATAATCTTTGCGACAAATTGTTTACTAAAGCTCCTTATATGGATACCTCAGGATAAGCATTTCAGAACTTGCACATTTTAAGTCCAATTGAATATAGTGAATCGGAGCACTATAAATGTTTAGTTGAATGTGGATCAATGTGCACAAACTAGAACACAAAACTAAATATTGGCACTGAACCAGCACAGACCAACAGAGCAGGAGCAGATGAGCTTCATAATTCCTCCCTGCCTTCAGAACGTACAATTATGCTCATTAGGTAGAATATAGATAGCTTCCTATCTCACACACACACACACACACACACACACACACACACACACACACACACACACACACACACACACACACACACACACACACACACACACACACCACACATCAACAACTTTGCCCCCTGCACATACAGGGTCATGCAAATGTGGAGGGTAGGGGCGGGGTAGGGGTAGGGTGGAGTGGGGAGGGTAGGGCGGACAGGGGGAGGTGTACAAGTGAATAGTGTTAGTCATCATATCATACAAGGTAATTTGATTGCATCACATGGAGATAAAAATTCCAACAAAAAAAAAAGGAGTTAAAAAGCCATGGTTCGGTTCTCAGGAAACTGAACTGATTGAAGATGATTTACCTCTGGTGTGCAAGATGGTTGCTTCACCTCCAACAGATGAGGTGTCTGCTCTATCACATCGGATAACAAAGTGTCTCTGTTGGCCTTCATTGATTTGTAATCGTTCCTGAGCTGCGTGTTCTCATCTTGAAGCTCTGAAAGGGAGAGGCACATTATTGTATGTCATTCTATTCTACACCCTCGTCTGTCTCCTCTCCCATCTTCCCCCTCTTCAAAAAACCAACTGATTCCACCACCCAGACCAAGTGTTGTATGACAACAAAGGTGGGACCCACTGGTGACAGACATGACCACCTACTAACCTGAAAGAGATGACCACCTACACTAACCTGACAGACATGACCACTAACCCACGCCCACTCTTCCTGCGACAAACCCCACAACAATGGCCGGAAAAAAATTAAATATAGCCAAGAGGTATTTAACCATTGCTCAAAAAAATTTGTAGCACATCAGTGCATATTGTGTATACCTATGTGCACCCCTTTGTACCTCTGTGCACCTCTGTGTACCTCTGTATATCTCTGTGTATACCCCTGTGCACCCCTTTGTACCTCTGTGCACCTCTGTGTACCTCTGTATATCTCTGTGTATACCCCTGTGCACCCCTTTGTACCTCTGTATATCTCTGTGTACCTCTGTGCACATCAGTGTACCATAATGTGCTGCTGGGTATCGTTGTAAACCACAGCTGCGTTTGCATTCCACACAGTGTTGACACAAAAAAACACTAGCCATGGCAACACCTAATCTGCAAAACGTGGTGTAAATTGCATGCATACCTTTGACCTGCTGCTTGAGGGCTTTGATCTCAGCAAGCAACTCTTCTGTATTAGGTGACAGAGCTGTGGGGGGGTGCAGAATGGTGATCATTGGACCATACGTTGGATGCCTCCCCTCCCCCACTCATACTGCACAAACACACACACACACAAACCTTCATAGTGGTTGACTATTGCTTCAATATAGGCCAATGATGCTTACTATCCCTCCCACCTGCCTCAAAACTCATTAGGCTTTTTAAATAATTGCTGCAGTATTGGAAGCTGCCTAATGCTGGCCCCACCTTAAACCACACCCATACATTATTAAGATGTGTCCTAATGCTGGCCCCACCTTAAACCACACATCCACATTATTAAGATGTGTCCTAATGCTGGCCCCCACCTTAAACCACACCTCCACATTATTAAGATCCTAATGCTGGTCCCACCTTAAACCACACCTCCAAATTATTAAGATGTGTCCTAATGCTGGCCCCCACCTTAAACCACACCTCCACATTATTAAGATGGCTGACCATTGCCTTTGGACTTCCTCTTGCCTCCAAACAGTCCCTCTATAGAGGAGACCTTAGACACACCTCCAGACTTGAATACAAAGTGGACACTTGAGGTGCCTGTGCCCCCATGCACCGTCTCTATGGTGACAGGTCCCTCGCGGGGTGATGCCACAGAGGGTACTGTTACAGCAACTTTGGCTGTAAGCAACAAGAATGGTTGCCACTGTAAGCAGTATCATGTGTACATCCCACCCCCCATGTATAATCCCCTGCCCCCCATGTATAATCCCCTGCCCTCCATGTATAATCCCCTGCCCCCCATGTATAATCCCCTGCCCTTCGGTATATTTTCCTCCTTGGACAGATTGGCATGTAGGTTTGAGGGCTGTCAGCACTAACACAAGCAGGTGCAAAACACCAGTGTGTGGGTGAGGATGAGAGTTTACGGAAGGTGAGGTGAGGGTTCATTATGTGATGGTGAGGTCAGTGATGTGAAGGTGAAGGTGAGGATGAGAGTTTACGATGGCGTTTATGATGTGAAGGTGACATCAGTGATGTGAAGGTGAGGTGTTTGGCAGTAAATGTGACAGCGACAAAGTGACAACTGGTGAGGGTGGCGGGTTATGGTATGCATGAGTGAGGTGTGGTGGGTGAAAAAAAAAAAGAGAACAGGGTTACTTACCTGATGAGAAATATTCAAGAGAGCTAGTGCAGTCAACATCGGCCACCAATACCCTCACAATGTCTCCCTTGGAGTCCCCAAGGTTGCTTCCCCTCATAATCACACGCTGGCCCCCTTCAAGCGGGCAATCGCTCGGACTCACCCCCGAGACCTCCGGCCTCGACAGGGTCTCTGCCTCATCCTCGCCCACCGACGAATCATCGCTGTGACGATGACTTAGCTTGTCTTCGGTTGCCGTGGAGCTCACGATGGAGTCGGAGCGAGTCACCGTGCCCTCCCAGTTGTCCAAGTTGTTCTCCACCATGACGATGTCGTTTATCTTGTCGCCAGACAATGATAGGACTGGGCTTGGCTTGTCATGCATGGCGTTGGCTGACTTGACCTTCTTCCGAAAGCTGCTGGTTAGTGCCGATCTGTGCAGGAGACCCTTGGCCTTGTGTCCCACTCCATGCTCCCCTCCCTCACTGGGGGTCTTGAACTTGGAAATCCAACAGTCTAATTGGAGCTCACCCAGAACATCGCGGGCCTTGGTGTGGTACGGCTGGAGGTGGTACCACCTGGTGCCACTCTGGGGTTGGAGGTCAGAGGGCTTGATACGGACAACACCCAGAACAGTCTTCTTGTCACGCACTTTGAACTTCAGGGACTTGGTTGGGTAGTGACTGACATCACTAAATTGAAGGTGTGTGTGTGTGTGTGTGTGTGTGTGTGTGTGTGTGTGATTAATGAGAAGTGAACAAGTGGAAAGATGAGGAGAGAGAGGAGGGAGGAGAAAGGGGATGGAAGGATAAGGGCGAGAGGAGGAGAGAGGAGGGAGGAGAGTTTGAATCAAACTTCAACAGACCAATATGATATACGAAGCATCATTGGCTTCATCAGAGGGATTGTTTAGCAAGGTGGGTGGGCCACTGCACTTAATAATATGTATAAGCACATATCAGGCTAGTCCATTGAAAAATCGCCTGCAAATGAACGACTTAATACATTCTATATAGTCCAGGGGATTTATTAAGTTGTTCATCTGTAAGAGGTGTGCAAAAGAACAGCCCAAATGGTCGAATTACTGGCGGGGAGGGGAAAACAAAACGTGGGAGGGACGTATATTTCCGAACAAGAAAATTACGGCTATAGCATAGATATTCGAGGTAACAAAGGCCTCAAGTTTATAGACTACTGCCAACCCAACCTAAATGTCCCCTCGCCTTACACGACTGCTTCTTGATTCCATTCCGGGTTACTGCTCTCAACGATCTCGGTGGTGAACAGTTGCTTGCCGATACCGAAAACCACCGACGCGTGTACAACTTCTATGTTGTCGACGAGGTAAAATAAATAAATAATAATAATAAACGGGACAGGAAGAACCTATTCCCAAACACGGCTTCCTTTTCCGGATATTAACCCAAAACTTGCCTCCTTTGCGCTTGGTGCAAAGATTTCGTGCCGAGAGAACTACGTGAGGGAAGGTGTGACCGTCATACACACACACACACAACACACACACACACACATACACACACACACACATACACAGCCAAAACACGCGCGACCACCATATTGGTTCGTGTCAACGAACCTGTCACAGTCACTTCCACCGGTTCACCTTGATGTGCGTCCATCCTCAGCGAAGTCTTCCAATACCCACCATGTCCCTTAGTAAACAAGCAGCTTTTATTTTCTAAATACGCGAATGTGCCGGTATTATATCCTATAACGGAACATGTACGTTGAACAGTGTCTTTTTAATCTCTACCCTTGTTAAAAATTAACTATACACATACATAATACACACATGCAACGAAGATGAAAAGGTCAGGCGCTCGCTCTTGTCCAGTGGAAACGGATGAAAAGTTCAAGCGCTCGCTCTTGTCCAGTGGAAACCTCTGGTACCGTCTGGGCCGAGTGGTTGACGGACCACGGTAAACGCTTGTCTGTCCACAGCCCTCCAGCAGTGACTCTCTGTGAAGAATTTTTTTGAGGCAGCAGGACTGTTTTTGGGGCTTTCGCTGGGCGACTTGCTGCTAAAGCCAGAGTCGGAGAACCAGCTGTCTGAATGGGACTGTTTGTCCGATTCGTCCCTGCTGGACTTCCTCCAGTTCAGATCATTCTGAGCGTGCCTCCCAGAGCCCTTGTGGTTACCCTCCGGTACCTGCTTCGGCTTCGTCCGAGTAATGGTGCGTGGGTCTTGCGGCTTCTTGTCACCCGTTTGCTTCTGCTTGTCCCCTTTTCCCTTGCTTTGATCTTGTGCGCACCTCGTGCTTGGCTTGTCGAGCAGTTCTACGACCATCTGCTGTCTCCAACAGTTTTCCGCGCTCCATTCAGTACACGCCCGCTTCGCACCGTGTTCGGTCGCATACTCCACCAGGATGCAGAGTTCGTTGCCTATGCATGGATGCTTGGCCCGGGCCGCTTTTACGTCGAGCGGTATCGCCTTCCCGGGATGAAGGACGCGTACCGATTTCACCTCGCCACACTTGCTGAACGTTCGCTCTAGCGCGTCGACCGGGGGCATGTCGACCACATCGTACTTCGTCACTATCACTGTGCGGGCAAGGTGGGAGTAATCCAAGCGTTGCACGGCCGCTACCCTGCGGATCTTCGTCTCGTCCTCATTAACGGCAAGCAGCTGCGATCGCTTGACGCTTTCAAGAACAACGCGCCAATCTTTTGTGAGGGACTTTATCTTGCGGAAGGAGGCAACGAGCTTCAAACTAACATAACCCTGCTTGTTTCGCTGGATGTGCTTCATGAGGAAGGAGTCTTTTCTGAGGTTTTCTTCGCTGAAGTAAAACTCCACCTGCTTTTGGATTTTATCGTACGTCTCGTTATCCAACTCGGGAGGCTCGCTGCGAGCCATCTCGTCTGGGTGCTGAGTCGTGGCGCGGTTAATTTCGTCATCCAGCGAGGCCCCCGCTGGTAACCTGACAACCTCGTCACTATCGAGGGAATCGTATTCCGTATAGCTGCAGTTTTGGCGCTCTCTAACCACCTCTACAATGTCTCTATTCAAAACGCTTGCCATTTGATCAACCTTTTCTCTCTTTCTGATGGAGCACATGTGTGCGATTACTGCTGCTTTTAAGCTTATATAGTAAAACTTCTGGAACTATCCAGGCCGGTTCCATGGGAATATTGGTATGATGTAATAGTAATGAATGATGCAATAATTATCATGATGACATCAGCTATTTTTTTTTTTGGAGGGCGATGAAAATATGGCCGCCAACAGTCGCGTGGTAATGATAAGCGGGTAAGGATTTAGTACCTATCACACTCTCCCCCATCTCTTTCTAATTGACGCAGCATAACTTGTGGCGGCAAAACCACGGTAGTTAGGAAGCTGTGCGGCATTATTCCACATTCCATATCAATCCACCAAGATGATTATTACGTGGTGTGTGCGTGTGTGTGTGTGTGTGTGTGTGTGTGTGTGTGTGTGTGTGTGTGCGTGTATGTGTGTATGTGTGTGGGTGGGTGGATGATGTGATTGAGGATTAGCACTTATTTTCTATCTACACCATAACAGTGTGACAGTGTGGTACCCAGGTCACCAGATGGCACATTGATGTGGGATTGTAAGTCTCATGTGCCCCACACCCCTTTGTACATACCCCACACCCCTGTTATCTGTGTCATGCTGGCACATTCTACATGTAGGTGATAATACTGCATATTTATCAATTCGGTTTTTTAAAAATTAGAATTTTTATTTTGAAATGACATGACAAAAACTTAGACATTGTATTTCTCTACATTTTAATCTGTACAAACCAATCTGCACCACATCCCCCTCCCTCCAACCTGTTCATGGAGAATATAAAGCTTGTACGTTGGTGAATATTGAAAGTGATTATAGCGGTTGCTATGAACAATGATGCAGCTGCTAAAACTAGTTGGCTTAGTCACCAATGTATGTTCTCTATGACCGGCCTGGGGCTGTACTTACAAACACTTCAGGGTGGCCTTGGGAGAGCTTATCTTTTACTTCTGTTTCACTTGGTAACATTTGCCACCACACCAACTCCCTGGTTGACTGGACACTTTAAGCACACTGACGCATACACACACACATACACACATACATATGTACGTACATACATACACACACATACATGTATACATACATGCATACGTACGTACATACATACATACATACATACATACATACATACATACATACATACATACATACATACATGAACCATCTGCAGCTGGCTGGAGAAGATTTACAGTACAAGAGTGGGTGTGGCCATATACAAGTACCTATGTGTCACTTAAGGCTGACATACACGGGTCGACTTCATGCCGATGTATTGCCTGCAACTCAAATGAATACAGGTGAAAATTCTAAACTGAGTTTTTAACGCATATTCATTTAAGTTGCAGGCGATAAATTGGCAGGAAGTCGACCCGTGTATGTCGGCCTTTAAGCCTGGCATGTGTGGGTCAACTTGTTTCCTGCTACTCAAATGAATATGAGTAAAAGTTCTGATGGTTTACTGATGGTTTACTGATGGTTTACTGATGACTTACTGAACTTTACTTGAGTTGCAGGCAATATGTTACCCAGCAGTCGACCTGTGTATGTTGAGCTTTAGTGCCCCCACAGACCTAGCTTTAGTGCCCCCACAGACCTGGCGTTAGTGCCCCCATAGACCTGGCTTTAGTGCCCACCACAGACCTGTGTATGTGGGGCTTTAGTGCCCACCATAGACCTGTGTGTGCAGGGCTATAGGTTTGAGGCCCAAGTTCAGTGGATGTTATGGCACGCCCAGTGTAATGGATTAGTGTATATGGTTATCCATGTTGGGAGATGTGATATATTGTGATGGCTTTGGCAATCTGGGAATGTCCTCTGGAAACAGGGGGAAAAGAGGGTGTGTGGGGGGGGGGTGGGGGATTACAAGGGGGAAAAGAGGGTGTGGGAGGGTGGGGGGATTACAAGGGGGAAAAGAGGGTGTGGGGGGGGGGTGGGGGACTACAAGGGGGAAAAGAGGGCATGGGTATTATTATTATTCTCTCTCCCTCTCTCTCTCCCCCTCTCTCTCTCCCCCTCTCTCTCCCTCTCCCTCTCTCTCCCTCTCTCTCTCCCCCTCTCTCTCCCTCTCCCCCCTTCTGCCTTTCCTATGTGTGTAAGGTCCAAGTGCTATTGACTTGAATGGTTTGGCAGCTGCCCTGACCTCCGTGATTAGTCAGCCTCAGGAACACTGCACCTGGTGTTCCCCGGGGGTGGCAGGAGGTACCTCCTCACATGTGCTTTTCATTGAAGGCACCATGCTATTGGATATTGAGTAAGGCTGACACTAACCCACCTGAGGGAAAAAGGAGGTGGGAGAAGAGGGTAGGAGGGGAGGGGAGGGGAGGGGAGGATGATACACCAGAGCAGGGAGTGGCTTTGGGGCAGGTGTGGAGGCAAGGCAGATGTTTGGTTAGGTATTTTAAATCTGTGGTATTCTCGGTCTAGACTAAACAACTTCAACCCCATAATGTGTGCTCAGCTGGGTGGCAATTTTAGTTCGTTTTTTAATGGCCGACCTCACTGCGCACAGCGGCTACTCACCACTTCGGCGGCTGAAAGGGTGGGTAGGTCCCTTCGGAATGCCGCGACCATTCCAAATAGTTCCGTACGGAGGTTTGAGAAACATCTGTATTGGGGCAGTGTTGAGTCTTCAGGATCACAAGGCACAGATGTATTAACTTGGCCCATCACATTTGAGTGGCATTTTCTCACCATGCTGGAGCTAACCACAAAACCACCATCACTGCCATCATTCCCTTTTCAACTGTCCTCCCCCAGGTCAGTGATGTGCCACATCGACCATGGCTTCTTCATCACTCTGGACTGTGATACAAGCCGTACAAGGAGGGGGTAAGTTGCATGTGGGTAGAACTGCCCGCAAGGTGTATTCATGAGAGGGAGCACAGAGTTTAGAGTGGAGAGGCCTGTGTTGTGTATGTTAATGTGAAGGTGATTATGACACACTGGTCTTGGCGCTACTTGAGGACTGTGGCCCCCTGTGTGTGTGTGTGTGTGTGTGTGTGTGTGTGTGTGTGTGTGTGTGTGTGTGTGTGTGTGTGTGTGTGTGTATTATAGGTGCTGTCTCATATCCCCTCTCCTCTCTCCTACCTTCTCACTTCTCCCAATGACCTCTCCACTGCCCCTTCTCCCTTCCCTCCTCCCTCCTCTCCCTCCCTCCCCACCCCCTAGATCTAGGATCTATCCTGGCAATCCTAACCCAGTGGGGTACTTTGACAAGTATGTTTGGCCCGCGTACCTCGAGCACTTGGTGGCTGCAAAACAGGATAGCAGGATAGGTAACGCAACATGTACGAAAGAATGTCATTCTTCACAAATACACATACCACCATCACCACCACCACCACCACCACCACAACCACCACCACCACTACCACCATCACACCACTACCACCATCACACCACTACCACCATCACTACCACCATCACCACTACCACCACCATCACCATCACCACCATCACCATATTCTAAAAATGGGTACAAGTAATGGTCTTCTTTTTAACAGTTATTCTTGATGGTCACAATTCAATCGACCATCTTTGCGACACCATTCTCCTCCATCTGGGTTGGCCTAGTGCTGTTGAGGGATAGCAGGCCTTTTTGCAAGCCTGTTAAAAGTGGACAGACTAGAAACATAAACATGGCAGTCTGCTGGTGCATATGTGTGTGTGCCTTGTCTTATAATGGAGGGCGGAGTGTTTGGTGGGTGTGGTGTATGGTCGGTGTATCAGATCTCACATGCCATTGTACACATGTTTCTGTGGTGGGAGGCCCTTTGAAAATTATATATCAGGCACTTAATGTGTGCATGTGTGTGTGTGTGTGTGTGTGTGTGTGTGTGTGTGTGTGTGTGTGTGGATGTTGCTAATTCTACATTGACACGCTCAAATGCATTTGACCGGTCTCTTACAAGAATTATGGGAGGGCCACTGTCATTCCCCTGTCCATTGCCCCTGTCCCATGTGACATTATCGACACCCCCTTGTGGTCTTAGCCCTAGTACTAAGGTTACTCTATTACGGAGGCCATTTTAGCACAATACCCTGGTCCCCTTGGTACCTTTAGGTTATTGGGGTCATTTGGCTGCCATTCAGCTTGAAGCCCACAACAACCCACTTGGCTTTTTAGGGACTATTCATTTCTACTGTTACACCTTAGTGAATGAGCACGCTGACCACACACATACACACACACATACACGCACACACTTGCGCACACACATACACGTACACACTTGCACACACACATGCACACACACACGCACATACACCATTTCACTACTATCCCTTTGCTAATCTTCATTCCTTTGTAAATTATACACCATCCTTGTTACTGTGCTGCAGCCAAACTCTCCAATTAAAGGCTGCCCATAGGAGAGGTTGTTTGGCTCTATTTGTGAGGAGGGTACTTGAGGAAGGTGAGGGGAGGGTGGTTGAGGGAGGGTGGTCGAGGAAGGGTGGGGTGAGGGGAAAGTACTTAAGAGAAGTTAATGGCTTCCCACAGGTTGTCTGTGGACAAGTGAAAACAGTGGTGTGGTCTGAGGTGAGTGTGCTGTGTAAGGTGTATGACGCATTTAGGTGGTGATGTTTGACCTGTGTATAAATGTGGTGACAACCTTGTGACCCTTCTGGTGAAATAAGTGCGATGTGGGTGATGCCATTGAAGCGCATTGAAGGCTTGTTAGCGCACAAGGGGTGTAAATAGATGGTCATGTACCTGAACAGGCCATTCACATGCTTGTGTTGGGATAGTCACATGATAATCTCTATAGTCTGGGGTTTTTTAATTTTGTATTTTAGCTCTCAGATGAACCTGCCTGGAGTATTTGAATACTACTGCTATGCTGTTGGGACGTGCATGTCTCATAGGACGTATACTGTTGGGATTCGGGATGTCACATAGGACTGGACATCACCACGTCTTGTGGTGGCCATAGGTGGCTCAGGCAAGGTTCAAAGGACCTTTTTCAGTGACAGCTCCTCAGGGTGCAGGGGAATGTTTGAGGACTAAAGGAACACTTTAGTCTGCTAAAAGAACTGCTGTCTAGGTGTCTGGACAGATAACACCAAGCACAACAGTAACTAAGGAAAGCTGAGAAGTGTGTAGGTGGTTGGTTTGTAGTTCTCTCAACACAGGTTTCTGTGCCATCCAGCTCTGAAGGTTTGCTTTCCATATCCTTTATGCTGACATCTCAGTGCAATGGAATTACAATGTTTTTAAATGTGTTTGGTATAGAGATGATGGGTTAGCTTCATTGAAGAGGGAATATGTGTGCATGTGATCTTGTATGCCTGCTGAGTTCTTGGCAAGCACATTCAATGGTATTTGTGACACACACACACACACACACACACACACACACACACACACACACACACACACACAATAGTAGCAGTCAGCCTTACAGTTCTGCTGAACAGACCAGTTTTTTTTTTTTTTTTCTAATGATCTCAGCAGCACTACTTTTTCAACAACTGTATTTACAAACAACGTTGGATCGAAACTCCCCCATTGCAGGAGTTAGCAAGTCATCACCTGTTGTAAAACCTACGGTAATGCTTCCGGTTCCAAGAAGAACTGACAACCGGATGAGGAATTAGTGAGGAATTTACACTGAATCAAAAGCCGTATTGTAAAAAAAAAACCCCAGTACTACATACTAGAATCCCTGGGAAGTGCTTGTGTTTTCGGTCTAGTTCGGTAGTTCATCGGTATCTGTATTGACCAATCACGTGAATCAGATAATGAGCGAAAAATAGTCGGGCTGAACGGACACAAACCTAGTCAACATAGAACCTGGAGGTCAAAAACGTCCAAACCCCTACGTCAGCTTTTAAAAAAATTTACTCCAGCGTTAATTATTTTATACTCCCAGGCTAAACAACAACAAAAAAAGAAACATCGGCTGTTATGGTATCTCTGATACAATTATAATTATGTATATGCTTGCCAAGGTTGACGTTTCAAATATGTTTATTTAGTTTTAGATACAATATGATTTCCTCTGGGTGTGTACTTCTCAAGTCATGATGGTATGAAGAGTGCACCCAATATGGCTTGAAGATGATGTTGAAGTTGTTAACGGGAACCTTATTTGGTGGTCGGTGAAAAGGTCGCCTTGGACAGCATAACTTGGTGTTAATGGTGTGTGAGCCTTGTTCTATTTTGTTCAAAGCATAGATATTAATCTAATATCTTTGGTTCAAAGTATGTTAGCAACGCGCTTCCAAATTTCAGAACCCGCCTTAGGATGTCACTATAAAATAATAACCTTTTTAAAATTTAAATAATTGTCTCCAAGAGTGTTGCTTATGATGCAAAGCTGGGAGCATGTTAGACAAATGGATGATGACTATACTAGGCGTTTGGTATGTCTGTTGGTGTGCAATTGCTCCTGCAGTAAAATGTTTAATCTCAATGAAAAATACAAATAGAATTGAATGAAGGTATAAAATAGCTTGGTAGCTTGCGATTATGACTAATGATAATTTGAATTTAGTGTAGCTATGGTCTGTAATATGGAACACATATATAAATTAATTATATGCCAGATACTTTTAAATGGAATATTTAATTTACTAATATTTATATAATTATTACACTTCCTCAGTCATTTTTATATTATTAGTGAGAAACCACACACAATTACACACAAAGTTCATCCACCTGCTGCACCAGGTGGGAGTAGGAACGACTCAGAATGGCACGAGCATTAGCTCTAATTAGTGAGTGACTGAGGCGTCAATGCCATAGATTTAGAGGTATTCCCACGAGTGGCTACTTGTGAGAAGACCTTTAAAGCCTCTGGACCCCATGCACCATAACACTACCTCAATATTTATATTTTGTATACTCCTGGACCAATTGGGGCCTCAGAAACGTTTATAAAAAGGGTTAATTATACGAATGTGTATAACACATTGGGACAGTTCACGCGTGAAAATGTCCCCCTCGCTATACACCACTATTGCCTTCCAATCCTATATGCCACCAAGAGAATGTTTTTATTACTTAACTTCACCCTGGTTCGGGCCGAGGCTATAGAGCTTTACTGGCAAGATGTGCGGCCCCCTCCAGGACAGCCTTTGAGTTTTTCTATGTATTCGTGTAATTCTTTTGTATCTAGCTTAGTTCTAATTAGCATCTATAAATATATGTAATCCTAATTCTCTTACACTTGTTATAATAAAAAGTTATAAAAACGCTCGCCGCTATAACTTCCGAACGATTAACGTTACTTACACTTTTCAGCATATCCTTCCACACTATTTCTCTACGGAACTTACATATCCTACCACACTATTTCTCTACGGAACTTACACTTTTCAGCATATCCTACCACACTATTTCTCTACGGAACTGACACTTTTCAGCATATCCTACCACACTATTTCTCTATGGAACTTATACACTTTTCAGCATATCCTACCACACTATTTCTCTACGGGACTCAGCATATCCTACCACACTATTTCTCTACGGGACTTTTATTTATGTCGTTTAGGAGCTCTCCGTACAATAGATGCGAAGTGCGTTGTTACGGGTTCAAAACTTAATATCACGAGAATCCAATTCCCCGGCTCAGTTCAAAATCACGTTTGAACAGTCCTATTGATTTGTCCTGTTCGTTAATTTTTACTCTCTACTCTTTGAAGATATAGCTGTGCAAAGTACGTGCACATTTTCCCGCTTGATTCTCGCCATGCCACCAATGAGCCAAATGTGATGGTTGTGGAGCTGATTTCACCCTCCAACATGCCCTAGACTGTAAGAAGGGGGGACTTGTTATACTACACCACAATGAGATCCGTGACTGCCTTGGTGACCTTGCCAGTCAGGTGTGGCCCCAGGTTATAAAGGAGCCTATTGTCAATGAGGCTACTGCCACCTCAAGTGATCCAGGACTAAGGCTTGACCTGGGAATCAGAGGTGTTTGGCAACCACAGGTGGAGGCATTGTTTGATGTCCGTGTCATAGACACTGATGCCCCATCACACTGCCATCGAGCACCTAATGCCATTCTTGAGTCAAGCTCATTGGAGAAGAAGAGAATGTACAAAAAGGCAGTTGAAGACAGAAGAGGCACCTTCACCCCATTTGTCCTTTCTGTGGACGGACTACTACACAAAGAGGCTAGTCACTTCCTAAAGCACATGGCCACTGCTCTGTCTTCCAAGTGGGACAAAGCCTATTCCATTACCAGCAGCTATGTCAGATCACGGCTTGCTTTTGCAGGGGTTCGAGCAGTGAGCCTCTGTCTTAGAGGATCCCGCACCAAATGGAGAAGTGGGCTGGGGTTTGAAGATGGTGCTCCTCTGGCCTCATTCATGGATTAAATTTATTGTCTTATTATTTCTCTTTTTTTTAAAATTACTTATCATCTAATTGTATGTATTTCATGTTTTTATTTTATCCTCATGGTTATTATTTAAAAAAAAAAAAAAAAAAAGAGTTAACAAACCCTGTCCCATCAAAATGTATGGAAGGCGGGTGCGTTAATCATTGGTGCGAATCGATCGAGCGGGAAAATGTGTACACACTTTGTACAGCTAGCTAGATCTCAGCAACGCCGGGGGATAATGTCAGAAGTAACGAACAGTACAAATCAATAGCGATATGAATATACGAATTTTAAACTCTCCTACTGAAGTTTGAACCCCTAGCGTAACGCCCTTTGTATGTAGCGTACGGAGAGGCTTGAAAAGGCCGACAGATATAAAACATGCAATCGAGACTTGAAATGGTGTGGTAGGATGTGCTGCAAATAGTACGTCAATAGCATTAGTCGTTTGAAATTTATAGCGATTCAAATGGCGAGCATTTTTATAACATTTTGTATATAGCAAGGGGAGTGAAATGTCCCACAACTACTTAAGGCCGGTGTTCGGTGAAAAGATGTTTCTGGTCATTCTAGCGGCGGTTTGTGGTAGAGACGCGGTGGTCATTATCATAACATGAATGTTTTCTTCTAGTTAGCGAAGAAAACATTCATTTGTGATAATGGCAGATAACAACCACCGCGTCTCTACCACAAACCACTGCTAGAATGACCAGAAACATCTTTTCACCGAACACCGGCCTAATTACATAACGTATACTAGGCAGGTTTGGCATTATTTTAAATCACCTTTGCAGAGCCTGGTTGTTGATACCAAGGGTCTTTCCTGCCCAACGTTGGAAATACTTAGGGGAAGCGGAATGCGAGTAGGTTTTTGTAACCTTGAACGTGGCGCGGCAAGCTATATATATAAGAAATGTCATAAAAGAGATGATATCATCACTTTGTCATTAGCATGATTTATTAAATATTGCAGATCTGTATGTCATCTTTTGTCGAATAACATTGTGTAAGCATTTCCCCCTCAGTTTGCAGCTTAGGCAATTTCTGTACACTTTGTGACAACATGATGGGCAACAAAATACCATGGTTTCTTTTTTTTTAGGAGGGGGGGGGGGGGGGGGGGGGGTACATAACAAAACGTAACACGTTATGGTCGTGGTAATTAATTGTAGTTGAAACTTATGCTTATGGTGGATGGGGCCAGGGAAGCTATAACAATATTTACCCATCTAAGCAAACTACTAGGCCTCAGCAGCAGACAACCATCCAACTGGACAAAAGAAAATAAGAATACCCACTTTTTAATGTTTTAGGTACTACAATTATTTTCCCTTGATCCTAACTCAAGCAACTTACAAATTCATGTAAACACTAGAGAATGTAACGTTGAGAATAATGCACACCAGGTGCAATATTATAAGGCAAGTGAGATGCACTATGGTCCACAGCATTCAGTATCTGAGCTACAGCTAGTGGAGGATATGTGCACTAAAGCTAATAGTGTCATATTGTTATGTTACCAGATGCAGCTGACACACAGCTACATGCTACTGATTGGTGCTGTCACACTACTGATACAATACTGATACATTAATGATAATCACACATGCACACAAAGGAACACAATTTCACTATGATAGCAGCACAACGTGTGTCTCTTGAAGGCTGGTCGATTGGCCATCATTTAAGACAAGACTTTGTTGTCCTGCTTGGGACTCTCTCGCTGCTCTTACATCTGGGTTCCTTATCATGCTATACGCAACCAGCCACCGTTTCCTTGGATACCTGGGTGGCAACTTTTGGGGAGGGTCCTCCGATAGCAGAGATTCGGAAGCTTCACAGCATTTTGGAATGTCTTCTTGACCACACCTGTATGCAGCTCTCTCTCTCACAGCCTCCTGGACAACGTCAATGAAGGTGTGGACCACTGAGTTGTTCTGTGTGTGTTCCACATAGAGAAAACTGACGTACGTAGTGTGACCTGTGTTTTTTTTTGTGTAACCACGGCAACACTAGGTGGATTAAAATTTTAAAAAACAGTTGGCTCACCGTTGTCAAACCTCTCCAGACCCTTCATGAGGACCACTCTGTCCAATCGGAAGAATAGTATAAGTCCAAACAGCAAGCCTAGGACAATCCTTATGAAACAAGAAGCGATGCCAATTACAATGTTGTGGAAGAAGAAGAAATAGCTAAAGACATGGAACAGCCTCCTGGAGTCATGGGGGGGGGGGGGGGGGGGGGGATCAAAGCCAAACATGAATACGAGGAGAGGGCATACAAGTTTTTGATAACTGTATTTTTGTTGTTGGTGTCTCCGACAAAACACAACTTGATAAATATCAGCTGCCCCCAGTTCACAATCAGCGAGTATGCAATTGGCATACTGTGAGTGAGCAGATGTACATGTGTATGTGTGATACATGTGTGTGTGTGTGTGTGTGTGTGTGTGTGTGTGTGTGCGTGTGTGCATGTAATTGTGTGGTTGCACGCATGTGCATTTAAAGAGTTAATGAAACACCAATATAGAAATAGCATAGCATACATAGCAGTGGCCACTGAGAGAAGGAACGGTTCCTTGTAGAAGGCAGTCAAGAAGTAGATAACATACCCTACAATACCAGCTAGGGAGGCAATTAACCACACCAGAAACCAGCCTGTGTGATGTGTGTAGGAGGGAGGTGTGTGTGTGGGGAGGTGTGTGTGTGGGGAGGTGTATGTGTGGGGAGGTGTGTGTGTGGGGAGGTGTGTGTGTGGGGAGGTGTATGTGTGGGGAGGTGTGTGTGTAGGGAGTAATGATAGGGACACAGGGAGGTGGATAGCACACATGAGAGGTTTGATGTCCAACTCACTCCATACAAAGTACGCTATCTGAAAACTGGTGTACTTCATGCTGTTGAGCTGTAGTTAAGGGGGTGGGTGTGAGAGTGGGGATGAGATGTGATGGTGATGTGAGGTGGGGATGAGATGTGATGGTGATGTGAGGGTGGGATGAGATGTGATGGTGATGTGAGGGTGGGGATGAGATGTGATGGTGATGTGAGGGTGGGAATGAGATGTGATGGTGATGTGAGGGTGGGATGAGATGTGATGGTGATGTGAGGGTGGAGATGAGATGTGATGGTGATGTGAGGTGGAGATGAGATGTGATGGTGGAGATGAGATGTGAGGGTTGGACGAGATGGTGATGTAGACATCGCCTAACCAAACGAAAAGACGGAGAAGGAACAGCTGCAACAAATGAGAAGTCTCCACGAGCAACCTTTTGGATGTGGACCCTGTTGTCGTGAAGAGGAACACTGTAAATTCCCTCATTCCCTCCTCTGTGAGTGGGGGTGTGGTCACTACCTACCGAACTTCCCTGACCATAAACAGCATGACCACCAAGTTCCACACAAAGGCTATGATGGGCCCAGCAGGGAGGACGACTGGATGGGGAGAAGAGTGATGGTATGGCACATCATCACCATATCACACACACTGGGGGGGGGGGGGGGGGACGAGGCAATCGCGCGAGAAAAACGGCCATAAACTCCATCAAATCGCGCGGTCTTCAAAACGCTGTATCTCCTTGATTGTGCAATATAGTAAAGTCACATTTTGCATACTTACAAAGCGGTCCTGTGTCTATAGAAGTCCAAAGATTGTTTAATTTGCGATGCATCGTTCCGAAGATATTCACGTTAAAGTTTGATTTCGCGGAGTTTTGTACTCGAAGCGAAATCTTGCCTCTTACTTGAATGGGAATACCTTCGGAACGATGCATCGCAAATTAAACCATCTTTGGACTTCTATAGACACAGGACCGCTTTGTAAATATGCAAAAAGTGACTCTATACTGCACAATCAAGGAGATACAGCGTTTTGAAGACCGCGCGATTTGATGAAGTTTTTGGCCGTTTTTCGCGCGCAATTGCGTCGTTTTTTTTCCCCCGGGGCATCACACACACAATACATGCGCATACATTGTACAAATACACGCATTCACACATAGCACATATAAATACGCATACATACATATGCATACACACATCATTAGTGATAGTCACCATGACGCACATACACACAGATGGCTGTACCTTGTACCATATATACCAACCCCAGCACAAAGCCATAAACAAGGCCAGATTCCCTGGTCCTCTCAGCTAGTGTACCATTCCCTCTCAAGTAAGTATCCAATTGTCTGGCCAATGAAAATGTTTCAGTGGAGAACTTTAGGGTAAGCTGCGAGAAGGAAGGGGTATGTTGTGTGACCATGTGTTAGAAGGAGGGAAGGGTATGTTGTGTGGCCATGTGTTAGAAGGAGGGAAGGGTATGTTGTGTGACCATGTGTTAGAAGGAGGGAAGGGTATGTTGTGTGGCCATGTGTTAGAAGGAGGGAAGGGTATGTTGTATGACCATGTGTTAGAAGGAGGGAAGGGTATGTTGTGTGACCGTTAGAAGGAGGGAAGGGTATGTTGTGTGACCATGTGTTAGAAGGAGGGAAGGGTATGTTGTGTGACCATGTGTTAGAAGGAGGGAAGGGTATGTTGTGTGACCATGTGTTAGAAGGAGGGAAGGGTATGTTGTGTGGCCATGTGTTAGAAGGAGGGAAGGGTATGTTGTGTGGCCATGTGTTAGAAGGAGGGAAGGGTATGTTGTGTGACCATGTGTTAGAAGGAGGGAAGGGTATGTTGTGTGGCCATGTGTTAGAAGGAGGGAAGGGTATGTTGTGTGACCATGTGTTAGAAGGAGGGAAGGGTATGTTGTGTGACCATGTGTTAGAAGGAGGGAAGGGTATGTTGTGTGACCATGTGTTAGAAGGAGGGAAGGGTATGTTGTGTGGCCATGTGTTAGAAGGAGGGAAGGGTATGTTGTGTGACCATGTGTTAGAAGGAGGGAAGGGTATGTTGTGTGACCATGTGTTAGAAGGAGGGAAGGGTATGTTGTGTGACCATGTGTTAGAAGGAGGGAAGGGTATGTTGTGTGGCCATGTGTTAGAAGGAGGGAAGGGTATGTTGTGTGGCCATGTGTTAGAAGGAGGGAAGGGTATGTTGTGTGACCATGTGTTAGAAGGAGGGAAGGGTATGTTGTGTGGCCATGTGTTAGGAGGAGGGAAGGGTATGTTGTGTGGCCATGTGTTAGAAGGAGGGAAGGGTATGTTGTGTGGCCATGTGTTAGGAGGAGGGAAGGGTATGTTGTGTGGCCATGTGTTAGAAGGAGGGAAGGGTATGTTGTGTGGCCATGTGTTAGAAGGAGGGAAGGGTATGTTGTGTGGCCATGTGTTAGAAGGAGGGAAGGGTATGTTGTGTGGCCATGTGTTAGAAGGTGGGAAGGGTATGTTGTGTGACCATGTGTTACAAGGAGGGAAGGGTATGTTGTGTGGCCATGTGTTAGAAGGAGGGAAGGGTATGTTGTGTGGCCATGTGTTAGAAGGTGGGAAGGGTATGTTGTGTGACCATGTGTTACAAGGAGGGAAGGGTATGTTGTGTGACCATGTGTTAGAAGGAGGGAAGGGTATGTTGTGTGGCCATGTGTTAGAAGGAGGGAAGGGTATGTTGTGTGACCATATGTTAGAAGGAGGGAAGGGTATGTTGTGTGACCATGTGTTAGAAGGAGGGAAGGGTATGTTGTGTGGCCATGTGTTAGAAGGAGGGAAGGGTATGTTGTGTGACCATATGTTAGAAGGAGGGAAGGGTTTGTTGTGTCAGTACAAGATGCCTGGTGTACTGTACCCAGTATGTGGCATATGTCATGATCACCAGAGCAGCCAGGAATCGCAGTGGAAGATGGATATCTGCCAATATTAGCTGGGGGATTAAAGAGGGGGTGGGGCTAGGTCCCTTACCAGAGTCATATGGATAGATGAGGGTTAAGACTTTGTACATCAAACCCTTGGCACCCCTACGGATTATCTTTGGCGATGGCCTTAAAATTAAAATTAAAATTAGTCTGTGCTTATAACATGACAAGCACATGTGTTACATGCCAAGAATGTGGCTAGCACATGACAAGCACATAAGCAACATGACAAGCACATGACAAGCACATGACAAGCACATAAGCAACATGACAAGCACACGACAAGCATACATGCTATGTACATTAATAATATGGGGTCGAGGCAGCGAAAAGGGACCTAGCGCATATTTTTTCAAGTTTTGAAATTATTTCATATTCTAAGAGACACCTATGTCCTCTTCAACTTCTTTCTTGTGCACTGGAAATTAGTCTGTCCATCACGGAGTTACAGTGGCCTGAATTTTTAACTACGCGTACATTTTAATTGCACGCACCAACTTAGATACTCCTTCCTGGAAATTTTTTAATAATATGCGCTAGGTCCCTTTTCGCTGCCGCAACCTCATCTAAAACAATAATATTTATTTGCTACCATCCTTATATTTAACACCTCCTGAATAGAGACTTGACACGTTGGGTGTGGTAGGTTGTGGCCTCATGTTTCAGCAGCTAAAAATGACAACAACACCCCCTTCAAAATACAACCACCCTGTGAGCAGGCAGGAAGTGCTTACCGCTTCCTTAAGTACTGGCCCCGCCCTGATCAGCCTGGGGACTGCCCTGGTTATCCTCCAGCAGAACCAGATGAACTGCACACACAGACACAGTATGATAGGCAACTGGAGGGTCAGGGTTATCCACAACTGGCATGGAGAGATAAGAGCTGTGCATTACACTGCATGCGATACATAATGATGTGTGGGTACATGTGTGGGTGCATGTGTGGGTGAATGTGTGGGTGCATGTGTGGGTACATGTGTGGGTGCATGTGTGGGTGAATGTGTGGGTGCATGTGTGGGTGAATGTGTGGGTGCATGTGTGGGTGCATGTGTGGGTGAATGTGTGGGTGAATGTGTGGGTGCATGTGTGGGTGCATGTGTGGGTGTATGTGTGGGTGAATGTGTGGGTGCATGTGTGGGTGCATGTGTGGGTGTATGTGTGGGTGAATGTGTGGGTGCATGTGTGTGGTCCTACAGTTGTGTGGGTGAATAATGTGAGACACTTAAAAAAAACCCCCCAGAGCTTAACCACTGCCCCCCGCCCCCCACCCCCCCCCCACCAAAAAAAAAACTGGAATAATATACCCACAAACCACCTGCACTGGAATCAATCACACATCAGAGCCCTCCACTCAAGTAAAACCCCCCAACATGATCCCAAAAGAAATCTCTCCCCCACCCCGTACCCCCTCTTCATATTTAGGGTCCTTCCCCAATAAAGAGCAACTCCCCCACAAATGGTCCTCACTTCAGTAGAACAGTGGACTGCTATTATCTGGCGAAACACCCTGCAAGGAAGGAGGAGGAATAAGGAAGTCACCACTATATCTCCCCCCCCCCCCCCCCCCCCCCCCACTTTGCTTACAGCAGAGGCACAAAAAGTAACCCCAGTGTGTACCCAATGACGGGGACAGGGGCGTCTATGCAGGCAAACAGTGGTAGGTAGATTAAAGAGTCCACAATGATAGTGAGAATGGTGTCAGCAATGGTCAACATTGCCTGCAAAACTGGTGGTCACAGGAAGGGAATATGTACATTAATGGTCTGGAGATGTGTGTTACTGGTGGAGGAAGAGGGTCTGGGGACGTGTGTTACTGGTGGAGGAAGAGGGTCTGGGGACATGTGTTACTGGTGGAGGAGGAGGGTCTGGGGACATGTGTTACTGGTGGAGGAGGAGGGTCTGGGGACATGTGTTACTGGTGGAGGAGGAGGGTCTGGGGACGTGTGTTACTGGTGGAGGAGGGTCTGGGGACGTGTTACTGGTGGAGGAGGAGGGTCTGGGGACATGTGTTACTGGTGGAGGAGGGTCTGGGGACATGTGTTACTGGTGGAGGAAGAGGGTCTGGGGACATGTGTTACTGGTGGAGGAGGAGGGTCTGGGGACATGTGTTACTGGTGGAGGAGGAGGGTCTGGGGACGTGTGTTACTGGTGGAGGAGGAGGGTCTGGGGACATGTTACTGGTGGAGGAGGGTCTGGGGACGTGCTACTGGTTGGGGAAGATGCATTACACGGAGGGAGGGAGGGAGGGAGGGAGGGAGGGAGGGAGGGAGGGATGAAGGGATGGAGAGACTTATAAACTCACTTGTAGTTATGGCAGTACTGTATTCAGATAACACAACACCGTAGTCAAGCAATGGTTGCCGGTCAACAATAAGAGATAAGACATCACCTGAGACAGCACTGAATGCAAGGACGTAGACCATGCGATGTGGCGAAGTGTGGATGGCATTAATTGGACTGCCAGGAGGGAGGGGTGGAGGGTGTGTGTGTGAGGGGTGGAGGAATAAGCAATCACATGACTCCTTCTGTTGTATGCAGTTCCAATTAATGTGCACTCTAAACCAGCTCACAAAGCAATTCCAAGCACCCATTTCTGTGGCTTGAGGCAGCGGCTTACACAGCTCTGGGTTAAAGACAGCATTACCCATATGGACAGCTACAAGAGGAGGTGTGGAGGAGGAGGAGTGACAGTAGAGGAGGTGGAGGGATGGAGGAGGTGGTGGAGGAGGAGGAGGTGGTGGAGGAGGGGAGGAGGAGGAGGTGGTGGAGGAGAGGAGGAGGTGGTGGAGGGAGGAGGTGGTGGAGGAGGGGAGGAGGTGGTGGAGGAGGGGAGGAGGTGGAGGGGAGGAGGAGGAGGTGGTGGAGGAGGGAGGAGGAGGTGATGGAGGAGGGAGGAGGAGGAGGTGGTGGAGGGGAGGAGGAGGTGGTGGAGGAGGGGAGGAGGTGGTGGAGGAGGGAGGAGGTGGTGGAGGAGGGGAGGAGGAGGTGGTGGTGGAGGGGAGGAGGAGGAGGTGGTGGAGGTGGGGAGGAGGAGGAGGTGGTGGAGGAGGGGAGGAGGAGGTGGTGGAGGAGGGGAGGAGGAGGTGGTGGAGGAGGTGGTGGAGGAGTGAAGCCAACTTGATGAGTAAGCAAAGGTGCAAAAGCTCACGACTCACAGCCATCCCAACGTTCACATACAGGACCACCTTGCCTTGCCCAAGTGCTTCACACCTGGAATTAGATGGCTACAGTGAAGCGAAGACTTACGAATGACCCCCTATGGTTGAATTTGAATGATGCCCCTAACCAGTGATGTACTACAGGCTGATACATGAATAGCTGCCTGTATTCAGTGCTCATGGGGTTGGGGGGGGGGGGGGGGGGGTGAATCTAATTAAATCACTGCATGATAGACCTTACATGTATTCGATAAAAAATCACCACGGCATAATAATTTGGATTACTATTAATCGAATGCAGTGCAAATGTGTTATTAAAATAGTACATGTGACATTTCCACTACAGTAAATGAAAGCTTTATGTTTACTGAAGTGTTGATGTGTCACATACACCATATTTACTAACACATTTGCACCGCATTCGATTTAAAATAGTAAATACATTATACTTAATGTCTAATGTACCGGGCGTCCTCCCGGGGGTACAATTGTCTACCGCGGTGTACAGATAATAAACAGTTAAACATCCCTTTTACATTTGACGGTGCATGCACGTTGTTCAGGTCCTTTGGAGTTTAGCCCGAAATCTCCAAGCTATAATACTTTTTCTTCGTTCCGAGTCAGCGCGTCAAAGTGAAGCTATTCGATTGCAATACGCGTGGTTACGTATCGCAATCGAATAGCTTCACTTGACGCGCTGACTCGGAACGATGAAAAAGTATTATAGCTTGGAGATTTCGGTCCAAACTCCAAAGGACCTGAACAACGTGCATGCACCGTCAAATATAAATGGGATGTTAAACTGGCAGAACGTGAATAAATTTATTATCTGTACACCGCGGTACATTAGCAGTGGATGAATTCATTTATTTATTTATAATTGGAATATATTCCTTCAATACTTGTGTGTTGTATGCAAGGCCAGATGAAGTATTGGAGGAGTAGCGTTTATCGAATAATGTCTATTCACCCGACTCTTCAATGTCAATGATACAATGTTCAACCAATATCGGTCAATGCCTCCCAATGCGATATGTTCTCTCTACAGAAATCCTACATCACAACACGTGTTACAACCAATACAAGTAATCACGAGACACAGCATCAGCCAGTAGTGCTGCGCGCTGCGTATAACTAAGGGTACTCCGAGCTTTTCATGTACTCAGCAGCGCATACACAAACACACACACACTGAACATAGGTCTACTAACGGCGCATAACAGCGTATATGTTACGCCTGAACATGCTTAATAGCTAAAGTATGTACCTTGTACTGTTGTCGTTCTCATCCATTGCTCATTCGGTACAAAATGTACGTGGAAACTCTAATATATCTTTTACTGTGGGTTCGTTAACACTTTTTTTGTCCATATATACCGTAAGTCTTTGGCTAGTGAAATTATTTCTATTAAAATGAAGCGTTTTTTTTTTTTGGGGGGGGGGGGGGGGGGGTTGCAATTGAGTCCAGTGTTTCTGCAGTTTGTCCGGAAGGGTTCAGGCTAGGCCTATAAGAGTTTCATTTGAAACCAAATCAATCAATGTATTCAAGATAAAGCCCCCAATATTATACTAGTAAAACTTCAGGATACTTAGTACTACCCAGCAAAAAGTTCTTGGGGCAAGAGATCTTGCCCAAGAATCTTGCGCAAGAACTTTTTGCTGGGCTAGTAAGTAAATTTCATATACACTAGCTGCCATCCTCACTTCCATTTGACCATGGAACCTCTTGGACATAAGGCATCATCTCTCGGCTTCTGCAAGTAACGGCTTTCTATAATATTACTGATAATTAACAAGTCAGCCAACAATTCCATTTAAAGTGCAGCAGGAGCTGAGGAGGAAAAGTCAAAATAACCACCAATAGCTTATCATGTCACAACAGGTTGTTTAGAACTAATCTAGTAGAGGTCACATGTGCATCACATGTGCATCACACGGGTGTCAGACGTAGCAGCCTCACTCCAGAGAGGTTGACCATAAGGGTAACGCTGTTGGTGAACACACCCAGGTCCTCCTGCTCCAGAACATCACGCACCAATGCCTTGTTGGATGGCAGACCAAGCTTTGAAAACAATGAATATAATATAACTTGATGTCAAGGGGAAAAGTTGGGTGCAAGGAAAGTTAGGGTTATGAAAGGAGAGGAGAAGGAGAGGAGGGATGAGAGAGGAGGGAAGACTTACTGCAGAAAATTCAGCAGTAATGTTTGTAGGATATGAGAAGTCATTGGTATTGAGTAAAGCTACAGCCACTGATTTATCCGATAGCAGCTTTGCATACACAAAATTGGTGATCTGAGAAAAATTAAGTTCAGAGAGCCATTGCAAGCACAGTAACCATGGTAACCTGAGGTCCATGGATTGAGGGACCAGCACCAGAGAAAACCAACTTTCCCTGTATACCCAGCTTGTCTTGGTTTATGGCAATGACCTCTCTTCATACACCAGTGTGTGTGTGTGTGTGTGTGTGTGTGTGTGTGTGTGTGTGTGTGTGTGTGTGTGTGTGTGTGTGTGTGTGTGTGTGTGTGTGTGTGTGTATGTGTGTGTGTGAAGTGAGGTAGGGGCCATGATTGAGAAGTGCAGGTACACTAGGTATAGTAGGCTACACACTTGTTTTGAAGAATTTCTCTGGAGTCAGCAGACAGCGTCCTTAGGTCATTGGACATGAACAGAGGCTACATTGTGGGTAATACACATCTGGTATGCAAATATGGTAGTGGTTTAACCCCTTACAGCTGCAAATATGGCCCACATGGCCATTTGCACCTTCTGTTCATCCAGACTGAGGCCAAAGTTGCCAAGCATAAGCTGGGAGGTAAGGGGAACGCAAGACATAAAAATCCCAGCAAAATAATTCTTACAGCACACTAATCATTATCTCACCATGTCTGGGTCATTCCAATTACCTGGGCCAGCATAAGGTTGGAAGACATTCTGATAAGTTGTGTAGTGTTCAATGATGCCAAGAATACTATCCCAGCTGTCCTGGAGGGAGGGTGCGGGCGGGGCCAAACGGGTTACCATGGCAGCCCACTGGGTGGGCATCTGAACACTTACATTGACATCATCATAGTTTCTCCACAGGTTGCAATATTCTGCTATGGCGGTGTAGTTGGGAGCATTGTACTGTGTGTGTGTGTGTGTGTGTGTGTGTGTGTGTGTGTGTGTGTGTGTGTGTGTGTGTGTTATGTGTGTGTACGTGTGCATGTGTTATGATACCAAATAGTCCACTGCCCCATCCTACAAAAAACAAAGCCACACCCACCCATGCCCACACCCACACCCTCCCTTTCTCACATCCGGGATGTAAGCAGGCCAGCTGCAGGAGTACACAATAGGCCTCCCAGTGGCGTTCAGAGCTTTGCTCATCTCTGGATACACAACAGGCATCAGGGAAGTGTCAATGTTGCACCCATCCAGCTTCAACATGTCCACACCCCAACTGGCAAATGTCTGGAAGGATTAAACATTATGTCATCTACGATGATTATGGTCTGGGTACCATACCCCACTGCTACGTGATAAGTGGGTGTGTCGTTAATGCAACGTACTTTTAAACATCCTTTTAAACATGCACACCCCTGCACGTCACAAACACTTCACACATTACTTCAGGGCATGAGGAGATATGTCCATTTACCTGGGCATCAGTCTGAATATAGTTCATTGTACCCGGGTAGCCTCCACATGTCTCTGTTCCAATATCTGCAGGCCAGTGAGTCATCAGGTTAGTGGTGATGGTCATGGTGATGGTGATGGTGGTCACGGTGATAGTCATGGTCATGGTAGTGATTATGGTGATGATAGTGGTGGTGATGGTGGTTATGGCGATAGTCATGGTGATGGTCATGGTGATAGTCATGTTGTGCTACTGACACTACTTACCTCCATAAATGCCCAACTTTAGGCCAAGGGAATGGACCTGTTGTGACCAAAGGCAGCTTGAAGCACCCATGTATCATGTATGCAAGGGGATAAGGGGGCTTACATAGTTAGCCAAATATGGTATGCCGTTAGGGAAACGATCAGGGTCTGCTACAAGCCTTCCTTGGCTGTCTCTGGTCTTTGATGCCCAGCAATCCTGCAGAGAAGGGGAAGGAGGGGGAAGAGGGGAGGGAGGAGAAGGGGAGGCATGAGGAGGGGAGTGAGAGGAGGAAGGGAGGAGGAGATGGAGGAGAGGGGAGGGAGGAAGAAGGGAACAAGGAAGTGAGAGAAAGATGGGGAAGAAGCGGAGGGACAGGGAGGGGAGATGGAAATAGTGGCTGATAAGGTAACCATATCAGTGGATCACAGTTGATGACGGCTTACATCAATATTGATATATTCATAGCCTACGTCCTTAAAACCATCATTAGCAAGGTGATCAGCCATTTGCATAAACAGCTTCTCACTACACAGAGGGAAAGGAGTGACATGGTAGCAGTGTTCAGTGAGATATTACCAGCAAAAAATTATTGTCCAAGGTTTGCCCTAAGATCCCAAGGGTTAGGGTTAGGGTTAGGGTTAGGGTTAGGGTTAGGGGTTAGGGGTTAGGGTTAGGTTAGGGTAGGGTTAGGTTAGGGTTAGGGTTAGGGTTAGGGTTAGGGTTAGGGTTCTTAGGAATAATTTTGTCCATATACTGTAATTCACCAGATTGTAAGATATTTACTACTGGGTATTTTTATGGCTACACCCATTTTCATCTTTCACGTACATGTATATGCAAAAAAAATTTAATAATGTAACTACATCCAAGACCACATTAAAGATAAGTGTAATTTAATTAGTATTGAGTCTATTCGTACTAGATTATTTCTTGGCATCTTAGGGCAAAACCTTTAGCTGCCTGGGACGACATTAAAGGTTAGAACAAGGAAGGAAATAGATTAAGTGAGTGGTGAAGTAGCCGTGCGACATGCGTTACTTGTAGCTACACCCCCATCGCTGTGGGTGAGCTAATCCATCGCAGGGAGGGGGTGCACCTGAGCACAGCCCAAAAAAAAAAAATTACTCGCCTTATGCAGTCGTTGGGGTAGTTGACACAGTCAACGTTGCAGGCATATCTCTCCCATACGAGCCACCCCACTGGGTCGTGTGAGAACACGCGGGAGATTACGGCAGTAGAAAAGCACAGCAGATAGACTTACTAGGAGGGGTTAGCGCCAGTCCGTTGTCGAGGCACCAACAGCGGCCGATGCAAAGAGAGGCGATCAGGGTGATGCGTGCAGCAAATCCCATGTTGAAAAACGATGTCACGTGATAATTATTGCAAATATAATAGTCCATTAACCCTTTAAATTTTTGGTTTACTATAATACACACATCGTATGGTATCATGACGTAGTTTATGAACGGCCCTTCAATCTATGGTTTGGAGGCAACGAAGCTGTCAAGGTTGTCTCAATCTTATCCAGTAAAATAGCCACCCAGATTACTTCAACCGTCGCGAGCAAGCGCCTCTTGTGTTTAGCAGCTGCGCTTCAAAGACACTTATCATTTATGACCCATGTCTGTTTCACCATGTGGAATAGGCAATAGCCAAAACGCGAATATGAAGGTGAAGCAGACAGGATGTATTTAGTACACTTTATCTTGGACATGTCTTCTGTACAGAAACAGTACTATGGGGATTAGTGCTTCCTAAAGGGGATTTGAATGTGGGTGTGGCTTTTTGTTGTTGTTGTGAAGGTGGATCCTTACAAAGAACTACAAGGCTCTGAGCCGAGGTGTGAAGGAAAGCATCACTGGATTTATCAACATAGTTATGGAGTTAAACCATGCATGGATTGTGAGAGAACTGGACAACCAGCAACTGGTGAGGTGTGTGACTCTCTCCTTCTCCCCCCTCTCTCTCATCTCCATGTCCTCTCATCTCTCCCTCTCCCTCTCTCTCCCCTCTCTCTCCCCTCTCTCTCCTCTCCCCCTCTCTCCTATCTCTCTCTCTCTCACTCTCCTTTTCTTCCCCTCTCTCCTCTCTCCCCTCTCCTCTCCTTCTCTCCTCTTCTCTCCTCTCCCTCTCTCTCCTCTCCTTTTCTCATTTTCTCCTCTCCTCTCCCCCCCCCCCCCCCCCCCCCCCCACAGGCCCTCATTAAAGGAAGTGGTAAACTCTTTTTGTTGGACAAGCTTCTTGTCCGTCTTAAGGAGACAGGCCATCGAGTGCTGATATTCTCCCAGATGGTGCGTATGCTGGACATACTTGCAGAATACCTCAAACTACGACACTTCCATTACCAGGTACACTCATGTTCATATTCTGTTGCAGCACCATTAATTGTTAGGGGGGGGGGGGGAGGAAGAGGGGTCTCTTCTCTTATTAATAATGTGTGTGCACTCCTTTCCCTCCTCACATATCCACTTTGTGCCCATCTTGAAGCTATTCGTGGCGACCGAAGGAAGTACGCCATATACAATTTCAACAGTTATAGACTTCTGCTTCCTGCTGTCGACAAGGGCTGGAGGTTTGGGGGTTAACTTGGCTACTGCAGACACTGTGATAATATTTGATTCGGACTGGAACCCTCAGAATGACCTCCAGGCTCAGGCCAGGGCTCACAGGATTGGACAGACCAAACAGGTAGGTGTGGCCAAGACGTTACCTGTTAGATGTATTGAACTTGAGCATGTGATTGTATATACATGTATATGTGTGTGTGTGTGTGTGTGTAGTGTAGCCTAACCCGAGACCCAAACGTGCAGCGTCGAGTCAGTTAAGACTGACTATAGCACAGTCAGCATACAATGGGTACAATGCAACTACCTTAAATACTATAATGCAATAACAGTCTCTTGGACGACATGCACAGGTGGAATAGTCCAAAGGTCACAAACACTTAATTGAGTATGGGAATTTATACCATTGGGCTAGTGCGGATCCACATGACCCCGGTTGGACATACGGAGTTGGAGAACAGGTAATTACATTTCACTTTGATCCAACAAGCTTGCTAAATTACCTTGCAATCTGACTCATTAATGGGCATTAATAAGAAATCTCAACCTCAATTGTGAAACTGATCGGGTGCATTTTTGCGTATGTACAGCTCAGTGCTGATGAATTTCTTCCTTTTAACACAACCCTGTCCTTTACTAGATGACGCAACGAAGTAAAAAATGGACACGCGAGAACACAAGGATGGTACGCATATTATTGATCAGCAAAATAAGTGGAACAAACAGCTCCGCCCACGAACCCCTCTCCCAAGTTCAGTACGCTGAAGCCCAACATCAGGGTAGCAACCGACGCTGTGCCTAGCAACAGCAGTGGCGCAATACCTTCGTTCATTGCACCGGTCGGCCAAAGGCTGTGATTCTTACTTGAGCCAGTCAAATGAAAACTCGGAACAGGAATCCAGCCCAACGTCTGACTCTGAGAGTCGTCACAGTGATGGCTGTGGCAATGGCATTAACTTGCCCCCCAAAGCGGCCACTCAAACTGATAGATGATGATAATGACATGTGTCCGCCTTCTTCTGTGAACCCCCCGGGGGGCCAGCGCCATGCGGTGGCAGCTGCCAACAGTGCTGTGTCCAGGAGGAGGACAGCCGCCAGGACCGTGGTGACGTACTTGGAGCTGGCACCTGGATCGAGCGAGGAGGATGGGGAGGAGGATTCCCCCTCGCGGCCCAAGGGGAGGAGTCAGAGAAACAGCAGTGACAGTGAATTTGTGATGTCAGAGGGCGAACAGGGGTTGAATGATGCTGCAGAGAGTTCCTCCGACGATGAGGAAGAGGACGAGGAAGAGGAGGAGGAGTACCACCCAACATACAGAAAGAAAAAAAATCAAAGGTAAGTGGTTATTAAGCATTATTGTATCCTCTAAGCAAGGGAGGAGGGTTGGAATATTATGAGAGAGCCCCCATGCCACAAACCCTGGCCCCTCCTTTGAGCTATGTGTGTCCGTGCATGTGTGTCTGTGTATGTGTGAGTGCGTGTGTGTGTGTGTGTGTGTGGGTGTGCTTTTTGCATTTACGTGCACAAACCTTAAATTCAGTCCTGGGATGACAGCCCTGAGACGTACGGAATGTGGCATGGTGTTACGGAGAGGGGAGGAGGAGGAGGAGGAGCCTGGAGATCTACTGATGTGCGTCCAAGGTCTTACCCGTCGTTATACACCGCACATTGTGAGGTGTGTGGGGATTTAGGGTGGGGCTTTTCCACCTGGCAGGAAGGGGACGATGACAGTGACTATGACCCAAAGGGTAGAAAGGTAACAAGGAGGGGTCACGTGAAGTACACATACACACATGTGTGCACACATACACATGTACACACATACACATGTACACACATGTACACACATACACATGTACACACATACGCATGTGCACACATACACTTGTACACATGCAGCACAAATAATAATAATCTTACGTGCAACAAAATGTTCATGCTCCCTCTTCTCCCTGCTCTGACTCCCTCCCTCTCCCTCTCCCTCCCTCCTCCCTCTCCCTCCCTCCAGCTCTCTTCCTAATGACATAGCTAAAGATAGGAAGCTGGCCAGGCTGTATGTTGATGGTACAAGGTATAGCAAGGTACAGGTATGATTAAGTGTGAAGCAAATCAGCATCATCTGTGAACGACAAAGAGGTAGGCACCAGTTAGCATATTATTGTTTGTTACTTCCCTGTAGTTTCAGGTTCATACGGAAACAACACCCGGCACACAGACTGTAAGTTACCATGTATGCCTTTTGTCTCTCGTAAAGAAAAGTTAAGAGAACCTGTGCCTCTTTGCCACTGTTTTATATATAACTTGATTCCTTTTAGTAGCTTTAATTGGAACCTCGTGCTACCTTCTCCATTAGCCAGCGTTCTTTGGATGATTCGTTGAATGGAACTACGTGCAGACTGTATGTACTTGTACAGTTGTATGCTTTTTGATTACATTTGAACAAAAAATGCTACTTGTGTAGATGCCAGGATAACCATACGCATGGGGACTGGGCACATTTTTGATACAAACTCTGGTACGCATATGGCATCGCATGTTTGGTGTGGACTGTATTTGGCGCAAACATAATACATATTTCGTCCATTGAATGAAACTCCATATTTGATTCATATCGGCTACTTATATTTTTAATGCCAAATATGTGTACGTGTATTTGATACAAAAATTTGATCAAATCTGATATCCGTTGGGTGTGTACTTCCCAAACCATGCCGTAGAGCGCATGCGCAAAGATTCGAATTCCTGTAGTTTGAAACGCTTCCGAAACTCTTTCGTGTAAGTTACTGGATGCTTCGATGATTAATGTATTCAATGCCTCTACCTTTGGTTGGTTTCCGGTTTTTTGGTGTAACCTCTGTCCTTTTTGGTCAGAGCAATTTCTAACAACGGCCGGTCATAGGGTAACGTCAGGCTCGGCGTCAGGTTAGTCTGGGGACCCGACTGATGGCTGTACAGACAGCCATCAGTCGGGTCCCCAGACTAGCGTCAGGTAGTCGCCACCCGCACTTTTAATAGCGATAAAAACAAAAATAATAAGTTTGGATCTTTCTATATGAGTTTAAAACAATCCTAATAGGCTCCTTTGTTAGTAACATACACAGTTTTACGCAAGTAACGTTGCTCTGTAGAATAAGCAGGGGGGGTGGCGAACACTCCTGACGTTATCGCAGGTGGCGATCACTACCTACGCTACCCTACTTTAGGCGTTTTGCCTTGTTTTACCTCTGTGTATGTGTGTGTGTGTGTGTGTGTGTGTGTGTACTATCGCTAGCCTCTCCACCTTCCCTATGCTAGCCTCCCCACCTTCCCTACGCTAGCCTCCCCACCTTCCCTACGCTAGCCTCCCCACCTTCCCTACACTAGCCTCCCCACCTTCCCTACACTAGCCTCCCCACCTTCCCTACGCTACCCTCCCCACCTTCCTTACGCTAGCCTCCCCACCTTCCCTACGCTAGCCTCCCCACCTCCCCTACGCTAGCCTCCCCACCTTCCCTACACTAGGAGGCTAGCGTAGGGAAGGTGGGGAGGCTAGCGTAGGGAAGGTGGGGAGGGTAACATAGGGAAGGTGGAGAGGCTAGGTTAATTGCTTCAAGTATGCCCACGCAATTGCTTTTTGGTGTCTACTTAATTGCGTTAATTGAGTCTTGATCAACTATATTTAGATGTAAACAGCGTCTTCAAAAATCAGGGAACGCTGGAACAAAAATCTTTGACTTGTTTCCCAGACCATCTGTACGTAGTGATTATACTGTTTCAGTGGCGTAGGAGCGCCGCTGCACTTTTTCATATGAGAAAAATAAATTAAAATATAGGTTAACTTATAATTTTCATGATACGGGCAGTATTGATGTAATTCAATCAGCTGAGCAGTGCTGCTAGTGAATTATTCATTATACGAGCATGTATTGATGTAATTCAAATCAGCTGAGCAGCTGCTGCTAGTGAATTACATGCTGTTGCAAGTGTCATTATGGCGACTTCAGCTAGCTTTCCTGAACAAGTGCACCAACCAAGATTGTATCCCTTTCCGAAAGAAGCTTCGGTAATAAGGTTCGTTTACGCCGAATAAAGTCCTACCTGAGAGCAACCATGTCCCAAGAGAGGCTGAATCATATCATGGTTCTATACATGTTCACAAACACCTAACAGACCGGATCTGCTATATTGAAATCGGCAATGAATTTTCAAAAGGTTGTAGCCATCGTGAAGCCTTTTTTTGAAACTTTTTGCTAACAGACATTTAACGTGTTAATTGCTGGTACATTGCTCTGTTCCATGCATGCTTGCTATTGTTCATTGGACACGGATTTTTTTTCGGAATAATGTTTTCACTTAAAAACAAGAGCAGTTTTTGCGTTTTGACATACTTGAATCCTGCAGGAGTCATGCAAAGATATAGTTGACTCCTGTAGGAGTCATGCATACTGACATACTTGACTCCTGCAGGAGTGATACATGGAGATACTTGACTCCTGCAGGAGTCATACATATTGACATACTTGACTCCTGTAGGAGTCATACATTGAAATACCTGACTCCTGCAGGAGTCAAACATTGAAATAATTGACTCCTGCAGGTGTCAGATATATTGACATACTTGACTAATGCAAACGTCACACATTAAAATACTTGACTCTTGCAGGAGTCATACAATGAAATACTTGACTCCTGCAGGAGTAATACATAGTGACATACTTGACTCCTGCAGGAGTGATACATACTGACATACTTGACTCCGGCAGGAGTCATACAATAAAATACTTGACTCCTGCAGGAGTCATACATTGAAATACTTGACTGCAGGACTCAGATATATCGACATACTTGACTCCTGCAGGAGTCATGCATAGTGACATACTTGACTCCTGCAGGAGTCATACATTGAGATACTTGACTCCTTCAGGAGTCATGCATACTGTCATACTTTGCTCCTGCAGGAGTGATACATATTGGCATACTTGACTCCTGCAGGAGTCATACATACTGACATACTTGACTCCTGCAGGAGTCATACATGGAGATACTTGACTCCTGCAGGAGTCATACGTATTGACATACTTGACTCCTGCAGGAGTCATGCATAGTGACATACTTGAGTCCTGCAGGAGTCATGCATAGTCATATACTTGACTCCTGCAGTATTCATACATTGAAATACTTGACTCATGCAGTAGTCATACATGCATAGTGACATACTTGGCTCCTGCAGGAGTCATACAAACTGACATACTTGACACCTGCAGGAGTCATGCATGGAGATACTTGACTCCTGCAGGAGTCATGCCTGGAGATTGTTCACACCTGCAGGAGTCATACATATTGACAAACTTGACTCCTACAGGAGTCATACATACTGACATACTTCACTCTCGCAGGAGTCATACATGGAGATACTTGACTGATGCAGGAGTCATACATATTGACATACTTGACTCCTGCAGGAGTCAGATATATTGACATACTTGACTCCTGCATGAGTCATACATTGAAGTACTTGACTCCTGCAGGAGTCATAGTTACATTGAAATACTTGACTCCTGCAGGAGTCATGCATAGTGACATACTTGACTCCTGCAGGAGTCATACAATGAAATACTTGACTCCTGCAGGAGTAATACATAGTGACATACTTGACTCCTGCAGGAGTGATACATACTGACATACTTGACTCCGGCAGGAGTCATACAATAAAATACTTGACTCCTGCAGGAGTCATACATTGAAATACTTGACTGCAGGACTCAGATATATCGACATACTTGACTCCTGCAGGAGTCATGCATAGTGACATACTTGACTCCTGCAGGAGTCATACATTGAGATACTTGACTCCTTCAGGAGTCATGCATACTGTCATACTTTGCTCCTGCAGGAGTGATACATATTGGCATACTTGACTCCTGCAGGAGTCATACATACTGACATACTTGACTCCTGCAGGAGTCATACATGGAGATACTTGACTCCTGCAGGAGTCATACGTATTGACATACTTGACTCCTGCAGGAGTCATGCATAGTGACATACTTGAGTCCTGCAGGAGTCATGCATAGTCATATACTTGACTCCTGCAGTATTCATACATTGAAATACTTGACTCATGCAGTAGTCATACATGCATAGTGACATACTTGGCTCCTGCAGGAGTCATACAAACTGACATACTTGACACCTGCAGGAGTCATGCATGGAGATACTTGACTCCTGCAGGAGTCATGCCTGGAGATTGTTCACACCTGCAGGAGTCATACATATTGACAAACTTGACTCCTACAGGAGTCATACATACTGACATACTTCACTCTCGCAGGAGTCATACATGGAGATACTTGACTGATGCAGGAGTCATACATATTGACATACTTGACTCCTGCAGGAGTCAGATATATTGACATACTTGACTCCTGCATGAGTCATACATTGAAGTACTTGACTCCTGCAGGAGTCATAGTTACATTGAAATACTTGACTCCTGCAGGAGTCATGCATAGTGACATACTTGACTCCTGCAGGAGTCATACATACTGACATACTTGACTCTTGCAGGAGGGTCATTCCATGTCCTGACACAAATGAATCGGCATGTACCCCTCAGATTTGTGTGCAATTTATCATATTTGCTTGACCTAATATGGATGTTACTTTAACGCATTAATTTTTAAATTCTCACGAGTGGTTTAGGAATTAACACCGTCATGAATAATTAATTGTTTTCCACTTTGGAGACTCATAACTCCCTACTCACAGAACGTGTAAGGCTATTGTTGGCATCAAATTGAAGCTCTCTTAGTGTACAATCCAACTATAATATGTTTCTGTGGGAGAGGCGAAAGGGTTAAAGAATAAACGTTTATACAGCACGGTTTTCAATATTTAGGTCACTTGCAGGGTGATACTTACAAATTTTGTTTTTGTATATGAAAACTGTTCATTGTCCTTACATTTTTTAAAAATAAAAAGTTTGAGTATCAGCTAGTTCTGGGAACTGCAGAGGGTTAAAGGGCAAGACGCCATTTTTAATTTCTTGATAGTTGATTTTATCACTAATGAGAAGTAAGTGTTTGTTTAGATACGTCTGAAGGGTATTACATAATACTGTCGTCAACTATCACAACAGTAAGAAAGGGTGTTGGTAATTTTTAAAAAAAAATGATTTTTAGTACACTGTACATCGAATTGCGCATTTATTGGAAACCGTGAAGCGATCTAATGGGATCGTTGCTTAGGTAAGCGTGCTCGTTATAACTGTCATAAGTGGTTACAGCTCAAAAGGAACAACGAGGTTTAACTGAACCGACGGTGGAACCTATTCAACCGACTCAAGAAGCGGTGGTCCCTCAACCTGGCTGTTCATACGCCGGATGACGGCGCACCGGGGATCCCACCGCGGCACCACTACCCCCGGTGCTACTAATTGAACTACCCGCGGCTCCACTATCCCCGGTGCCATTAGTTGAACAACCCGCGGTACCACTACCACTTGCCGAGCCTCCTGAGCAACTACCAGAGGTCCCAGCTGCCGTAGCTGACGTATCAGTGGCACCCCCTGCCGCCCTTCCACACACAGCGCGTCGATATGTCCCTCGACGCGCTGTATGTGGAAGGGCGGCAGGGGGTGCTACTGATACGTCAGCTACGGCAGCTGGGACCTCTGGTAGTTGCTCAGGAGGCTCGGCAAGTGGTAGTGGTACCGCGGGTTGTTCAACTAATGGCACCGGGGGTAGTGGAGCCGCGGGTAGTTCAACTAATAACACCGGGGGTAGTGGAGCCGCGGGTAGTTCAATTAGTAGCACCGGGGGTAGTGGTGCCGCGGTGGGATCCCCGGTGCGCCGTCATCCGGCGTATGAACAGCCAGGTTGAGGGACCACCGCTTCTTGAGTCGGTTGAATAGGTTCCACCGTCGGTTCAGTTAAATCTCGTTGTTCCTTTTGAGCTGTAACCACTTATGACAGTTATAACGAGCACGCTTACCTAAGCAACGATCCCATTAGATCGCTTCACGGTTTCCAATAAATGCGCAATTCGATGTACAGTGTACTAAAAATCATTTTTTTAAAAAAATTACCAACACCCTTTCTTACTGTTGTGATAGTTGACGACAGTATTATGTAATACCCTTCAGACGTATCTAAACAAACACTTACTTCTCATTAGTGATAAAATCAACTATCAAGAAATTAAAAATGGCGTCTTGCCCTTTAACCCTCTGCAGTTCCCAGAACTAGCTGATACTCAAACTTTTTATTTTTAAAAAATGTAAGGACAATGAACAGTTTTCATATACAAAAACAAAATTTGTAAGTATCACCCTGCAAGTGACCTAAATATTGAAAACCGTGCTGTATAAACGTTTATTCTTTAACCCTTTCGCCTCTCCCACAGAAACATATTATAGTTGGATTGTACACTAAGAGAGCTTCAATTTGATGCCAACAATAGCCTTACACGTTCTGTGAGTAGGGAGTTATGAGTCTTCAAAGTGGAAAACAATTAATTATTCATGACGGTGTTAATTCCTAAACCACTCGTGAGAATTTAAAAATTAATGCGTTAAAGTAACATCCATATTAGGTCAAGCAAATATGATAAATTGCACACAAATCTGAGGGGTACATGCCGATTCATTTGTGTCAGGACATGGAATGACCCAGGAGTCATGCATGTAGGTACTTGAATCCTGCAGGAGTCATACATATTAACATACTTGACTCCTGCAGTAGTCATACATTGAAAAACTTGACTCCAGCAGGAGTCATACATGGAGATTGTTCACTCTTGCAGGAGTCATACAAAGAGATACTTGACACCTGCAGGAGTCATGCATACTGACATACTTGACTCCTGCAGGAGTCATGCATGGAGATTGTTCACTCCTGCAGGAATCATGCATGGAGATACTTGACTCCTGCAGAAGTCATACATATCGACATACTTGACTACTGCAGGAGTCATACATTGAAATACTTGACTCCTGCAGGAGTCATGCATAGTGACATACTTGATTCCTGCAGGAGTCATACATTGAGATACTTGACTCCAGCAGGAGTCATGCATACTGACATACTTGACTCATGCTGGAGTCATGCAAAGATATAGTTGACTCCTGCAGGAGTTAAACATATTGACATACTTGACTCCTGCAGGAGTCATACATACTGACATATTTGACTCCCGCAGGATTCATACATGGAGATTGTTCACTCCTATAGGAGTCATATATATTGACATACTTGACTCCTGCAGGAGTCATACATACTGACATACTTGACTCCTGCAGAAGTCATACATGGAGAAACTTGACTCCTGCAGGAGTCATACATTTAAACATACTTGACTCCTGCAGGGGTCATTCATTGAAATACTTGACTCCTGCAGGAGTCAGACATATAGACATACTTGACTCCCGCAGGAGTCATACATTGAAATACTTGACTCCTGCAGGAGTCATGCAGAGTGACATACTTGACTCCTGCAGGAGTCATACATTCAGATACTTGACTCCTGCAGGAGTGATACATACTGACATACTTGACTCCGGCAGGAGTCATACAATAAAATACTTCACTCCTGCAGGAGTCATACATTGGAATCCTTGACTCCTGCAAGACTAAGACAAATTGACATACTTGACTCCTGCAGGAGTCATGCATAGTGACATACTTGACTTCTGCAGGAGTCATACATTGAGATACTTGACTCCTGCATGAGTCATGCATACTGTCATACTTTACTCCTGCAGGAGTCATACATATTGACATACTTGACTCCTGCAGGAGTCATGCGTATTGACATACTTGACTCCTGCAGGAGTCATGCATAGTGACATACTTGAGTCCTGCAGGAGTCATGCATAGTCAAATACTTGACTCCTGCAGTATTCATACATTGAAATACTTGACTCATGCAGTAGTCATGCATGCATTGTGACATACTTGGCTCCTGCAGGAGTCATACAAACTGACATACTTGACACCTGCAGGAGTCATGCATGGAGATACTTGACTCCTGCAGGAGTCATGCCTGGAGATTGTTCACACCTGCAGGAGTCATGCATAGTGACATACTTGACTCCTGCAGGAGTCATACATACTGACATACTTGACTCTTGCAGGAGTCATGCATGTAGGTACTTGAATCCTGCAGGAGTCATACATATTAACATACTTGACTCCTGCAGTAGTCATACATTGTAAAACTTGACTCCAGCAGGAGTCATACATGGAGATTGTTCACTCTTGCAGGAGTCATACAAAGAGATACTTGACACCTGCAGGAGTCATGCATACTGACATACTTGACTCCTGCAGGAGTCATGCATGGAGATTGTTCACTCCTGCAGGAATCATGCATGGAGATACTTGACTCCTGCAGAAGTCATACATATCGACATACTTGACTACTGCAGGAGTCATACATTGAAATACTTGACTCCTGCAGGAGTCATACATTGAGATACTTGACTCCTGCAGGAGTCATGCATACTGACGTACTTGACTCCTGCTGGAGTCATGCAAAGATATAGTTGACTCCTGCAGGAGTTAAACATATTGACATACTTGACTCCAGCAGGAGTCATACATACTGACATACTTGACTCCTGCAGGAGTCATACATGGAGATTGTTCACTCCTATAGGAGTCATACATATTGACATACTTGACTCCTGCAGAAGTCATACATACTGACATACTTGACTCCTGCAGAAGTCATACATGGAGATACTTGACTCCTGCAGGAGTCATACATTTAAACATACTTGACTCCTGCAGGAGTCATTCATTGAAATACTTGACTCCTGCAGGAGTCAGACATATAGACATACTTGACTCTCGCAGGAGTCATACATTGAAATACTTGACTCCTGCAGGAGTCATGCAGAGTGACATACTTGACTCCTGCAGGAGTCATACATACTTACATACTTGACTCTTGCAGGAGTCATGCATGTAGGTACTTGAATCCTGCAGGAGTCATACATATTAACATACTTGACTCCTGCAGTAGTCATACATTGTAAAACTTGACTCCAGCAGGAGTCATACATGGAGATTGTTCACTCTTGCAGGAGTCATACAAAGAGATACTTGACACCTGCAGGAGTCATGCACACTGACATACTTGACTCCTGCAGGAGTCATGCATGGAGATTGTTCACTCCTGCAGGAATCATGCATGGAGATACTTGACTCCTGCAGAAGTCATACATATCGACATACTTGACTACTGCAGGAGTCATACATTAAAATACTTGACTCCTGCAGGAGTCATGCATAGTGACATACTTGACTCCTGCAGGAGTCATGCATAGTGACATACTTGACTCCTGCAGGAGTCATACATTGAGATACTTGACTCCTGCAGGAGTCATGCATACTGACGTACTTGACTCCTGCTGGAGTCATGCAAAGATATAGTTGACTCCTGCAGGAGTTAAACATATTGACATACTTGACTCCAGCAGGAGTCATACATACTGACATACTTGACTCCTGCAGGAGTCATACATGGAGATTGTTCACTCCTATAGGAGTCATACATATTGACATACTTGACTCCTGCAGAAGTCATACATACTGACATACTTGACTCCTGCAGAAGTCATACATGGAGATACTTGACTCCTGCAGGAGTCATACATTTAAACATACTTGACTCCTGCAGGAGTCATTCATTGAAATACTTGACTCCTGCAGGAGTCAGACATATAGACATACTTGACTCTCGCAGGAGTCATACATTGAAATACTTGACTCCTGCAGGAGTCATGCAGAGTGACATACTTGACTCCTGCAGGAGTCATACATTCAGATACTTGACTCCTGCAGGTGTGATGCATACTGACATACTTAACTTCTGCCGGAGTCATGCAAAGATATAGTTGACTCCTGCAGGAGTTATACATATTGACATACTTGACTCCTGCAGAAGTTATACATGGAGATACTTGACTCCTGCAGGAGTCATACATATTTACATACTTGACTCCTGTAGGAGTCATACATTGAAATACCTGACTCCTGCAGGAGTCAAACATTGAAATACTCGACTCCTGCAGGTGTCAGATATATTGACATACTTGACTAATGCAAAAGTCACACATTACAATACTTGACTCCTGCAGGAGTCATACAATGAAATACTTGACTCCTGCAGGAGTAATGCATAGTGACATACTTGACTCCTGCAGGAGTGATACATGCTGACATACTTGACTCCTGCAGGAGTCATACAATAACATACGTGACTCCTGCAGTAGTCATACATTGATATACTTGACTCCTGCAGGAGTCAGACATATTGACATACTTGACTCCTGCAGGAGTCATGCATAGTGAAATACTTGACTCCTGCAGGAGTCATACATACTGACATACTTGACTCCTGCAGGAGTCATACATTGAGATACTTGACTCCTGCAGGAGTCATGCATACTGTCATACTTGACTCCTGCAGGAGTCATACATATTGACATACTTGACTCCTGCAGGAGTCATGCAAAGATATAGTTGACTCCTGTAGGAGTCATACATACTGACATACTTGACTCCTGCAGGAGTGATACATACTGACATACTTGACTCCTGCAGGAGTCATACATGGAGATTGTTCACTCCTGCAGGAGTCATACTAAGAGATACTTGGCACCTGCAGGAGTCATGCAAACTGACATAATTGACTCTTGTAGGAGTCATACATTGAAGTATTTGACTCCTGCAGGAGTCAACTATATCTTTGCATGACTCCTGCAGGAGTCAAGTATCTCAATGTATGACTCCTGCAGGAGTCAAGAATGTCACTATGCATGACTCATGCAGGACTCAAGTATTTCAATGTATGACTCCTGCAGGAGTCAAGTATTTCAATGTATGACTCCTGCAGGAGTCATGTATGTCAATATGGTTGACTCCTGCATGAGTCAAGTATCTCCATGCATGACTCCTGCAGGATTGAACAATCTCCATGTTTGACTCCTGCAGGAGTCAAGTATGTCAGTATGTATGACTCCTGCAGGAGTCAAGTATGTCACTATGAATGACTCCTGCAGGAGTCAAGTATTTCAATGTATGACTCCTGCAGGAGTCAAGTATGTCAGTATGCATGACTCCTGCAGGTGTCAAGTATCTCTTTGTATGACTCCTGCGGAGTGAACAATCTCCATGCAAGATTCCTGCAGGAGTCAAGTATGTCAATGTATGACTCCTGCAGGAGTCAAATCTTTTCAATGTATGACTCCTACAGGAGTCAAATACTTCAATTTATGACTCCTGCAGGAGTAAAGTATATCAATATGTATGACTCCTGCAGGAGTCAAGTATCTCCACGCATGACTCCTGCAGGAGTCAAGTATGTCAGTATGTAAGAATTCTGCAGGAGTCAAGTAAGTTACTATGCATGACTCCTGCAGGAGTCAAGTATTTCAATGTATGACTCCTGCAGGAGTCAAGTATTTCAATGTATTACTCTTGCAGGAGTCTAATATTTCAATGTATGATTCCTGCAGGAGTCAGGGATGTCAATATGTATGACTCCTGGAGGAGTCATACATTGAAATACTTGACTCCTGCAGGAGTCACACATAGTGACATACTTGACTCCAGCAGGAGTCATACATACTGACATACTTGACTCCTTCATGAGTCTAATATTTCAATGTATGAATCCTGCAGGAGTCAAGTATGTCAATATGTATGACTCATGCAGGAGTCAAGTATCTCCATGCATGACTCCTGCAGGAGTCAAGTATGTCAGTATGTATGACTCGTGCAGGAGTCAGGTATGTCAGTATGTATGATTCCTGCAGGAGTGATCAATCTCCATGTATGACTCCTGCAGGAGTCAAGTATGTCAGTATGCATGACTCCTGCATGAGTCAAGTATTTCAATGTATGACTCCTGCAGGAGTCAAGTATGTGACTATGCATGACTCCTGCAGGAGTCAAGTATTTCAATGTATGACTCCTGCAGGAGTCAAGTATGTGACTATGCATGACTCCTGCATGAGTCAAGTATTTCAATGTATGACTCCTGCAGGAGTCAAGTATGTGACTATGCATGACTCCTGCAGGAGTCAAGTATCTCCATGCATGACTCCTGCAGGAGTGAACAATCTCCATGTATGACTCCTGCAGGAGTCTATATGTATGACTCCTGCAGGAGTCTATATGTATGACTCCTGCAGGAGTCTAATATGTCACTATGAATGACTCCTGCAGGAGTCAATTATTTCAATGTACGACTCCTGCGGGAGTCAAGTATTTCATTGTATGACTCATGCAGGAGTCGGAGTCAGGCCAGTATGCATGACTCCTGCAGGTGTCAAGTATCTCTTTGTATGACTCCTGCAGGAGTGAACAATCTCCATGTATGACTCCTGCAGGAGTCAAGTATGTCACTATGCATGACTCCTGCAGGAGTCAAGTATTTCATTGTATGACTCCTGCACGAGTCAAGTATTTCAATGTATGACTCCTGGAGGAGTCAAGTATGTCAGTATGTCTGACTCCAACAGGATTCAAGTAGTTCAATGTATGACTCCTGCAGGAGGCAAGTATTTCAATGTATGACATCTGCAGTAGTCATGAATGTCAATATGTATGACTCCTGCAGGAGTCAAGTATCTCCATGCTTGTCTCATGGAGGAGTCAAGTTATGGTAAAGTTTGACTATCTTATCATCTAGGTGTTGATGAGGCTTCTAATACTAGAAATCCAATGCACATAAGGAAGATAGCAGGGACCATCCCTCTTTATTTATTTGATGTCACCTTAGGCATATAAGCTTTAGAGTGGGTTTAACAAGCAATTCAAAAGTACGTTCCCACCCATACATTTCTATATACATCTCTATGGTAAAGTTTGACTATCATAACGTCAAGGTGTTGATGAGGCTTCTAATTCAAGTAAACCAATGCATACATGGAAGATAGCAGGGACCATTCCTCTTTAAATAATTCAAGTCACCTCAGGCATATTAGCTTCAGTGTGTGTTTAACAAGCAATTCAAAAGTAGGTTCCCACCCATACATTTCTATAGGCATCTCTATGGTAAAATTTGACTATCTTATCATCTAGGTGTTGATGAGGCTTCTAATTCAAGTAAACCAATGCTTACATCGAAGATAGCAGGGACCATCCCTCTTTGTATAATTGATGTCACTACAGGCATATAAGCTTTAGTGTGTGTTTAACAAGCAATTCAAAAGTAGGTTCCCACCCATACATTTCTATGGACATCTCTATGGTAAAGTTTGACTATCTATACGTCAAGGTGTTGACGAGGCTTCTAATACAAGAAAACCTATGCATACATGGAAGATAGCAGGGACAATCCCTCTTTATTTGTTTGATGTCAACTCAGGCACATAAGCTTCAGTGTGGGTTTAACAAGCAATTCAAAAGTAGGTTCCCTCCCATACATTTCTATATACATCTCTATGGTAAAGTTTGACTATCTTAACGTAAAGGTGTTGACAAGGCTTCTAATACAAGAAAACCTATGCATACATAAAAAGATAGCAGGGACCATCCCTCTTTGTATAATTGATGTCACCTCAGGCATATAAGCTTTAGTGTGTGTTTAACAAGCAATTCAAAAGTAGGTTCCCACCCATACATTTCTATGGACATCTCTATGGTAAAGTTTCAATATCTTAACATCTAGGTGTTGGTGAGGCTTCTAATTCAAGTAAACCAATGCTTACATGGAAGATAGCAGGGACCATCCCTCTTTGTATAATTGATGTCACTACAGGCATATAAGCTTTAGTGTGTGTTTAACAAGCAATTCAAATGTAGGTTCCCACCCATACACTTCTATGGACATCTCTATGGTAAAGTTTGACTATCTTAACGTCAAGGTGTTGACGAGGCTTCTAATACAAGAAAACCTATGCATACATGGAAGATAGCAGGGACAATCCCTCTTTATTTGTTTGATGTCAACTCAGGCACATAAGCTTCAGTGTGGGTTTAACAAGCAATTCAAAAGTAGGTTCCCTCCCATACATTTCTATGGACATCTCTATGGTAAAGTTTGACTATCTTAACGTCAAGGTGTTGACGAGGCTTCTAATACTGGAAAACCAATGCACACTAGGAAGATAGCAGGGACCATCCCTCTTTATTTGTTTGATGTCACCTTAGGCATATAAGCTTTAGAGTGGGTTTAACAAGCAATTCAAAAGTAGGTTCCCACCCATACATTTCTATGGACATCTCTATGGTAAAATTTGACTATCTTATCATCTAGGTGTTGATGAGGCTTCTAATTCAAGTAAACCAATGCTTACATGGAAGGTAGCAGGGACCATCCCTCTTTGTATAATTGATGTCACTACAGGCATATAAACTTTAGTGTGTGTTTAACAAGCAATTCAAAAGTAGGTTCCCACCCATACATTTCTATGGACATCTCTATGGTAAAGTTTGACTATCTATACGTCAAGGTGTTGACGAGGCTTCTAATACAAGAAAACCTATGCATACATGGAAGATAGCAGGGACAATCCCTCTTTATTTGTTTGATGTCAACTCAGGCACATAAGCTTCAGTGTGGGTTTAACAAGCAATTCAAAAGTAGGTTCCCTCCCATTCATTTCTATATACATCTCTATGGTAAAGTTTGACTATCTTAACGTAAAGGTGTTGACAAGGCTTCTAATACAAGAAAACCTATGCATACATAAAAAGATAGCAGGGACCATCCCTCTTTGTATAATTGATGTCACCTCAGGCATATAAGCTTTAGTGTGTGTTTAACAAGCAATTCAAAAGTAGGTTCCCACCAATACATTTCTATGGACATCTATATGGTAAAGTTTGACTATCTTAACATCTAGGTGTTGGTGAGGCTTCTAATTCAAGTAAACCAATGCTTACATGGAAGATAGCAGGGACCATCCCTCTTTGTATAATTGATGTCACTACAGGCATATAAGCTTTAGTGTGTGTTTAACAAGCAATTCAAATGTAGGTTCCCACCCATACATTTCTATGGACATCTCTACGGTAAAGTTTGACTATCTTAACGTCAAGGTGTTGACGAGGCTTCTAATACAAGAAAACCAATGCACACTTGGAAGATAGCAGGGACCATCCCTCTTTGTATAATTGATGTCACCTCAGGCAAATAAGCTTCAGTGTGTGTTTAACAAGCAATTCACAAGTAGGTTCCCACCCATACATTTCTATGGACATCTCTATGGTAAAGTTTGACTATCTTAACGTCAAGGTGTTGACGAGGCTTCTAATACTAGAAAACCAATGCACACTAGGAAGATAGCAGGGACCATCCCTCTTTATTTGTTTTATGTCAACTCAGGCACATAAGCTTCAGTGTGGGTTTAACAAGCAATTCAAAAGTAGGTTCCCTCCCATACATTTGTATGGATATCTCTATGGTAAAGTTTGACTATCTTAACGTCAAGGTGATGACGAGGCTTCTAATACTAGAAAACCCATGCACACTTGGAAGATAGCAGTGACCATCCCTCTTTATTTGTTTGATGTCACCTTATATAGCTGCATGCGTAGTCAAGTATCTCTATGTATGACTCCTGCAGGAGTCAAGCACCTTGTCATGTGCTACAAGATCTATACTCACCTGGTTGATTTACCTTTTGAGAGTTTTTTCACCAAACCGGCTAGGCCGTATTCCATCCGAGGTCATCCTTGTATCCTGCGATCCAAACGTTGACCTTATCATGCATTCCGAGCACATTTTTTCACTGATCGTGAGATACGTATATGGAACCTCTTACCCCAAGATGTTGTCAGTTCATTGAACATTACAGTTTTTCGTACCCGACTTAGATCTGTTGACCTTTCACCCTTTTGTATGTTATATCCCTTCCATGTTTAGGCAGTTTATAAGTGCACGTACACATCATGCCACTACTTGCCTTTTTGCATATGTATGTGTGTTTATATGTATGCAATCAATCAAATCAAATCAAATCAAATCATCTCTATATGTATGACTCCTGCAGGAGTCAAGTATCTCTATGAATGACTCCTGCGGGGTCAAGTATCTCTATGTATGACTCCTGCAGGTGTCAAGTATCTCTATGTATGACTCCTGCAGTAACATGTACGATGACATGTAAGGCCATATAATCTTACGTTTATTTCACTCACGTTCTCACATGACCCCCTTCACTTCAAAGGACATGTCACATCATCTCACTTGACATATCACGACATCTCGCATGTTCTCGCATGCATGACGTCTCACATGTATACACATGACATCTCAAATGCTCTCACATGACATTTCACATGTTCTCATATGACATCCTACATTTCATCCCATGTAAGAGTGAATGGTCATACCATGTGAGATTAGTGGTCATGTGAGAACATGTGAGATGATGTATTTGGGAACATGTGAGATGTCATGTGAGATGTTATGTGAGAAATGTGAGATACATGTGAGAACATGTAAGAGGGCATGTGTGAAGGGTCATATGTACTATGTAAGCTAGTGGTCATGTGAGACATGAGATCTCATGTGAGATATGTGAGATGGATGTTAGAACATTAAGATATCATTGAGAGGGCATGTAAGAGTGAATGGTCATGCCACGTGAGAACATGTGAGGTGTCATGTGTGAGATGCCATGTATAAGTTTAGTGGTTTTGCGAGAACGTGTGAGAACATGTGAAGATGCCATGTGAGATTAGTGGGTCATGTGATAACATGTAAGATGATGTGAGATGTCATGTGAGAACAAGTGTGTATGTGAGATGTCTTGCGAGAACATGTGAGAACTGAGATGTCATGTTAGATGATAGATGTCATGTGAGTGCATGTCAGATGCCATGTGAGGACATGCAAGATGTCATGAGAGGGCATGTGAGAGTGAAGGGTTATAACTCGGATGTTATGTATACATATTAAATTAGAACTGTAATTCATATACATAGAGTACATACATATACAGATTGAAATACATAGAAGTTTCAGGTGTTCACGACACGAGACTTGATACAACCATCACCACCACATGAATAAAGCTTTCCTCCAGGGAGAACATACATATCCCTGACACCTCCTTCTGAACGAAACATCCTGGCTTTACTGTGTATCGCAGTGAATGAGGCTAATTCAGCATCTGATGCAAGATCTAAGACCTAATGTGGCAGATAAGATTATACATGATAGATGTACACACACACACACACACACACACACAAACACCTTTGAACCAATTACCTTAATATCACCTTCTGACGAACCAGTGATAAAGTACCCATCTGCATCATTCACTACTATGCTGTTAATGGCTCCACTGTGGACAGTCAGTGACTGCAGCAATGCATGCTGGCGAACATCAAAGATGCCTTTGATTTGCGCATTAAGAAATACTCACAAGTAGGACGTACAGCACAAAATATAGTACAAAGCCCTACCATAGGATTACAGGATGCCACCATCTTGAGCATATCATTGTCATTGTAATTGTGCAAATGCTTTTACTATAAAACTAGTGTGGATACATATCTCTCCTTTCTTTCCACCACATATAATTCTGTTTTTGCGAGGTGAATAGCCAAGAGCAGAAGCCCCTCCATCATGACAAACATATTCTAAAAAGGAACGAACACCAATAATACTCCCACGTCATTCATACAAACATCTTGGGGAGGTGTGGTGTACATACCTTGCACAATGCTCCGCTTTGTTGGAAGAAGTGTGTCCCAGAGGCACAAATTCCTAAAAATATAGGTGATGGAATGAATATTCTGTTTTTAAAACACCATGCTGAATTCTTTGCTCAATGGATAGGTTGGCTTTGAATCTAGGTAGTTACATCAAATATTGTTAACTATATTTTAGGTAACATTGCCAAATGTGGTGTGCAGTCATAATGGAAGTGGTTGCTGAGGCTAAGAATTAATACAAAACGTATCTAAAATAATGACACAACAAAACTCCTATTCAGTTACTTGAACCACCAGGCAATCACCAATGGGATGGGGACCAGGCAATCACCAATGGGATGGGGACCAGGCAATCTCCAATGGACTGGGGACCAGGCATTCACCTCTTACTAACCTCATGTCGGATGATTCTCCACAAGCTGCAATAAAACTGGAGGAGCTCAAAAATACAAAATCTGCAAAAAATCTCATTCCAGATGACAAGGTCTGTGGTATAAAAATGATGCCATTGTTACAGCGCCTCACACCCAAATCAAACACTCCTGCTATGGGTGCCCACTATTATCAAGATGCATTTTAATTGTAGCTAGTGACCACATGTCAGCCATTTACAATGCAAAAACTTGTGCACAGGTTTAGACAACAGTGTATGATGTTGCCATAAATGATGTTCATTTAGGCGGTAGGACTATGTAAGATAAAGCTGTCATACAGTTACTATTGGCAAGCCTTATGTTGTATATTACATACCTGATAGGATGCCTTGGGCGATGCGTGGATGCCCTGCCACAAATGAAGCTTTCCATTCGCATCAGTAACACCATACTGAATTAAAATAAAAGTACCGTTTTGTTATCAGATGCACATGAAAAAAATGTGTGTACACGTGTGTTACATGAGAAACCACATGTATTGAGGTAAACATAACATCCATGTACCACAATTGCATGCATTATGTCATAAAATGATGCCATTCCATGACTACCTATGATTATCTAGCATACCATGCCACTCCCAAGATGCATAACACATGTGTACCTCTCTTACAACGTTTCTTGCAGATGACTTACCTTGTTTCCCTGAGGTGTGAATCTGATCTTAGTCACCACACCAGCACCCTGGGGGGACTTCTGCACAGATACAGGATTTGCAGTGCCAAACTCCCACATTGAAACAGAGCCGTCAGAGGACCCAGTCAGGTCTGCATACACAATAACGCCACATTAACATAAACAGCTAATCCATTTACACACCAAGTATGTGTGTGCCCAATAAAACCCACTATAAACCACAGAACATGTGAGCAGAGATCATCCTGCCTCACTCCCATCCCCTCAACAGGTACACCATCCACCCCACCCCCTCGTGTTTGCAATTTAGCAGTTTACATAAAAGCATTATGTGTGTCACCCCCTAATGTCACTTACAGTAGGCTAGAGTTGGGTGGGCGGCCATTCGCCTTACTCCCACAATAGGTCGCTTCACAAGCTAATAAACAAAATAGCACTACTGATTAAACACATCACATAACCAACTACAATTTTGCACACTTAATGTAACTACTAAATATAAACGATAAGAAGAGTATGTTAATAAATTACTCACCACACTGTGTAGAACACTGCTAACAGTTGATTGCAGAGCTAAAGACTGGACAGGTGACTGCATAGAGGCTCTTACAGTAGCCATCTGCATTGCATTAATCTCATCAGAAATTCCAGCAATGCTAAACTATGATATGAAACATTCAAAATAAAGATAACCTTATCGATATACGGCATTAATTAGAAAACACAAGTTATGTTTGGTTGAAATCTAACAAAGTAACATGAACAATATTTTCAGTGTTATTTTACATTATAGTGAGTGATTCTAAAACGATCGGTAGAGAGTTGCAATTGTGAATAGCAAAGTACAATACCTGACTACGTACATGTATACATACTTTTTATTATAGTATAGTAGATTTCATAGTAATTATTATTATAACGTTTCAGGAGATTTGGATGGTGACCAAATGGTGCTTTAATGGTCTAGGAGTTTTGTTTTTGGCCTGCTTGAAAACAAGCAAAAATAACCAACTGTAGGTAACACAAATACATTCACTGTACAAATCACACTGAAACATGTGCATAAAAAGAAAGACTTGTGTTTTTGACTGCCTTAGAACTAACAGGATATAACATTGTAGCTTCAGGTTTTTAGCATGAAAACTAAACCTTTTAGTCATCCTAGGTCTTGATTCTGTATTCTCCTCCACAGCAGGTAGATCAACACCATCCAAGAGGCTAATTTCCTCAACAGATCGAGCAGTAGCCAGAGCAAGGATATCAGGATTTGACTATGAAGAGAACAGATAGGGTATGGCACATGTACCTCACTCAGGGTATGGCACATGTACCTCACTCAGGGTATGGCACATGTACCTCACTCAGGGTATGGCACATGTACCTCACTCAGGGCATGGCACATGTACCTCACTCAGGGTATGGCACATGTATCTCACTCAGGGTCATGTTATAGGAATGTTATCACCTACTGAATTAATGCAGAATGATGACACCTTCAGTATCCTTATACACCACCCTTTGGTCACATTCAGAGTCAGCTACTACACTGCTCAGCCGCTGTTGGTAAGAACACACATTCAAATCAGTACAGAAGTTTAAAAATTTAAAAATGACTGTAGAGAGTGTAGAATATTTCAGGCGTCGCACGATCAATGTCGATTACTAACACGCTGTCTTCGCCACGCACACAACAATTATAACGATGCACTTCTAATAAATCACGTGCGCACTATGAATACATACACAAATCACTGACACTCCCCCCTTGACTAGCTTAGCTAGTCAATGAGGAATGCAGGTAATCAATCCCCAATGAGTTCCAGTAATCGATGTCTTGCAAGCTGCGCAGCCGCTCTCTTTGGGCGTGATGCAACTTCAGCACTGGAGGATTCTGTATCTTGGTCACTGACAGCAGTTGACGGCTGTACCGGTGGAACGGGTGAACTGGTTTCTAAACGGTAGAGGTGTTGAACAGGTCGCCTCAATAATGTGGATTTGGAGCCAGACGGCACACGAAGGGACGCCCCCCTCACTGCCCCATCAGCTCCCTGTATCAAGGTCTCCACCTTGCCCATCCGCCACATATTCCTGGACTGATTAGGATCGTAGATAAGCACGACATCCCCCACAGCAATCTCGATATCGCCTTGCTTCACCTTCTGGCCATACGCATGACTCTCCCTCAGCCCAGTCAGGTATTCGTCCTTCCATCTTTTCCAGAAGTGATCTAGAACTTGATTCAAGTGATGCATTCGCCTGGTCAGAGCTACTCTAGTGTTGACATCTACGAAGTCAGGATCCTCTTCATCCGTCATTGGAACTGGTAGACTGAGCACACGATGACCGATTAGTAAGTGGGAAGGTGTCAATGGCTCATCAAGGTCTTCTGAGGATAGATAAAATATAGGACGAGAGTTCAACGTGGCCTCCACTTCTACTAACACTGTTACCAGCTCATCGTGGGTCAATTTGGCCTTCCCTATCACACGTTTTAGACAGCCCTTCACTGATTGGATGATCCTCTCATAAAATCCCCCCCACCATGGTGCCTTTTCAAGAATGAAGACCCACTCAGTGTGCAAATCACTGAGGTGCTGCTGTACTTCAGGGTTACGTTGCAGAGACAGCAGGAATTTGTTAGCAGCCCTGAACGTCTTGCTGTTGTCTGACACTATCCTCTGAGGAGTACCGCGCCTGCCTGAGAACCGTCTCAGACAAAGGATAAATGCTTTGGCTGTCAAATCAGGAACTAGTTCCAGATGTACTGCTCGCACAACACAGCAGGTGAAGAGGCAGATCCAGACCTTGTCGCCTCCCCTTAGGTACAGTGGACCCGCATAGTCAACACCCGTGGTAGTAAATGGTGGTGATGCCTTCACACGGAAGTAAGGTAGTGAAGGAGAAGGTGGGCCCCTAAAGGCCTTTGAGCCATATCGTCTGCAAATTCTACACTCGTTCAAGACCTTTCTCACAAACTGCCTTCCTCGTATAACCCAGTACCTTGAACGCAACTGTGCGAGGGTTTCCTTGACGCCGTTATGCAACACCCTGGTATGACAATCTCGGATCACCAACACAGTGAAGTGATGTTTCCTATACAGTATTGCTGGATGCCTAGTATCATCCGACAGATCTGCATTATCAAGCCTCCCCCGACATCTCCACAGGCCATCTTTGTCGCAGTACAGGCCGAGTTGCCGCTGCCAAACCGGAAAACCTCCGTCTTGTGTAAGCAATCGTTGCGAGATCCTTATCCAGTACATCAAGGCTTGTTCAACATTTGCTGCAGTTACAATGGTTGTAGGAGTATTGCCTCCCTTGACCTTAGCCTTCAAGAAAAAGGCAAACTTCATGACGTAGGCTGTCACATGGAGAAGTCGTTTCAGTGTGCTGTAATGGTTGCAATCGATAATTGCTTCATCCTGGCTGGACCCTTGAACAAGTAAAATTGAGTGCGCAGAACGATCCTTGACTTTCATTTCAGGCAAACACTCATCTGGAATAGTGACAAGATCCAGGTTCTGAGGTTGAAATGTGAGGTCACACAGCCATGTTGGAGCAGTCATCCACGACACACTACTGGAGGATTGTGTGAAGTCCACTCCTCTAGATGGTAGATCCGCTGGATTCTGATCTCCAGGACAGTGGTACCAACAGTCAGCAGGTACTAACTTTCGGATCTCATTTACACGATTCTGCACGAACTGCTTCCACTCCTTCTCGACTCCTCTCACCCAATAGAGCACAATCTTGGAGTCTGTGTAACATCGAGGTTTGCCCAAGGCTTGCTCCGGCATCAGAGCCTGTGTGACACTTGACAGAAGTCGGGAGAGCAGAAGTGCGGCCAACAGCTCCAAACGAGGGATGGATTGCTCACTGACGGGTGCAACTCTTGTCCTCGAAACAACAAACTGTGCTGTACAGGCGTCAGCTGTTCGTATCTTCAAGAAAACCACAGCAGCATATGCCCTCCTGGATGCATCACAGAAACCAATTAGGGAGCAGGCAGTAGGGTTAGAAATGCCGTGGAAGTAGCATCTGGGAACACAAAATGTCAGGGACTTGCGCAGATTAGACAAAAGACACTCCCACTTCATTAGCAGCTCCCCAGTCAGGGTTTCATCCCAGTCCAACCTTGCAGCACATATGTCCTGGAACATCATCTTGAAGTGGATCATCACCGGAGACAGAAAACCCAATGGGTCATAAATCCTGGCTGAGTGGCCAATGATGTTCCTCTTGGTTGATTTTATTTCAGAGATGACGCTGAGTAGAGTACTGAGGTCACCTACAAGTTGGTCATCCATTGGTCTCCATTTGATTCCTAACACCTTCACGCATTCTGGAACACTGATCTTGTCGCCAAGTGTATTCTTGGTGTAGGACTCATCATCTGGTGCAACTGTGCTGCTATCACTGAGCATCATTGCTGAGGTAGATGTAGACTGAAAATTAGGAGAAGGCAGGTGCTTCTGAAGCATCTGAGAATTGGTTACAAACTTCCTCAGGTTGAAACCTACTTCCGCTAGCCGTGACACCGCCTTCACTGACAGAGCTAGTGCTTCTTCCTCAGTAGCTGCCCCAGACGTTAGGTCATCCACATATATGGAACGAATGAATTTGTCCACAAAGGTTGGGTCACTGCTCCGGTAGCACTCCATATGATGTCTCAATGTGGCATTGAGTAAGAATGGGCTGGACGCTACCCCAAAGACCACTCGGGCAAATCTAATGTGTGATGACTCTCGGAAGTGGACTACTGACATTGTCTACCCAAAGGAACCTCAAGCAGTCCCGAAACCGCATCAGCAGCAGGACCTTCAAGTAGCGAGTGTAGATAGTTAAACCTATCAATGTCAGATAGTTCAGAGTTAGTGTGAACCGAAGACACGAACATGTCCCAGAACGTAGCCCAATTGGTTAGTTGACCATCAAATTTTTTCAATACCATCTTAGGAAGCTTCACCTTTGAGATTACGCTGCGCTCTGGCTCTCCATCCGTTGCTGATCGATTGCCCTCAGTTGTTACGCGATTCTCGCCATCTCTCTGAGGTTCTTGCGCCACTGTGACAGCTGCGTCGTTTGTTGCGGAAGCTTGAGTACCACGAGATGAAGATTGGGCCGAAGATTGTTCTCCAAGATGTTCTCCCGTGTTCCCGTTAGTAGTGGCAAGCGGTTCGTTTCGCTCCAGGTCACTGATAGCCATTTCCAATGTGATGACCGCTAATTCAACCTTCTCTTGATAGATGTCTGCTGTTTCAATCTCCTCCTTGATCTCGTCTTCCTCCTTAGCGGCGTCCAAGATTTCAGCGTCTAGCTTCAGGATGATGTCAAGCTTTTCCTTCAGCGTCTTCACCATCCTCCTTAGCGTGTGTACATTGCATTGCGCTACATTCTCTTCCTCTGAGACTTGGGCGATGATGCGTGAAGTCGATGCCTTGTGACCGGCGCGAATCCTCTTCTTTTTTGCGACAACCTGATCAGTCATTTCGTGAGATTCCTCGGCTCGATAGGACCATGTAGAATATTTCAGGCGTCGCACGATCAATGTCGATTACTAACACGCTGTCTTCGCCACGCACACAACAATTATAACGATGCACTTCTAATAATAAATCACGTGCGCACTATGAATACATACACAAATCACTGACAGAGAGGTGGAATATGTATATTAAATGATTTCCATGTAAGGGCATGACTTCGAAGAGGGGGTTTCCAAGTAAGGGCGTGAGGAGGTGATTTCGAGGTAAGGGCGTGAGGAAGAGGAGGTTCCATGTAAGGGTGTCAGAAGGATGTCAGAATAGAGCTATACTAATATGCTACGATAATAACAGACATGATAACAGACATGCACCATGTGCAAGCACAGCATTTAATGCTGTACTAAACTTTTTCACTTTTTTAAATTGAGTGCAAAATATATTATCAAACTACTGTTTAACCTTTTTAGAAATGAGATGTTGAAGAAAGAACTCCCTGGATTCATCTTGGTGTGCTAGATATGTCCACAATTGCTTACACACATTGGATGTAGGACAGTCCACTCTGAAAACAATATATACATTAATTAGAGCACACTCATACACATACTCACTTGAATGGGGAATTGTCAGGATCCAGAATACGCTTTTGCCTCATAATCGCAGGGCCATTTTGAAAAGATGACAAGCCCTCTGGATTGTCTGATTGGAACAGAGCCTCAGGAGCTATGGCACTAGATAACTCCAGCTTGTGGCTCAGGAAAGACTCCCAGCTCTGCAGCACCTTGAGAAGTTTGTATAGCACAGGTGAGGCTGTCACCAGTTCTAGACATACAAAATGCAAGTATCAAATTAGCAACAGTATGAAAATGCAGCCCAAAATGATCCATCTACATAACCATGTACAACCCACCAAGGATCTCAACACCAGCAGCAGCTACAACAGACTTCATAGCAGCTGTGACTTGCTTTGTAATGCAAACATTCATTAATGTCCAGCTGAGGCAATCTGGGTTGTCATGGTCACCACACACGTCATCAGACTCTGCTTGCAGCTGCTGCCATTCATCCAACTGCTGCTTCTGTTCCACATACTCAAAATCCACTTTGGGATTACTGGGATCCACCTTAGGCTGGCCAACGGAAGCTCCAATTAGAGTGGTACAGAACAACATGCACAAACATACAACTCAACCAACGTTAATATAATATACATACAAAGACGTACTAAACCACACACACACACACACATACATACATGTACACACCATATACCACTGATAGGCCTACATATCCACACACACAATCACACATGTACACATGCAATCACACATGCAAACACACATGTGTACACACACATGCAAACACACATGTGTACACACACGTGCACACAAGGTCAGTTAGAACTGCATACCTTTGTCAAGTATTGACGCAGGAGACTGCGCTTAGCTGGAACAAACACCCCACTATCAACCACAGAGGGCCCATCCTGTGCCTTTGTGTTGATCAGTGATCTCAAATGCCTGGCCACAGTGTCCAAATTCTGAATGAATGGTAAAGTGAGTGACTTGCGCTTATTCTTATCGCTCTGACTGGACTTCTTCAGATCTAAGCCACCTCCAAACACTCCATCCCACATCTTAGTGCTGGGTGCATTGGCGAGGAGCACCAGAATATCGTACACAGAATGCCAGGACCAGGCAACAGCCATCAAACCCATGTACGCCACAGTACTGCACTCCACAAGGAACAAGCTTATAGGCGTGGGGTCCTTGCCCTCCTCAGACTGAAGTGTGTTGGGCCATCTTTGCAGCCCAGGCCATGCAGCATGCTTAGTGTTGGGCTTATCTGCCACAAAGACTGAATCATCAGAGCGTGGGCGGGGACCTTGCTTCGCACTCTGAACCCCTTCACCCGGACCAGTGTTGTCGGACAAAACAAGCGGTGTGCTGGACAACACCTCTGCAGAATTATCATATAAACCTGATGTGGTGACATCTCTCAGCAGCTCAGACAGTTTCACAGGGCATAGGCAGGACGACAAGCAACAGGAGATGGCACAGCTGAGCTCAAAGAGAGTAGCCACTCCTTGCAGAGGGTTGCTGGACAATGGAGGTTCCGAGTGAAGGGACAGAACCTCCACAATGCTGGAGCACATAAGCCTGAGGTGAGAGACAAGATTTGTTGGGTGCTAAGTGGAGAGAGCACAGGAGGTCAAGATGGGCAACTGGACAGCATCTACAACTAGATTAGAGACGGCTGGTGATGAGGTAACATCAGAGTCCGCCTCAGTGCTGGTAAGGCTATTCCAAGGAAGAACTGTATTCAGGAGATGCATCAGTTCAAACTTGATGTACTGCATGTTGGGTGATGTGGGGCTATGCAGCGCTATGTAGTTGAGATGTGTGGAAAGTAGTTCACACCAAAAATAAGTGTTGTTAGTACTATTCAGCCTATCGCTATCTGAAGGCTCTTCTTCAATACCACAGAGCTTCTTCACAACAACAATCTCCCGTCTCAGCCAGTCAAGCAACACACTGCGCTGTACTGGTAGTATCTTTTCAAATGGGTCATCCTTCTGGTACAGCGCCAAACCCACCTCCTTACTAACCTTTGCTAGCGGCAGAAGTGGCAAGCCCTCCCTTCCTTTCCTTTTCCACAGGTGCCCATAGCAAGCAGGCAGGTGAAGAGTCGCTAGCTCATCTGTCAGTATGTTGAGGCATGCACTGTACTGGAGCTGCTCCGCTAGACTCAGAATAAAGAGTCCTTGGCTTGACAGTTGGGCCAACTTCGACTTGCTATCAGCACTCAGCTTCAAGTCTTCCACCGATGGCACAGGTGTTATGGTGTCAGTAGGACTTAGGGCATCGTCAAGTGACGGATGGCTGGAGATAGTATAGGACAAGTCAAGGTCGTCTTCCATCCTTAGGCGGGATGACACTGGCTTGCTCCAATCATCTTCATCGTCAATGCTGGACCCAAGCTTGGTATTAACTTGCAATGACAGAGGTGTAGACCAGTCCATATCAGCGTCCCCTGCTGATGAGACAGGCTTAGACCAGTCCAAGTCTACATCATTGTTAGACTTGGACGACACGGACGCATGTCTTCCAAATGACAAATCGCTCAGAGCACCACTCTGGATCATGGTGTCATCAACAGCACGTTTGGCAGCAGAGGTGACATCAGATGAAGACATGGTTCCAACCTCCTCATCAGCACTGAGACCCATCGCCTAGAGAGCACGTCCAAACACAAGAGAGGATAGCCATTGTTGAGGTGGTAATAAGCTGTGTTGAAAAGCAGTCAGTGGTTCCGTCCCCACGCTGCTAAGATGGTGGTGACACGCAGAAGGTTTGGAAGGCGGGGCTTGATAAAGCTGCTTAGTGCCCTTCCCAGCATAGTCCCTCCTTAACATCAGTGGGTGCTGCCTCAGGAAGAAGTAGAAGTTAAATATCGTGGGATCTAAGCAGAACTTGCCACTGGGAGACTGTAGGAGTGTTTCCTGAGCACTACAGAAGTCCTGGAGCAGCCAGTACCTTATGCTCCTAAGGAATGGGTCAAAGCCACCCTCGGGTGAAATAGGCTTCCCATCAGAACTTATTCCTATCACATTCTCCTTCAGGAAACGCTCGGATGTGGGACCATTGTCCCCTTCGTACAGCCGAATGATGACCCATGTCAGCTGTAGGTCTTGTAGCTGATTGATGCACACCTCCACCGCATCCCACAGCTTTCCTGCTAGCAGGAAGAATGCAGCTGCCTGGTCAAACCGCTGCTTCCCTAGCAGGGCAAAGGCATTCTTAAGCGCTGCTTTGCGCCAACGATCTTGGGAAAAGTCGTTATTAAAAAAATCTGTCATCTTCTGATCTTGAATAGTCCTACACATGAAGAACAAAAGGTTTGATCATGTTAGAAACCCAAACCTGCATACAATACCACAATCAGTGTACACCACACCCCAACTAGTGCACACCAGAGCCCAATTAGTGCACATCAGATCCCATCCTACACAGTTCCTTTCATTCTCATGCATACAGGGGAGGTATGAACAGGTGGCATGACCAACTACCAGAAAGCCAGCTGGGCAGAATGATGTAGGCAACACTTTCATATTGCACTACAGCCCACACACAAACCATTCCTCCCCTCCTGCCACAATAAGACGACAACTTACTTGAAAAGTCCTTTCAGCAAAGACTTCTTTTTCATAGCCAGATAAAACAAGCTAGCATTGAGAGGATCTTTCTTCTGTGTAAATTGATTTCTTGCAAGCTATAATCATGAATAAACAAAAATATTTTTACTAATTGCAACCGTAAACATCCTGACTTGGTCACTGAGCCCCCCCCACCCCCCCCACCCCCACTCCCTGATGTATATGTATTTTCTCTATGGCCACACCATGACCACCTCAATCTCCATCCATTAAACTAACTTATCTCCCTTGCTCATGCACTCCAGTCCATCCTGCTTATTTCCCGCTCCTTATTCCCACCCCTACCGTCCCTCCATGTTCCCACCCTACCTTCCCTCCATGTTCCCATCCCTACCTTCCCTCCATGTTCCCATCCCTACCTTCCCTCCATGTTCCCACCCCTACCTTCCCTCCATGTTCCCATCCCTACCTTCCCTCCAAGTTCCCATCCCTCATGTTCCCTCCATGTTCATACCTTCTCCATTAGTCTTCTAAGTGTGTCACTGCTCCTCACCCACCATCCTGCGCCTACATTCCGCAAGTTCTCCCAAGTCAGCTCATCATTCTGCATGCCTGGTATGGCTGCCAACAGCTCTTTCTCTGCTTCAGAATGGAACTCCCATATAAACTCCACAGGTGTCAAAGCATTCGGGCAGGGATTGCGACAGGGTTACATAATTCTGCAAGATCAGCAGATAGCGAAATCCGCAGTCGTCCATGGCCTCTCTCCCCCTACCTGAGGCTGCATACCCTGCACCTGTTATGGATAAAATACCACCATCCCCTCCCCCATTCTCGTCAGAGGGCTCTCCACGAAAGGCATCTGCAGTGGCACCCTCCTGCACACCAATCCCCATCTTCGTGTTGGCGACAGTCTCTGCTATCGTCAGCAGGAGGACCTGCTCAAGGTCACTTAGCCCTGGAAGCTGGGTATACTGAAGCACTGCGCTCATCTGCTGCGCCATCTCTGGAGTGAATGACGAGGTTTCGGGATTGATGTCATCAAAGGAAAGCCCCTTGGCGACTTCCTCAAACCCGTATGAAAAATCCTGCAGCGTTGGTTCAATACCTGTAGAAAACAGCTCATCATAGTCATTCCCTGAGCCATCAGCTTGCCCCTCTTCCTTCTCTCCCTGATTGTCTCCTTGACCCAGCAATCCCAGTTTGGACAGGGATAGTGCAGGGATGCTGTCAACACTAACCGTGACCTTCACCTTGTTACTTCTACGGACAAGCCCATCAGCAGACACTGAGAGAAGCCTCTGTCGCTGTGACCCTTTGGTTTTATCCTCTGGGGGAACAAAGCCTTGGAAGTCCACTACTTCATCCTTTGGTTGAGCCTTGTGCTGGTACAAGGTGAGATACTTGGACAAGTTCACCAGTATTAATTTGACAGTGGTAACCTTACCAGACAACATTAACTTCATCAAGATGGTAGGGTGGTATTGAGGTAAGGAGATATTTTGAGCTTGTGCAAATTGAGAAAATTCATAGTGTTTTCACGTGAAACCTTAGAGCTGTCCACCCCTAGCAGCAGTGGGTGGGGGGGGGGGGGCTCTGGGCCTTGTTCCTCGAAGACTGGGGATGGCTGAATTCTTCTGCCATCATCTGTTCTAAGTCACTACCTTTGGCATAGCATGATCTTGTTTCTATTTGGGAGTGTAAGTCTTCAGGTGGTCTTAGGTGGTCTTGCGAGTCAACTCTTCAGCTCACAGGGCTAAGCACACTGGTGGTTGAATCACAAAACCCCAAGGTTATGCTCGAATGGGCACCCATTGAAAATAGTTCATACTTGCTAGCTACTTGCTTTTCATCCATCATCTCAATTTTTAGTCAAAGTTTGATAGTTGAGCATGACCTGCTTAAGGTGGTGCAGTACAGGTGCAGCTCATTGCCTATGCTGACCAGCAGACTGTTACTCCCTCTATACAGCAGAGCGCTGGCATACAAGCTTGGATACGACTGACAGCAGTCAAACTGCAAAATCCTGACCCAAGATGGCTTCCACACATGAGATGCCTCCGGTACCCTGGTGTTTTCATTGGTACGCGACTTCTGCATGCTTATTGAGGGAAGTAGACTTGAGAATTCACTGTTACTGGATTTGGAAGGGTGGCTCAGATGGTGGGCCATTGCAAACTGCCCAGGGTATGCAGAGGATATGGCACATGGTACAGGCATACGATTGGAGCATGCTGTCCTCACTGCACTTCAGCGCACCACACAGCTCCTGTGGCACGTTGGCCTTAGACACTCCCACCACCTCATAAACCTCCAAACTTACGTCACCGCTTTTCCCAAGCAAGTCAGGGCTTGCTGAAGCATCGGCGTTTGTGCGCTGGTGAACGCTGAACTGCCAGGACCTGATGGTGTTGTCCGAACAAGCAGTACTGAAAAGAAATGGTGCTGAAACACCAAACACCTGGAGGAGCTCGGTATGTCTGTGGCAGGGACACAAGAGGTGGCGTGGACACCTTGGGCAAGAGGAAGAACAGGAGACATTCTCTATACCTTCACCCCAGCTGGGTGACTGGTGGGGGTGTGGTCACTCCCAGATGCGGAAATCATCCATACATGCAAAAGGTTTGCTTTATCAACCTAGTGCAGCTCCGATCGTTATGCATGGGACAAACGAGTAAGGTGTCCTTCTCTAAATAGTGCCACCTCTGCAATACGTTGAATGCTTTGGCTATACTATGCGATTACATTAGTGGTTCCCTTCCATACATTTCTATGGGAGAAAATTGGCTATCATCCCATCATGGTGTTAACTAATCAACCTAGTGCAGTTTCGTTCGTTATGTATGGGACGTACAAGTAAGGTGTCCTCTTTCTCTAAATAGTGCTACCTTTACAATACGATCAATAGTTTGGCAATACTATGCGATTAGATTAGTGGTTCCCTCCCATACATTTCTATGGGAGAAAATTGGCTGTGATCCCATAATGGTTTGAACTTATCAACCTAGTACAGTTCCGATCGTTATGCATGGGACATACGAGTGAGGTGCTCTCTTTCTCTCAATAGTGCCAGCTCTGCAATGCGATCAAAAGGTTTGGCTATCCTATGCGATTAGTCTAGTGGTTCCCGCCCATACATCTCTATAGGAGAAAACTGGCTATCTTCCCATCATGGTGTTAACTAATCAACCTAGTGCAGTTCCAATCGTTATGCATGGGACATATGAGTAAGGTGTCCTCTTTTTCTAAATAGTGTCACCTCTGCAATATGATCAATAGTTTGTCTATACTATGCGATTAGATTAGTGGTTCCCGCCCATACATTTCTATGGGAGAAAATTGGCTGTGATCCCATGATGGTGTTAACTTATCAACCTAGTGCTGTTCCGATCGTTACGCATGGGGCATACAAGTAAGGTGTTCTCTTTCTCTAAATAGTGCCACCTCTACAATGCAATCAATGGTTTGGCTATACTATTCGATTACATTAGTGGTTCCTGCCCATACATTTCTATGGGAGAAAATTGGCTGTGATCCCATGATGGTGTTAACTTATCAACCTAGTGCTGTTCCGATTGTTACGCATGGGACATACGAGTGAGGTGTTCTCTTCCTCTAAATAGTGCCACCTCTACAATCCACTCAATGGTTTGGCTATACTATTCGATGAGATTAATGGTTCCCGCCCATACATATCTATGGGAGAAAATTGGCTGTGATCCCATGATGGTGTTAACTTATCAACCTAGTGCTGTTCCGATCGTTACGCATGGGACATACGATTAAGGTGTTCTCTTTCTCTAAATAGTGCCACCTCTGCAATACAATCAATGGTTTGGCTATAATATGCGATTAGATTAGTGGTTCCGGCCCATACATTTCTATGGGTGAAAATTGGCTATATTCCCATCATGGTGTTGACTTATCAACCTGGTGCAATTCCGATCGTTATGCATGGGACATACGAGTGAGGTGTTCTCTTTCTCTAAATAGTGCCACATCTGCAATGCGATCAATGGTTTGGCTATACTATTCGATTAGATTAGTGGTTCCCGCCCATACATTTCTACGGGAGAAATTTCGCTGTGTTCCCATCATGGTGTTGACTTATCAACCTAGTGCTGTTCCATTCGTTATGCATAAGACATACGAGTAAGGCGTTCTCTTTCTCTAAATATTGCCACCTCTGCAATACAATCAATGGTTTGGCTATACTATGCGATTAGATTAGTGGTTCCCGCCCATACATTTCTATGGGAGAAAATTGGCTATCTATCCATCATGGTGTTAACTTATCAACTGCATTTCCGATCGTTATGCATGGGACATACGAGTGAGGTGTTCTCTTTCTCTAAATAGTGCCACATCTGCAATGCGATCAATGGTTTGGCTATACTATGCGATTTGATCAGTGTTTCCCTCCCATACATTTCTATGGGTGAAAATTGGCTATCATCCCATCATGGTGTTAATTTATCATTCTAGTGCAGTTCCGATCGTTATGCATGGGACATACGAGTAAGGTGTTCTCTTTCTCTAAATAGTGCTAACTCTGCAATACGATCAATAGTCTGGCTATACTATGCGATTAGATTAGTGGTTCCCTCCCATACATTTCTATGGGAGAAAATTGGCTGTGTTCCCATCATGGTGTTAACTTATCAACCTAGTGCTCTTCCAATTGTTATGCATGGGACATACGAGTCTGGTGTCCTCTTAATAGTGCCTCCTCTGCAATGCGATCAATGGTTTGGCTATACTATGCGATTAGATTAGTGGTTCCTCCCATACATTTCTATGGGTGAAATTTGGCTATATTCCCATCATGGTGTTGACTTATCAACCTAGTACAGTTCCGATCGTTATGCATGGGACATACGTATGAGGTGTTCTCTTTCTCTAAATAGTGCCAACTCTGCAATACGATCAATAGTTTGGCTATACTATGTGATTAGATTAGTGGTTCCCTCCCATACATTTCTATGGGAGAAAATTGGCTGTGTTCCCATCATGGTGTTAACTTATCAACCTAGTGCTGTTCCAATTGTCATGCATGGGACATACGAGTCTGGTGTCCTCTTTCTCTAAATAGTGCCTCCTCTGCAATACGATCAATAGTTTGGCTATACTATGTGATTAGATTAGTGGTTCCCTCCCATACATTTCTATGGGAGAAAATTGGCTGTGTTCCCATCATGGTGTTAACTTATCAACCTAGTGCTGTTCCAATTGTTATGCATGGGACATACGAGTCTGGTGTCCTCTTAATAGTGCCTCCTCTGCAATGCGATCAATGGTTTGGCTATACTATGCGATTAGATTAGTGGTTCCCTCCCATACATTTCTATGGGTGAAATTTGGCTATATTCCCATCATGGTGTTGACTTATCAACCTAGTACAGTTCCGATCGTTATGCATGGGACATACGAGTGAGGTGTTCTCTTTCTCTAAATAGTGCCAACTCTGCAATACGATCAATAGTTTGGCTATACTATGTGATTAGATTAGTGGTTCCCTCCCATACATTTCTATGGGAGAAAATTGGCTGTGTTCCCATCATGGTGTTAACTTATCAACCTAGTGCTGTTCCAATTGTTATGCATGGGACATATGAGTGAGGTGTTCTCTTTCTCTAAATAGTGCCACATCTGCAATGCGATCAATGGTTTGGCTATACTATGTGATTTGATCAGTGTTTCCCTCCCATACATTTCTATGGGTGAAAATTGGCTATCATCCCATCATGGTGTTAATTTATCATTCTAGTGCAGTTCCGATCGTTATGCATGGGACATATGAGTAAGGTGTTCTCTTTCTCTAAATAGTGCCAACTCTGCAATACGATCAATAGTCTGGCTATACTATGTGATTAGATTAGTGGTTCCCTCCCATACATTTCTATGGGAGAAAATTGGCTGTGTTCCCATCATGGTGTTAACTTATCAACCTAGTGCTGTTCCAATTGTTATGCATGGAACATACGAGTCTGGTGTCCTCTTAATAGTGCCTCCTCTGCAATGCGATCAATGGTTTGGCTATACTATGCGATTAGATTAGTGGTTCCCTCCCATACATTTCTATGGGTGAAATTTGGCTATATTCCCATCATGGTGTTGACTTATCAACCTAGTACAGTTCCGATCGTTATGCATGGGACATACGAGTGAGGTGTTCTCTTTCTCATAATAGTGCCAACTCTGCAATACGACCAATAGTTTGGCTATACTATGCGATTAGATTAGTGGTTCCCTCCCATACATTTCTATGGGAGAAAATTGGCTGTGTTCCCATCATGGTGTAAACTTATCAACCTAGTGCTGTTCCGATCGTTATGCATGGGACATACGAGTAAGGTGTTCTCTTTCTCTTAACTAGCAGCTAAAAATGGTCGTATTGGTGACCAACGATCCATGGGGTCTATCTCCAAATGATAGGCATCGCAGTATGAATTCAAACCTTCTAATTCCCATGCCAAAGCGTGATCCAAAAGCAGATGGCTGACTCTTCTTGTGTCACAATCTATCTCCTCCATCCAGTAACTTCGACGGTTATTTTCTCTTCCTATGCTTATCGCTAAAATCAGTCCCCAAAATCGAAAATTCTCAAATTCACTGAGAGATCTTTGTTTCAAATTGTTTAGAAGAACGTTGGTTTTGCGAATCCACTCTGTAGCGTCAGACATGGGGAACATAGCACAGAAATAATCAAGGACAGTTCTTTGTGCTACAGGGCTTGTAAAATTCCAAACCATGCTGAATGTGCTCATTGTACCTTGAAAGTAGTCCACACTAATTCCTTCAGTCACCACCCAGTTAGTATCATGAGGTCTTAGCAGTGCAATTTCATCATCGACGGCCTCTTCATTCAAGCGCTCTAGTTCTTGTTCCTCTTCTTCTTGTGATACTACCGGTACTTCTTCTTCTTCTTCGCCTGATTGAGAGCTTACGCTTTCGTTATCCTCCTGCAACATAGTGCAAGAATTATCTCGCTGTAGCACCCGTGGGGAGACCGTGGAAATGTCACTACATTCATCCCAAATGACTTGAAGTTTCCGACTCCGGCCATTACCCAAAACGTCTTTCACAGTCCCATGGACTTCTCGTTCAGATGCCCAAGGTCCAAATATGTCTCCCGCTCGTTGACACCCAAATATGATACTTGATTTGACTTTCACACGATCGCCCACTTTTAGGCCTGGCACCATTTCTTGCAGTCAATTAATGTTAAATGTTTTAAAACATTAAGACAGTATAAATAGTTCCCCAGCGGGAACGTGGTTCCCGCTAGGTTCTCGCAGAAAATAAGAAGTTGGCTCAAACAAGATATGGCTAGGTTAGTAATGGTGCAAGTTGTGTATTCGCATATAAATCGGCAAAAAAAATGTATTTATGTAAAAGATACAACATGCGGGAACCGTGCGGGAACTAACCCTTGCGCGTTCGTACATTAAGGGTAAAAAGATAATATTTATACCCAGCACCACTTATATAAAGACAAACTAACATAAAAGTTTGAACATAAAGTTACAAGATGGTGTCCATCTCTTTGGTGACATGATTTGAAATGACTTTTCACATAAAACACAAGGATCAAGAACGGTTTAGTGTTCAGGTCCAAGATATCTTATGATGGTTGTAATTCTTTGGCTGTCAACATGGATGGGCTATTCCATTATTTAACCACAATAATTGCAAACGTGGGACAATATATAAAAGCACCACTGGACATCGAATATTGCCATTGATGTTTGAAGCAGTCCACCAACTGAAAAACGATGAGCTCGTTGCCAAATCGTTTATATACACCAAACAACCACCTAACACGTCAAAAGAACCGACGTCGACCGGGTCGTGCATTAGCAATTGGGTGGTAGCTTGTAGGCGTGGCCACATATCCAGACAGGAAGTCAATCTTTTCAAAACAGCATGCTTTGAGCGGGAAAACTGTTGTAATATCAAAGAGGTAGTCTGGGGACCAGACCATATATGAGGACCAGACCATATATGAGAATATGGGTCTGGTGGCGTCCCATAGAAGGATTTGTGCCAGGTGCCTCAAAATGAGGCAGTACCGGAAGAATGCTAATTGACGTAATTGTTATTCTTGGCATGTATTGTGGGCGTTTCGATCATGGCGATGGCTAACAGTGACTTTAGACCAGGACAAGCAAAAAGCTAGGTGTAACGCTTAGAAAAGAGCAGAACAGCTGGAAACGACACTTTGTATCGCGCTACCATCAGGCGGAGGGAAATCAATGTGCTTTTTTGTACTGCCGTGTTTATTTGATTAACTACGGAACATCCAAGGCTCCATTGTGATCACTCTTGATCTTAGCCCAACACATATGCATGTACATGTAGGAACACCCACAATAAGCTGCAATGAATAAAAAGCAAGCAGGATAATTACATTCCTCTGGCACAAAACCTTCTATGGGACGCCACCAGACCCATATTCTCATATATGGTCTGGTCCCCAGACGCATCAAAGAGGTGGGCTTTCAAATTTTAAATTTTGGGATACGAAGACATGATTGCGAAATCGAACTTGTACAAAATGTAGATACGTATAAATAGAATGTATGTAGTTTTTTTAAAAGAAATTTGTGACGTACAAATTTTGCAAATCATGTTGTGATTTTCGACTTTGAAGACAATGCTTTTGAAGTATGAATCACAAAAACCTAAAAAGTAGATTTACATCCATCATTGTATGGTCTAATAATTGTCCTCAAATTGCAATATATATCTATGCTCTTCCGCTGAGATATGAACAATGAGTTTTAAAACTTTAGCGACTTATTAAAAATCAAAGAAGTGCCAATAAATCCTGAGATTTGTAAATTATAGTCAGCACTAAAACCTATATTGGAAATAAATTCAAGTCGTTCGTCACAAACAGTATTAGGCCTTCAATGCTTCGGCCCAAGCAGATAAGGACTTATACAACGTGGCATAATAGTCAAACTTCACTAGAATGCTGAAACGGCGGAATGCTAAAACCTTTGTTTTGTGTACACCGCAGTGTACAAACGTACACCACGGAGCACGCCCAGGACATTAGACATTAAGTGTTAAGAGCATGTATGGGAACAGAGGACATGCTTAAGTTGAGAGCATGTATGGGAATAGAGGACATGCTTAAGTTGAGAGCATACATACACACACACACAAGAAAAACATATAGTCACCAGTTGGTGACAAAGTATCCTCACATGATACATGCATATGGCAATGTATTTTTGCCAGCCTTCATGAGTCCTTTCCTACGACGCATGCTCAGATATAACAGCCTTCGATGCACACATGGATGTAGTTTAGAATGCAAGCTATCGACTTTGATTGTTCATTTTGGTCTAGATACGAGACTGTACACAACCCGTTTGATTTCATAAATAGCACAAGAATATAAACAATGAACATACACAGTTACATACAACACTAAGCCTAATCAATCCAAGGTAAGGATTCAAACAAAGACAAATTTAATGCTGGCATCGATTCAAACATTGGACCAAAAAACCGTGTCAAATCTTCCTTGTTCAATACAACCACACGCCCTTTAAATTCCATTTGTTTAGCACTGCTTTGAATTTCCTCCACACCAGGAATTTTGTTTCTCCAACATGCAGCAATCCATATAATTTTTTCTTCAGGCCAATCAATTGATTTAAAAGCTTTCTGTGTCTGCTTTAATTTTTCCAATATATCATCAATAGTTAACTTTGCACCAACCGTGCCTTCGTCAGACCACTTATTTTCTATGAGCACAATATATTCTCCAAGCTTGCAAAGTACGTCAAATCCAGGTTGACTGTGACTCAATGTGCAAGGTTGGAAATCCGCGACTGATCTCAAAGTTTCATTACTGCATTTAGTCTTACGACTGGCTGTTTTCATTGAGTTATGTACACCTATATTCAAATCCACATCTCCACCATAAATATCATCTGAGTCTTTACATAAAAGCACTGACAATTTTACATTGGTGATATTATTTGAAACAGGAAATTTATTCGGGTTATCAGATGCAACGTGAGCCCACAACCGTAACAGAAAGTACCATGCAATAAAGGTTTCCCAAGATCTATGTTCAATAACAGTGAACAAAGACTCGTAAATATAATGTAATAAAGCACATAGCCGATGTTCTTCTTTCTCATTACCAGTTAAAGGACTTCGTGATTTATGCATGTTATATAATCTATGCAGTAATAAAGGAGAAACAAGAGGGATAAATGTTTCATTTTGAATTGTACTGTTTATTATACTCCCCCGAGCCAACCAAAAACCATATGTACTATCGTTAGATGTTTCTTTCAGTTCGCCAACATATTGGCTCGTAATACTTGCAGCCAAACAACACACAAGATCAGTAAGTGGCATGTCACCAAGAAAACCGTCAGGCATACATGTTATAAGATGATCAATCCATATCCATACTTTAGGGTCATCTGGATAACTGGTTATTGCATCATAGAGCATGGTTAGTGATCTTGGATGACCAACACACATGGCTATAGCAACACGTAGATGTGCCAGTTTTCCAGGATCTGTCCATTTTAACAGAGTAACGAATTCTGTATATGTTCTATCAAAAGGTAATGAGGGAAGTTTCACCCAATGTATTATTCTGCTTGAACCAGTTTTGGATTGACATATCCCATTCTGTAATACCCTAAATTGACGATTGAATTGTTTGAAGAGAAGCTGTCCATCCAATGTTGTCATGATGATTTTCAGGGAGTGCTTAGTAGCATAACAATCTATTTCACTGAAAAAGTGTGAAAGTATTCTATCTAATGAACGTTCTTCATTTAGCTTTACAACTTCATCCATTGCTAAAAGGAAGAAAGGCTCCTCATTCCAACGACTGTATCGATCATGACGAAGTGCTAAGAAAAGAGAATCCATACCAATTGAAATTTCTCCAAGCTGCTTGCAAAACGTACCCCAGCTTACGACATTGGTGTCACAGAAATAAGAAAATAAAATTCGCCGTATAATACAGTTATAATTTTTCTTATCATCTTTCAGCTCTTCATATTCAGAATGTAAAAGAGCAGTATTCCCATTAAATGAAACAAATAAAGGGACAAGACCTTGGATAGGTAACTTGTCCATTACATAATGAAGAAAGGTTGTCTTCCCGCTACCAGGTGCGCCTAATGTAGCTATGAATGCCTGCTCTTTACGTGGTTCAGTACTTGGTTTACACAAAGTATCAACAATACTAAGAGCTTCATCTCTATTCAACATTGGCAGTACTTGTTTGCTACGCCATTTGTAATTCTTCTCTGTATGCAATTTAATGCCATATCTAGAACTGATTTGGTCTCGCAACATTACAACATCATCAGAATACCTTATATCAATCACCTGCCCTGAAAATGTAAGAATAAGATTTAAATTATGGAAATGCATGTGTACACACACTGCAGTATGTGACAATAAGAGGGGTGTACTTGAATGAACGCAAAACTATTAGACAGGCCCGTCGCCACACTACAATGAGTGGTCTGGTTATGACTGTAATGGGGGGGGGGGGGGGGGGGCATGCGAGAGCACTGCAAGCTCCCCCATTGGGGCCTGAGGTGGAGCCCCGGAAGCCAATGCTTTTAGCATTGAAAATCCCCCCTGAACTACACAGTAAAAATATAGTAGAGGAAACGTAGCTTTACCTCGCATCGATCTTGAGGTTATTGGAGATATGCGACTTTATTATTATTAACCCCTGTCACAGTACCATTACGAATGTGTGGGTACCGCTACACTTTTTCCAACCTTATTTGAAACTTTTCAATAAGGAATTAGCTTTGCAATTAGTGAACAAAAAAGCTCGAACTACACTCCAACGGTAAGAAACGAATGCAATAATCGACACGTTATTGAACTTAGGGCAAGCTTTACAGCCGTTAGACGCAGTGGCACCATTCAATCTATTGCAGTACGGTGACAATTGCCTTCTACTCCTTGATTTAACCCCATTGGCTGGATTTTCGCTCGTTTCCAGTAGCCATTTTTAGACATATTATTTGTTGATGCAAAATGGCAGGATATATGCTCTATGTCAACAGCTTTATGTTCTATGTCTACAGATGACCGCGCCAGTTTGGTGAACCTGATGACCACGCTAGATGATGAACCTGATGACCACACTACATGATGAACCTGATGACCACACTAGATGATGAACCTGATGACCACACTACATGGTGACCACAGTATATGATGAACCTGATGACCACACAACATGGTGAACATGATGACCACACTACATGGTGAACCTGATGACCACACTACAGTACCGGTCAAAATAAACTTTATGTAATTTATTACGGCGTCGCGGTAGAACGTTGGATACTAATAACGGTACGCTATTAGACTCGCAGTCCAATTGGACTGTACGGTTACGCCGTTATCTTCGCGAGAATTGGACGGCGTAATAACGGCGTAATAGTAGTTTTCAACGAACGTAATTACAGTATCGGAGCACGTTACCTCGAAATCGACGAAGAGCGCAATGAGTTCGTTGAGAACGGCGCTGACTAATTCACAATACGCGCTACCTCGGAAAGTCCATCCAATTGATCCTGTAGCCTCATACCGCTTAATAAACCCATGATACCTTGCCGCGTTGCAACTAATCCTTCTTGCAACGAGCGCTTCTCTATTTCGGGTGCCATAAGTCCTTTCAAGCGAAAACAATTATTTTAAGCTTCTTGTAGTACCAGTACACGATTTTCGACGTTTCAATGTTAAACAGGTGGCAACGTTTTTACGGCATCATATTGGTGTGTGCCGTTTATTTTAAAACGGTGTCATCGTAGTTGATTAATCATACCGTACCGTTCATTGCAACTGCGGCGTATTATTTTACTGTACGCTTATGTTACGGTCACAACACAGTAACGGTCGCACAGTAGAACTGAGACGCCGTAATAAATTACGTAGTTTATTTTGACTGGTACTGTACATGGTGAACCTGATGACCACACTACATGGTGAACCTGATGACCACACTACATGATGAACCAGATGACCACACTAGATGATGAACCAGATGATCACACTACGTGATGAAACTGATGACCACACTACATGATGAACCTGATGACCAAACTACATGATGAACCTAATGACCACACTACATGATGAAACTGATGACCACACTACATGATGAACCTGATGACCACACTACATGGTGAACCTGATGACCACGCTAGATGGTGAACCTGATGACCACACTACATGATGAACCTGATGACCACGCTAGATGGTGAACCTGATGACCACACTACAAGATGAACCTGATGACCACACTACATGATGAACCTGATGACCACACTACATGATGAACCTGATGACCACACTATATGATGAACCTGATGACCACACTACATGATGAACCTGATGACCACACTACAAGATGAACCTGATGACCACACTAGATGATGAACCTGATGACCACACTACATGGCGAACCTGATGACCACACTACAAGAAGAACCTGATGATCACGCTACACACATGGTGAACCTGATGACCACACTACATGACGAACCTGATGACCACACTAGATGATGAACCTGATGACCACACTACATGATGAAACTGATGACCACACTACATAATGGACCTGATGACCACACTACATGATGAACCTGATGACCACGCTAGATGGTGAACCGGATGACCACGCTAGACGGTGAACCTGAAACCTGATGACCACACTACATGATGAACCTGATGACCATAACTACATGGTGAACCTGATGACCACACTACATGGTGACCACAGTACATGATGAACCTGATGACCACACTACACGATGAACCTGATGACCACACTACATGGTGAACCTGATGACCACAGTAGATGATGAACCTGATGATCACACTACATGACGAACCTGATGACCACGCTAGATGATGAACCTGATGACCACACTACATGGTGAACCTCATGACCACACTACATGATGAACCTGATGACCACACTACATAATGAACCTGATGACCACACTACATGATGAACCTGATGACCACACTACATGATGAACCTGATGACCACAATACATGATGAACCTGATGACCACGCTACATGGTGAACCTGATGATCACACTACATGACGAACCTGATGACCACGCTAGATGATGAACCTGATGACCACACTACATGGTGAACCTCATGACCACACTACATGATGAACCTGATGACCACACTACATGATGAATCTGATGACCACGCTACATGGTGAACCTGATGACCACGCTAGATGATGAACCTGATGACCACACTACATGATGAACCTGATGACCACACTACATGATGAACCTGATGACCACACTACATGGTGAACCTGATGACCACACTACATGACAACACTACATGATGAACCAGATGGCCATGCTAGATGGCGAACCTGATGACCACACTACATGATGAACCAGATGACCACACTACAAGATGAACCTGATGACCACACTACGTGATGAACCTGATGACAACACTACATGGTGAACCTGATGACCACGCTAGATGGTGAACCTAATGACCACACTACATGATGTACCTGATGACAACACTACATGGTGAACCTGATGACCACACTACATGGTGACCACAGTACATGATGAACCTGATGACCACACTACAAGATGAACCTGATGACCACACTACATGGTGACCACAGTACATGATGAACCTGATGACCACACTACAAGATGAACCTGATGACCACACTAGATGATGAACCTGATGACCACACTAGATGATGAACCTGATGACCACACTACATGGTGTACCTTGAAACGGAGTTCAATTCGTTCCAACTAGCTATCGAAGGGTACGCGATTCGTGGATTGTGAGAGATTCGTTGGAGCTAACACCTCGTGCACGCGATCAAAACAAGTACAAAATTCTCACTATTAACGCACACCAATTACCAATTAATCGTTTCGTCATCAAAACAAAAATGGCGTTCAATTCAATTCACAACATCCTCCCCCCAGTTTACAACTGAATCATGGTCAACAAGATCTTCAATACAACACTTCCTGATGAGCTGTCTTGCCTTGAGAGCAGCTTTCCTTGTCGGTCTGGGAGGCTCAGCAGTCTCTTGAGGAGTGGAAGGACACGGTCAGTCAACAGTGTCATCTTCCTGTTCAGAGGTAGGAGGTGTTGTTGGTCCGGAGTTGACTTCTAATGGGTATATCAATTGTAAGGGTCATTGTAGAACAGTAGAAGATCCATCCTTGAAACCAACCCTCAAAATTGCACCACGAACCTCTCCATCCTTAACACTTATCAAGCTTTGCACCTTTGCTAATTTCCAAAACCCTCTTGGACTATCTTCGTCATGGATGACAACCACATCACCAACCACCATTGCACTCTTGGATCCACGTGGGCTTCGCTGTCGATGACTTTTCCTGAGATCAAAAAGTTATTCTCTACTCCACCTCCTCCAAAAATGGTTGATGACGTTGTTGAGGTGCTTGGTGCGCCGCTGCAAAGTGTCGACGCTGAGTCCAAAGTCTTTAATCATCCACTGGTTCTATGTAGGTAAGATGGTCTGGCAGGCTCAATAGCCTACGCCCAACTATCAGGTGTGAAGGGGTCAAGGGCTCCTCCAGGTCATCAGGATGAACATATGACAATGGTCGACTGTTGACGATGGCTTCAACTTCAATAATAACTGTTTGCATCTCGTCATAGGATAGCGAAGCCCTTCCCACCATCTTGCGCAAACATCTTTTTACTGACTTAACCATCCTCTCAAACAGACCGCCCCACCACCGTGCCCTTTCAAGGTTGAATCTCCATTCAATTCCAGTGGAGGCAAAATACTTCTTTGTATCAGGGTGATCACTGACTGCCTTAAGGAACTTTGCTGCACTCTTGAAAGTCTTGGCATTGTCTGAGATGATCCTCCTAGGTAGTCCTCTCCTGGCCGCAAATCTCTTGACACACCTAAGGAATGCTGTAGTGGTCATATCGAAAACAACTAAGTGGATCGCTCGACACACACAGCAAGTGAACAGACAGATCCAAATCTTCCTACTCATCTCCTTGTCTCGAACCCACAGTGGCCCAGCAAAGTCGACTGCGGCAAACATAAAGGCCGGTGCTCCCCTGACTCTAAAATCCGGTAGAGGTGGTTGCCGAGGAGCTCGGATAGGCCTACCTTCAAATCGCTTGCAGACCACGCACCGAAGGATTACCGACCTGACGACACTCCTTCCTCCCATTATCCAAAACTTAGACCGGACTTCAGTCAATGTTTCCCGTACTCCGTTGTGGCCAATGCATCCCTGATTACCAAGGCAGTGTGGTGGTGTCTTCCATCCAGAAGAATGGGATGTATTGCAGAGTAAGGAAGGTCAGCATTTTGTAGCCTTCCACCACATCTCCACAACAATCGTTCGTCCTGAAACAAGCCAAACTGATTCTTCCACGTAGGAAATCTGTCATTCCTCATTACACCTGACGGGGATTCTCGAATCCACAACTCTTCTGCTTTGGCAACATCCTCTTCTGCCAACTTAGGTGATGTGACTTGCCTCTTCAACAACTGGATAAACTTCAATATCGTGGCAGTGACCCGGTATAGCCTATGTGTAGTGCTGTATCTTTCACTATCGACAATATGCCCAATCCATCCAGTTTGCTGTGTCAAAAGTACATGTAGAGGGGTGTCTTTGTTGGCTGTCTTCAGCTCCACCTTGTACTCATCAGAAATGTCAGTGTCCAATAGAGACTGGTTACGCTCAATACCCGTTCTGAGCCACTCGGGTCCATCTTGCCACAATTAACAGTGTGAAAGTTCTGTGGGACCAAGTCCACGTGATGGGATGTCAGCTGGATTATCTTTGCCTGGGCAGTGATTCCAACACCGGGCTGGTACTAGTCGTCGAATTTCCTCCACTCGATTTTGTACAAATGCTTTCCAGTCTCTGTCTATTTCCTTGATCCAGCATAACGCAACTTGTGAGTCAGAAAAGCATACATGAGGCATCAACCTGTATCTTGGAGTTAGACTCTCCGCTACATTAGTGATCAGCCTGGCTAGGAGTAGAGATGTTAACAATTCTAAGCGAGGGATGGTTTGAGTCTTCAGTGGAGCTCCCCTAGTCTTCGATACAACAAAACTCGTGGTCCTCTGATCACCGGATGTCTCAACAATGTAAACAACTGCAGCGTATGCTGTGACTGATGCATCACAAAAGCCGTAAAGTTGTGCTGATTCTGTACGCTTTCCTTTGAAGTAGTGCCTAGGTAGTGACAATGATCTCTCTTCCTGCAATGCGTCAATCAGTTTCTTCCATCTGTGCAAGAGCTCTCCTGTCAAAAGGTGGTCCCAGCCTATCTTTGACTTGCAAATCTCTTGCATCAGGACCTTGAAGGCTATATATAGTCACAGGTGCCAAATACCCCAGCAGGTCATAAATCTGTCCGATTATGCTCACCACGTTCCGCTTTGTCGGTTCCAGCCTCCTTGCTCTCTCCACTAAGTGTGCAAGATCGATATCAAATATGAGTTGATCCTTTGTCATGTCCCAACGTACCCCAAGAACCTTGTGCTCTCCAGGACCTTGTACAGTGCTCGATGGAATTGTCGTTTCCGAAAAGGACTCTTCTGATGGTCCAATCTATGAAGGTGAACTAGGATTTTGACAAACTGTGTTCAGTGTACCTTCTCTTTCATTGATCTGCCTTTGTAGGGGAGAAGAATTGGACAAAAACTTTCTAAGGTTGAAAGATCCATGGCACAACAGCTCCTTGGCCTGTACATAGATTCTGAAAGCCTCTTCTTCTGTGTCTCCTCCGGCTACTACATCGTCCACATACATGGATCGACTCAGCAATTCTGCGACTGGATTAGAAGCGTAATACTGAAGATGGTGCTTGATGGTAGCATTCAACAGATAAGGACTTGAAGATACCCCGAAGACCACTCTTGTGAATCTCAAAATCATGGGTTCAACATCATCACTAAAGGGGTTTTCTACCCAGAGAAATCGCAGCACATCACGGTCACTCGGACTGACGGAAATCATTAAGAATGCCTTTTCAATGTCAGCCACAACAGCAATTGGATATGACCGGAACCGGACTAGTAGCTCATTCATCTTCTGGTTGAATTTGGGTCCCACATGTAAACAATCTTTCAGTGAAGGACCGTCAGATTTTGAAGAAGCGTCATAGACTACACAGACCTTAGTAGTGTCTTTGTCTCTGCGGATCACACCATGGTGAGGTAGATAATGTACAGCTCCAGCACATGGGGTGTCTTCTTTCACTAGCTCTACGATTCCATCCTGAAGTTGAGTGCGAATTATGAAATCATACTCCTTAAGTACCTCTGGGCTCTGCTTCAAACGCCGCAAAAGTCCTGTTAGTCTCCTTTTACTGAGGTCATAATTGGTAGGAAGTGGATCATGACCTTCCCGCCACGGCAGTGAAACTTCATAGCGGCCATTCACCATCTTGATGGAAGCCATGAACTGATCGTCCACGCTAGGTTCTGCATCATTCACCTGGATTCCCATCGATTCCAGCTCCCAGAAAGATTTCATTGTGTCGTCTAACATTTTGTTGGATACCCCATCATCGGCTCTGAGAAAATGTGTCGTTATAAGGTTCACAGCACTTTCATTGCTCACAGATTGAACTGGACCAGAGAGGATCCAACCCAAGGTAGACTTAATAGCTACGGGACCCTTTTCACCTCGAATTAATTCTCCCGTGACTATGCGCCAATAGAAGTCTGAACCTATGAGCATATCGATTACGTGTGGTCCTTTTGTGAAGTCATCAGCTAGATCCAAACCAAACAAGTGTGGGTAGTGTCCTAGGCATTCCTCCAGTGGCTGTTTGCACAAAGTTTCGCAGATATGTGGGACTACAAACATGTCAATCTTTATTTCCTGACCCTCCTTTGTTCGTAAACTTGCACACACCAAGTCACACAACTGAGGCTCCGCTCGCCTGGTCCCAAACGCTGCAATGGCCAATTTTTGCTTCTCCTTTGTCTGCAAGCCAAGTGCATCTCTGGCATGTTGTGCCAGGTAAGAGCGTTGACTGCCGTTATCCAACACCATTCTGAGTTTCAGAATCGCTCCTTGGTTATGAGGGTTGGATACTACAGCAGACGCTGTCTGCAACAGAACAGTCTTGGTTGTACTGATGTAAAGTGACGACGTGCAATTGAACTCAGGTGCACTGGGATTCAGATTTGATGTACAGTAGCGGTCAAAAAAAGCATTACGTTTCGTTTTCGTAGAACGATCGTAGCACGATTGAACGGAATCGGTCGAACATCGTTCGAACATCGTTCAAACATCGTTTTACAAAATATCGTTTGTAGATTATATAAACGATTGATGCCGTTTTACTAATCGCCACTGTTTTTATATAATCAGTACGTGAGCGCACGTGTTTAGAAAATGGTGTATAGTGAGTGCACGAAGCTGCGAATACTGTTCTACCATTTCAAGGGTTTGAAAGCTCCAACTATCGCTCGATATCTTCAAGCGCAGAACATTTATTGTGCGCGACAGAACGTAGCGATCTTCATAAAGAAGTACCGTCAAACGAAATCAATATGTCGACGATCGGGATCGGGTAGACCCTCAAAACTCACTGCTGAACTAAAGACAATAGTGGAAGAAGAGACGAGAAAGGATGATGAAACGACTGCACACCTGTTGCACCAATTGCTTTTATCACGCGGGTACAGAATTAGCCTCCGCACCATTTTACGCTGCAGGACCTCCCTTGGATGGACGTTTCGTGGAAGCGCGTATTGCCAATACTTACTCCTAAACGTCATCGTTCACACGTACATGTATCGCTGGTCCGTAAAAATCAACGATGCTATAAATGCTCGCACATCATTAACGAAAAAGGTGTCAAGATCGGCTTCGTATCGACTTCGTTCTGACTTCGTTTTTTAAAACGACACGCTACTGTAAAACGATCGTTCTACGAAAACGAAACGTAATGCTTTTTTTGACCGCTACTGTAGTAGGCTCTGCTAAGGTTGTTGAAGCAGGTGTATCTTGAAAGGTGGACTCCCCTTTGGTTGTACAAATGCTAGTGTGATGCTTCCCTTGGCATGATCGGCAACGATTCGAAGTTCTGCAATCCCTGTAGATATGACCTTTTCGTAAGCATGAGTAACAGCGTCCAGCCTTTCGAAGCAGCTGTCTGCGCTTGTCCACTTCCGTGACTTCTGTACATTCGGTTGGGCTGTGAGTTTGGTCACAGTAGCAACATCTTGGGTCAGAAGTGGGAAGTCCCTTTGTAACAAGAGTGACAGCAGGAGGCGACTTGCTATGGCCTTTGTGTACAGATGCCTTTAATTGTGACTGACCCAACCCAATCTCTCTCTGGCAATAACCTCTTCTTCAATGGCAGCCATCAGTTTTCCAAGGCTCCAATTTTCTTCTGAGACTTTTCTACTCACAATGAGCTGCAGCTCTGGTGGTATCTTGTTGATCAGGACGGGACACAGTAGGTTGCTATATGAGTCTTCCTGTACATTCATTGCTGAAAGGCTTCGTACATGAGAGCTGATCGTGTCAAATAACCGCCGCAAGGCCTTCACATCCAGGGTGCTTGATACTGCCTCTACCTGGAGTAGTGCTTCCATGTGTTTGCTCACTATCATCTGAGTACTCCCAAATCTTTTCTTCAACATACTCACAGCTCCGGTGTAATTGGCTTCGGTGAGAGACAGTCCTGAAACTGCTTCCTTGGCTGTCCCTTCCAGTAGTGAGGATAGGTAGTTGAATTTCTCAACACCAGACAAATCTGAATTCTTGTGCACTCCTGCTTCGAATGATTCCCAGAGGCTCGTCCACTTGGTCAAGTCCCCATTGAAGTGTCGTAGTTGAAGTTTGGGAAGACTCACTGATTTCGTTCTACCCACTGGAGTAGTAGCAGTTTTGGTTGTACCGTGCAATGCGACAGGTGTGGCAGTGGGCGACTCAAGCAGTTGGTCGGTCTTAATTAGAGAAGCGAAAATACCCTCTTTGTAGCCATCAGCGCGTTCTATCTCCTCAGTCAGACCCGCTTCGTCGTCTATTAATTCGATGATTTCCGCATCAAGAGTCTTGATTGTCTCGTATTTCTCTTTCAACGTAAGACGTAGCAACGTTAACCCGGAAATGTTCGGCTTCTAAGCCTTGACGAGATCTTCTATTTGTGCAATAGTTCGCGTCGCGGAAGCTCGGTGACCTGCTCTGGTCCTCCTTTTCTTCGTAAGTATCTCTGATCCCATGTTTTAGCTAGACGTCTTAACTCCCGGAAATGCTGTATTCCCGGCTCGAAGGACCATGAAACGGAGTTCAATTCGTTCCAACTAGCTATCGAAGGGTACGCGATTCGTTGAATGACAGAGATTCGTTGGAGCTAACTCCTCGTGCACGCGATCAAAACAAGTACAAAATTCTCACTATTAACGCACACCAATTACCAATTAATCGTTTCGTCATCAAAACAAAAATGGCGTTCAATTCAATTCACAACAAACCTAATGACCACACTACAAGATGAACCTGATGACCATGCTACATACATGGTGAACCTGATGACCACACTACATGACGAACCTGATGACCACACTACATGATGACCCTGATGACCACACTACATGATGAACCTGATGACCACACTACATGATGAACCTGATGACCACACTACATGGTGAACCTGATGACCACACTACATGATGAACCTGATGACCACACTACATGATGAACCTGATGACCACACTACAAGATGAACCTGATGACCACACTAGATGATGAACCTGATGACCACACTACATGGTGAACCTGATGACCACACTACAAGATGAACCTGATGACCACACTACATACATGGTGAACCTGATGACCACACTACATGATGAACCTGATGACCACACTACATGATGAACCTGATGACCACACTACATGATGAACCTGATGACCACACTACATGATGAACCTGATGACAACACTACATGATGAACCTGATGACCACACTACATGATGAACCTGATGACCACACTACATGGTGAACCTGATGACCACACTACATGATGAACCTGATGACCACACTACATGATGAACCTGATGACAACACTACAGTATGGGACACGAAAAAGGTTACGTTCCGTATTGTTTGCGCGCCATATGTACGATTGTATAGTTTCGAACTACGCTGGTATACACGGAGTTAACACGATCGAGCGCAGGTATGGTATCAATTATCGTGTATGAATATGTTTACGTCTGTACTATCGTGTGCATCGTATCTACGCTAACGTAGCTTCTGGAATCAAACGCAAGAGGAAATAAACCATCACAACGTTGTTAGATTGGTTTCCGTTCGATTTGGAGACACTTACTTTCTTTTTCTGAAGACTTCAGAACGCATCGCGACAGCTAAAGCGACTCACGATGAACACGGCGCACAAACGCAATGGTAGCGTGCAGCCAGGTAGTGCAAACGATGGAATGCGTGTACGCAATCAACACACCTTACAGACGCAATTTGTACTTCGTATAACAGGCTGTAGTCAACACCGCGCAACGATCGTTTTATGTAAACGGAACGTAACCTTTTTCGTGTCTCCTACTGTAGATGATGAACCTGATGACCACACTACATGATGAACCTGTTACCACACTACATGATGAACTTGATGACCACACTACATGATGAACCTGATGACCACACTACATGATGAACCTGATGACCACACTACATGATGAACCTGATGACCACACTACATGATGAACCTGATGACCACACTACATGATGAACCTGATGACCACACTACAAGATGAACCTGATGACCACACTAGATGATAAACCTGATGACCACACTACAAGATGAACTTGATGACCACACTACATGGTGAACCTGATGACCACACTACATGATGAACCTGATGACCACACTAGATGATGAACCTGATGACCACACTACATGGTGAACCTGATGACCACACTACATGGTGAACCTGATGACCACACTACAAGATGAACCTGATGACCACACTAGATGATGAACCTGATGATCACACTACATGATGAAACTGATGACCACACTACATGATGCACCTGATGATCACACTACATGATGAACCTGATGACCAAACTACATGATGAACCTAATGACCACACTACATGATGAAACTGATGACCACACTACAAGATGAACCTGATGACCACACTACATGGTGAACCTGATGACCACGCTAGATGGTAAACCTGATGACCACACTACATGATGAACCTGATGACCACACTACATGATGAACCTGATGACCAAACTACATGATGAACCTAATGACCACACAACATGATGAACCTCATGACCACATTACACGGATGAACCTGATAATCACACTACATGATGAACCAGATGACCACGCTAGATGATGAACCTGATGACCACACTACATGATGAACCTGATGACCACACTACAAGATGAACCTGATGACCACACTACATGATGAACCTGATGACCACACTACATGACGAACCTGATGACCACACTACATGATGAACCTGATGACCACACTACATGATGAACCTGATGACCACACTACTTGATGAACCTGATGACCACACTACATACATGGTGAACCTGATGACCACACTAGATGATGAACCTCATGACCACACTACATGTGAACCTGATGACCACACTACATGGTGAACCTGATGACTACACTACATGGTGAATCTGATGACTACACTACATGGTGAACCTGATGACCACACTACATGGTGAACCTGATGACCACACTACATGGTGAACCTGATGACCACACTACAAGATGAACCTGATGCATGGTGAACCTGATGACCAAAAAGTGAGTTCGACAAAATAGGCGGAAAAAGTATTCGATTTCACGGACCCGGTGTTAATCAAAGTTGGTGAATTTTACGAAATTTGAGCTGGACAAGATATCTTTGCAAAGCTGTTACTACATGATGAACCTGATGACTATGTCTGTTTAACACTATTGCATACCTTGCAAAGTTTTCTTTTCTTCCATTAGCTGCTTCTCCATTAGCTGCTTCTTTTCATCCATTAGCTGCTTCTCCATTAGCTGCTTATTTTCATGATACAGCCTTATTAGCAGTTGCTTGTCCAAATCTACATTCTCACCCTGGCGGGAATTATTATATCATGACAACATGTACTATACATGTATAACACCATCACAAACCCCACACCTGATATGGTATCAATCTGAGAAGTTGTGGTTTTTGTAAAGCAATGTGCATAGCTGCATTGATCTAGTACTTTCTTTAGTGTATGACATACAGTATGTGCCAATGAGAAGTTAGCACTGAGGACTCAATTCCCTTCTTTACAATTACTGGTACATGTGTAAGTCTCCCCGTAATAGCCAATCACATGTGCTATCAGAGGTTAATGTTTTAGTCGTTTAGTGGTCTTTTAATGGTCTATTTGCCAGATAACAATCAAATAATTAGTATGGCCATCAATTAATGATCAGTTGTGTGCTCAATGATGAGATTTTTAAAATGACAAATGTGATACAAAGATGAAGTAGGGTAAGTAATTTGTGCTCCCTCGTACACATATTACCCAATATGTGTACCGGGGTATACACACAGATGCAAATAGACAATAAGACACATGTACAGTGCCGTCCACCCACAAGTTCACAATCGCGTGCGCTCGACTCGCACTCGACTCGCGCGTGACTCGATCGAGTGCAATAATGACTCGCGCACCTTAACTCAAAGCAAAACAGCTGGACCAAAAACATATACTATTAATAGCTTGAAACTAACCTAATCATCTGTAGGTATGCCGTAAGTAGGTATTTGAGTGACGCTCGCAACAGCGCATGTATCGAGGGCTAATTACACTCGCAAATTCACTCGCGCGCGACTCGCATACAGGCGTGTGCAAGTGTGAACTTGTGGGTGGACGACACTGTACCTTCTGTTCCTTTTCCTTAATTTCCTGTTCCAGTTCCATTATAATCTCAGGATATATGTACATCTTGGCCACAGCTTCATTCACATCATCACCTGCATTTAAAAACAGACGTCATATCAATAAGACCAAGTAAATACACACCCACAAAACTTATCAAATTGCTATGAGGTTTTCTTACATTGCTATGTGTTAGTAAAGAAATGCTCCTTCATGGGTAGGACACTAAAAAATCATGCAAATCCTCTCCAATTTAGAGCTATTAACCTACTGTAAAATCTTAACCCCCCAACACCTGCTGTCGTGGTGCCGCTACGAATGCATGGGTACCACTACACTTTTTCTAACCTTATTTGAAACTTTTCAATAAGGAGTTAGCTTTGCAATTAAACAGTTATTAATAAACAAAAAAGCTTGAACTGCACTCCGACAGTAAGAAACTAATGCAATAATGAACAACACGTTATTAAACTTAGGACATACTAAAGCGCTACCGCACATTAGACACAGCGGTACCGCTCAATCTGTTGCAGTACCGCGACAATTGCCTTCTAATCTTTCTTGATTTAACCCCATGGTTTTGCTCTACAGCCCACAAGTGTATTTCGTTAGCCATTTTTAGACAATTTGTTTGTTGATGCAAAATGGCAGGAGGTTAGGATCAAATACATGGAAGATAGGAGAGGATATTCACATAATTTGTTGGCTCAAAGGTGGTAAATTAATACTAGTAAGGACAATTGCAGCCATTATTCGGTGCGCCTATGACATGCATAATGTGAGGCAGTACCACAAACAACTCTTGTTTTGCTTCGTACTAACGGCATATTGCTACAAAGCCCCCAAACCACTCATACACGCCATAACTAACTTAGTACATGTGGTAACAAAAGAGTTTAGTATTGTACACAAATAACTACTAGATAACAAGTCAAGTCAATTAGCTGAATAGGACTTTAAAACTAATGGACACCAACACGAACCTCCAGAAAGACAAAAGACCCAATTCAAGAAAAGGGCGTAACCGTTCAAGCATATAGCGTGATGTCACTATGCAAGATGCGTAGCGTTGCTACGGAAGCATTATCACAAATTGCACATGCACAATAATGATCTGCTATTATCTCGCGAGTAATCTTTACAACACATTAATTTTGACACAACTCATGCTGTCTTAATGAACAACTGACCTTGTCCAACACCAAATTGTGATGCTGTGCCTCTGGTCAACACCGACAGACAGTAGGGACGTTCCACTGGAGCCAAAGTCCACGGCACAGTGCACAATGAAGAGGGCCTCCTTTGTAGTGTGGTCCCACACGTGGACCATGGCCCCCTTCCCAATCTGCCCAGTGGCCACAACACCAGAGAGCATAGAATTGGACCAGAATGCCAGGTAGATAATGTTGTCAATAAGCCCCTAATAGAAGCTCTGCTTCTTTGTGAATGGGTTGAAGACAATCCCTTTGCCTGCAGGACATCAGTTTTGATGAGTATCGAAGCCATAGATATACTGCAAGGTAAGATGATGGAGGTCAGTGCACAACCAACACAACAAGATGGAGACACAAGGTTTCCTATACGCTACCAACTTTAATTTACTTGTATCAAACCCCTTCGTGGTATCTACAGTTTCTATGGTAAAATACGTTTGGAGTCTTGCACTTGCTCTGTGCCAGTATTGCAACGTTCGATACCCCACCGGGTTCAAATCCACCATGACTTTCTGTAGGAGTAATCAATTCACTTCAAATTCGGCTTGTAGGTACAGAGGTCCTATACCTATCGATTTGTACTTTTTGTTAGTTTTTATGCTATCCGTTACAGAGATACAGTTGAACAAACTATGTGCACATTTTCCCGCTCGATTTGCACCAATGATATAACAACCGCCTCCCCATACATTAGGCAGGACGCGATTTGTTTAAATCATTAGCGCAAATCGAGCGGGGAAAACATGAACATAGTTTATTCAACTGTATCTCCGTAACGGATGGCATATAAATTAAACAAACAGTATAAATCGATAGGTATAGGACCTCTCCACCTACAAACCAAATTTGAAGCAAACTGATTACTCCTACAGAAAGTTATGGCGGGTTTGAAACCGATGGGGTATCAAACGTTGCAATACTGGCACAGAGCAAGTGTAAGACCCCAAAATATATTTTATATTTTGGGTGTTTGTATTTCGAGGTTTCTTATGAATTAGAACACCCAGGCAGAGGCAAACTACGTTAAATGCCCACAACCATGGATATCTCCACGTGTACAACTCACATACAGGGCCACAGCATCACTCCCATATATCTGAAACTATCCATTTCCCTCAAGCACATTACCAAAAAGCTAATTCAAAGCAAAGACTCTGTTTAAAAGCTTCCGTTGGGGTCCTAGAAGCCCGGAACCTTCTAATATGTCTGTTCCTGGTTTGAAACCGACAATAAATCAATTCGAGCTGTTAAGGACTTGTGAAAGGCTTGGAATACCCTATTGCATCTTATACTGTGACGACATACTACGATCAAAATCAGACACTTCCCGAACCAATATGTAAATTAGCCGCAACACGGATGTCCCTCCAAAAATGCATGTATATCTATGGCGCACGTGCACCGTTTCCAATGCCAGGTACGTAGTCTAATCGAAACATCTAACATGATTTAGGTATGGGTCTATGATATGGGGGCATTAATTCATATTTAGTTTGGTGGTGCAAAGCTGTGTTAAATCCCTGATGCCCAAATATTAATAAACATTTTCACACTCTTCCCACGGTAAGACTGTTCAATTTCCATATTTTCATCATCCCACAAAAACACATTTTCTACAGTACTGTCCCAAGAGAGGAGAAACCAATCATCACCAGCAAAACCAGAAAGTTCTTCCAATAAAGCAGCCTACCTCACCTTTTAACCATGAGTGCAGAGAAGGGTGACCATGAGTGCAGAGAAGGGTGACTATGAGTGCAGAAGGGTGACCATGAGTGCAGAAGGGTGACCATGAGTGCAGAGAAGGGTGACCATGGATGCGGAGAAGGGTGACCATGAGTGCATAGAAGGGTGACCATGAGTGCAGAGGGTGACCATGAATGCAGAGAAGGGTGACCATGAGTGCAGAGAAGGGTGACCATGAGTGCAGAGAAGGGTGACCATGAATGCAGAGAAGGGTGACCATGAGTGCAGAGAAGGGTGACCATGAGTGCAGAGAAGGGTGACCATGAGTACAGAGAAGGGTGACCATGAGTGCAGAGAAGGGTGACCATGAGTGCATAGAAGGGTGACCATGAGTGCAGAGAAGGGTGACCATGAGTGTAGAGAAGAGTGACCATGAGTGCAGAGAAGGGTGACCATGAGTGCAGAGAAGGGTGACCATGAGTGCAGAGAAGGGTGACCATGAGTGCAGAGAAGGGTGACCATGAGTGCATAGAAGGGTGACCATGAGTGCGGAGAACGGTGACCATGAGTGCAGAGAAGGGTGACCAAGAGTGCAGAGAAGGGTGACCATGAGTACAGAGAAGGGTGACCATGAGTACAGAGAAGGGTGACCATGAGTGCAGAGAAGGGTGACCATGAGTGCAGAGAAGGGTGACCATGAACCCTCCACACCCAAATACACACCACACATCCACTCTCTCATGTAAGCACACAACACTCCCTCCCATGTATGCGCACACAGAGAAGGGTGATCATGAGTATAGAGAAGGGTGAGCATGAGTGCAGAGAAGGGTGACCATGAGTGCAGAGAAGGGTGACCATGAGTGCAGAGAAGGTGCAGAGAAGGGTGGCCATGAGTGCAGAGAAGGGTGACCATGAGTGCAGAGAAGGCGCAGAGAAGAGTGACCATGAGTGAAGAAGGGTGGCCATGAGTGTAGAGAAGGGTGACCATGAGTGCAGAGAAGGGTGACCATGAGTGTAGAGAAGGGTGACCATGAGTGTAGAGAAGGGTGACCATGAGTGCAGAGAAGGGTGACCATGAGTGCAGAGAAGGGTGACCATGAGTGTAGAGAAGGGTGACCATGAGTATAGAGAGAAGGGTGACCATGAGTGCAGAGAAGGGTGACCATGAGTACAGAGAAGGGTGACCATGAGTGCAGAGAAGGGTGACCATGAGTGCAGAGAAGGGTGACCATGAGTGAAGAAGGGTGATCATGAGTGAAGAAGGGTGGCCATGAGTGTAGAGAAGGGTGACCATGAGTGCAGAGAAGGGCGACCATGAGTACAGAGAAGGGTAAGCATGAGTGCAGAGAAGGGTGACCATGAGTGCAGAGAAGGGTGACCATGAACCCTCCACACCCAAATATACACCACACATCCACTCTCTCATGTATGCACACAACACTCCCTCCCATGTATGCGCACACAGAGAAGGGTGACCATGAGTATAGAGACGGGTGAGCATGAGTGCAGAGAAGGGTGACCATGAGTGCAGAGAAGGGTGACCATGAGTGCAGAGAAGGTGCAGAGAAGGGTGGCCATGAGTGCAGAGAAGGGTGACCATGAGTGCAGAGAAGGTGCAGAGAAGGGTGACCATGAGTGAAGAAGGGTGATCATGAGTGAAGAAGGGTGGCCATGAGTGTAGAGAAGGGTGACCATGAGTGTAGAGAAGGGTGACCATGAGTGTAGAGAAGGGTGACCATGAGTGTAGAGAAGGGTGACCATGAGTGTAGAGAAGGGTGACCATGAGTGCAGAGAAGGGTGACCATGAGTGCAGAGAAGGGTGACCATGAGTGTAGAGAAGGGTGACCATGAGTGTAGAGAGAAGGGTGACCATGAGTGCAGAGAGAAGGGTGACCATGAGTGTAGAGAAGGGTGACCATGAGTGCAGAGAAGGGTGACCATGAGTGCAGAGAAGGGTGACCATGAGTGCATAGAAGGGTGACCATGAGTGTAGAGAGAAGGGTGACCATGAGTGCAGAGAAGGGTGGCCATGAGTGCAGAGAAGGGTGACCATGCGTGCAGAAGGGTGACCATGAGTGCAGAGAAGGGTGACCATGTGTGCAGAGAAGGGTGGCCATGAGTGCATAGAAGGGTGACCATGGGAGCGGAGAAGGGTGACTATGAGTGCATAGATGGGTGTCTATGAGTGCAGAGAAGGGTGACCATGAGTGCAGAGAAGGGTGGCCATGAGTGCATAGAAGGGTGACCATGGGTGCGGAGAAGGGTGACTATGAGTGCATAGATGGGTGACCATGAGTGCAGAGAAGGATGACCATGAGTATAGAGAAGGGTGACCATGGGTGCGGAGAAGGGTGACCATGAGTGCATACAAGGGTGACCATGAGTGCCGAGAAGGGTGACCATGAGTCCAGAGTAGGGTAACCATGAGTGCAGAGAAGGGTGACCATGAGTACAGAGAAGGGTGACCATGAGTACAGAGAAGGGTGACCATGAGTGCAGAGAAGGGTGACCATGAGTGCAGAGAAGGATGACCATGAGTGCAGAGAAGGGTGACCATGAGTGTAGAGAAGGGTGACCATGAGTGTAGATAATAGTCCATCTGCACAATATATACACATACACACATGCATAAGGCTGTGTGAATAAAGATCCTTGTCCCGGGTAGTGTAGTCAACTTGTCAAAATAGGGTGCTTGCAATAGAATGCTATTTTAAACACTGCCACACAAACCCTTGTAGGTACCCAATTAGAAACAGATGACAACAGGATAAGCAAGAGAACCATCAATGAGACTCAACAAAACAAGAACAATTATATCCAATCACAATAAAACCAGCTGGTTGTACTGGTGAAAATGCAGTACTTTCTGGTGAAAGACATAAATAAACGAGTGATAGTTTGTTTAAAAAGTGTTGGGTGTAAATGTTTATCGTATTTGCCAGAAAACCTGCAAATTGTAAGGGCCCCCCACCAGCTACCCTATTTGCCAAAATTCAGGTACATGTCAGTGAGCAACCGTTTGCAATGTCATTGTGACAAAAGGTGCAAAGACTGGTCAGGTGCGCTCCGTATAAAAGTATTGCATCGACTTGTATCGACCGAACGGATTTAAACTTCCGCAGAACCCAAAATGGCACTCGTAAATAGCGCAAAACCCAATAACGCCTCACTCGAGCCCACCTCACCTTCGAAAAAGTTCGACAGTAGTAGTACCAGAGTATACGTTCAATAGGGCTCGCTCCAGACTAGACATATAAAGTGAAAAGAGACGAAATAAATCTGCACAGTTACAAGATACGATGACTCTCAGAACGTTTACATGTTCAAAGAGAGATTGTATATAAAGTAAAATAGCGCCTACCAGAATCGCTCAACTTCTCTCGAATCTCGACGTTCAAACGAAGTGCGCACGTGATGTGAGTACTAATCGAATTACACTACCCAAAACAATTTATTCTCCAGTGGCAGATCTTATTACTCCTCCCCAGGCCACGAGTTGTTATTACTCCTCCCCAGGCCATGAATTATTATTCCTCCTCCCGGAGCCAACACTTCTATATACCCTCCCTGGACATTGCTAAATATAATTAGGTGTTTACGATACAGTAGCGGCTCGGAAATGTAGAAAGTAACACCTCGGAAATGTAGACTTTTAAAGCAATTCATCGCTTACTTAGGATGCCCTAACTTGATGACGCGGTCAATGTGGCAATGGTGTAAAGTCAACTGTCAGAGACCTAAAGTTATAACATATTGCATAATTCTTCCAGAGGTCACACGTGCCTACAAGGTTATTTACCATTGTACATGTGCTTCAGCTGCAGTCTTGTTTGTAGTCCGAGGAATTCACCAATTGCGCGAGTGAGAACAGACACTGCACACACGCACACGCACAGTTAAGATCGTGCAACGGCAATAGTATGTTTGTAGCATACCTATGGCTAAGGTTCGAAGGGTTGAAGCGTATACGAGCTGCACATAGTGATACCTGCAAGTGAAGCATACACGATGCACAGAAAGAAACGTAATGCAGCTTAGTACTCACGAGTGTAATTTTGAAAAGAACGTAATGTACGCATTATTAGATACTTGCTTTCCAAGCATGACCCTCCTGATGAAGTACCATCTCTCATGTTTTCATTTGGGCCTCTGCTTCGTCAAGATTGACGTTACATGTAGCTGCTTCTCCTTGGAGCCTTACAAATCCTGTACATGTTTAATTAACTATAGTCTCGTACCCAGCCTCACCGTCATGGCGCTACATGTACAGGATTTGGAAGGCTCCAAGGAGAAGCAGCTACATGTAACGTCAATCTTGACGAAGCAGAGGCCCAAATGAAAACATGAGAGATGGTACTTCATCAGGAGGGTCATGCTTGGAAAGCAAGTATCTAATAATGCGTACATTACGTTCTTTTCAAAATTACACTCGTGAGTACTAAGCTGCATTACGTTTCTTTCTGTGCATCGTGTATGCTTCACTTGCAGGTATCACTATGTGCAGCTCGTATACGCTTCAACCCTTCGAACCTTAGCCATAGGTATGCTACAAACATACTATTGCCGTTGCACGATCTTAACTGTGCGTGTGCGTGTGTGCAGTGCAGTGTCTGTTCTCACTCGCGCGATTGGTGAATTCCTCGGACTACAAACAAGACTGCAGCTGAAGCACATGTACAATGGTAAATAACCTTGTAGGCACGTGTGACTTCTGGAAGAATTATGCAATATGTTATAACTTTAGGTCTCTGACAGTTGACTTTACACCATTGCCACATTGACCGCGTAATCAAGTTAGGGCATCCTAAAAGTCTACATTTCCGAGGTGTTACTTTCTACATTTCCGAGCCGCTACTGTATATGGAACAGTCCAATCCCATTAAATATTAAGCCACAACTGATGCATCAGGCGCAGATAGGATAGAGTCAGTCTTCTGCTGCCTACCTCAATATCAGTCCTAGAATGTAAGCATGTTTCGACAGTGCTTACTTGTGACATGTAATACTATTTGGTTGTCATGGTGATTACTATTTGAGTAGCATCCCATGCATAGTGTAATGCTGCAATTTTTTTTTCATTAATTGTTGTGTGCATTCTGAATGGCCGGCTTGAAGGTCACCATGACTACGCCCACACGTGTAGGAGATGAATGAATTTGATTTTGCAAAGTTACGAACTGCAATAAGGCAAATGCATATATGTACCGTACTCATAACCACCAGAACCTTCTGTTATCCCTCCCCCCCAACTAAAAAAAGGTTTCAATCAGTGTCTGGGGCATCAGCCCAATCCAATAAATCCTCACACAAGCCTGCTCTGGCACACACCTTTCCAGAAATGCAAAAGTGTACATGTACTTAATAGTAGTAGATGATTGTCTCATCCCCAGACCCTGATTACCACAGTTACGGATGTAGTGGTGATGTAACTCATCCGTTGCTGCAGTATTGGGCCTGGGGACAAGACTGTATTCATATGAAGAGATACATATAAAGAAAAGATACATGTACACTCAGAACACTCATTTCATTTCATCAATGAAATATTGGAATCTGTTTTGAAGTTTTCTCGCTTATCAGTAATGGAAGCTCTATGACTGCTGGCAGGGAGTACATCAAAGTAAATGCTCTCGTGCCCAGTCCATCCATGATGGGTGTGGTCCCAATAGACTGCAGCACTCCCTGAGGCACATCAGCTGCATAAGCAGAGTACCCTGCACTCATATTGTGCCTCTTGGACTGGGGAGCCATGGGAGCCACAGCTAGTTCACATGTGACCCTCTTAGGGGTATGGGTGACCTTATGATACCTGCACTGTAGGGCTTTGACCTGCTCAGGAAGTGGGCGGTCCTTCAAATGGCCACCATCCTGGTACGCAAAAAGCGTTGGCTTCTGGGGCGGAGCCCCAGACCCCCATGGGGGAGCTTACAGCGCTCCCCCATTGGCTGGGCGGGAGGGGTACCCCCCTCCCGCACCCTCCCCGGGGGACTCCGCCATTTAACTTTGGCCGCTGCACTTTTTATTCCCTTCCTACCCCACTGTGTTTACAGCGGTAATCGGTTACGTCATAGAAGGTCTGGGTATGAGACTACTCATGGCAGGGGTGGATCCAGGAATTTTGGAAGGGGAGCTAAAACTTGTGCGCTTGTACTTCATGGGTGAAAGTGGGAAGGTCATGTGCGAATGATGTCATATGTTCTGCTTTTGTAATCCATAATTTTCAGTACGCACGGGGTATAGCGCAACACTGCATGGTATTATGTAGCCCTCCCGTGGGGGGGGGGGGGGGGGGGTATGAGGGCGTGTCGTAAGTTATCATCGGTGTCTGGTGCAGAGAGTCCTTGGAGCCAACATACAATTCCACCTATAATTTTAAGTTGACATAGAAAGGTTGACATAGAAAGAGTTACATTATCACCTCGCGCGCATATATCCATGTAAGAGAAAATATGCCCTTATTCATTGCTACTATTGGATGGGTTGCCGGGTACGTTAGAATGGGTGAGTCCACAAAAGCTCGAGAGGCCTTTTGAGGTATGGGTGAGTCTACAGTAGAGCCAATGAGAATAGTGTCTTGAGCAGACACTAGGCCATTGAAGGTGCCTGTCTTTCAAAATTGACACTGAGCAGTATAGAGGTCTCTTAGATTCTTTATCTCCTGCTAACAAGACTTACCTCCTCAGCATCAGCCCCACACACATCCTCTTGGCTTTCGGGGGTGTAGAGCTGGGTTTGAATCTTGACCCCCCATGAGTTCTGTGTAGGCATTAGGTCCAGAGGGCTTCCCTGTCCTCTTTGCTCTAACATGGCATTAGATTCCCTGGGCCACATGCTGCTACATATGTAAGAAGGGTGGAGATGTGGTCACATGACATAATCGACTCCAAGATGCCTTTGTTGATTTCCGTCACCAGGCACATCTTGGTGTCCAGGTTAAAGTTTGTAGCACCCTGACATCTGATGAGTCTCAATCCCACCCAGCTGATGTTTTGGTTTGTGATTGGATTGCTGTCAGATTACAATGTGTCATCCCCCCTTCCCTCTGTTGCTTCACTGAATCAAGCATGACACCACATCAGGCTTCACAAGCACAAGGCTAATGATCCCAACAACATGTGCTGTTATGTTTTATGGTATCAAAAACGTGCTGTAGACATGGCTGACTAACTAACCAACCATCAGTCAGAACTTTGACTGACCAATTATTACCAATCCTTTTTTCCACCTCTGTGGGTCAGCAGGTCTGTTGTGAGAGCAATTATGGCCCTGACTATTGTAGCTTAACTGTAAGTGTATAATCCTATTGTAAGTATATATGTATCATTATTGAATTGCAGCATATTAGGGGTTTTGTAATCCAGTTTTGCCTTTATCAGGTATACTGAAATGACAGAGAAGGTAGCAAACAAGAGGGAACCCGTTCCTGACTACAAGGTATGGCCATGTGTTGATAAATTACTTACTTGTACACTTTTGTCAAATAAATTACATCACGCATGCTTTGACGATTTTAATAAATTGTCCGTTCAAATGCCAGAGCGTTTCGTGCAGAGTAGGCGGCCCCGATGCCAAAGTTTCAGAGCTCTGTTTAGTTTGTTGACCTAAATAATAATCATCAATAAATGGGTTGGTCATTTTGTGTGTACCAATCCCAATTAATGCAAACCATGTATATCCCACATGTGATGTAGAAAAAATGGCCAACCATTTCTATAAAAAGGCCCAGCAAATTCACCTGTTGTGGGGCATTTACAAGTTCCATTTCTTAATCATAGATTGACCAAGAAATTGTGACTTAGAATTGTGACTTAAGTCACAATTTTATAATCAAATTCAAACAAACTCTATTCCATTGATGTGGCTGATTGTGTACATAGATTACAAGCGTACAAATTGATGAATATATTTGAATAAATAATTGCAGCAATTGTAAATGAAGTCCTGCAATGTTAGCCTATTGTAGGCCATTCAGCATATGCTTAGTTATGCAGCTACTACCATTCTTTGACTTACTCGTCGTCATCGGTAGGTAGCCGCCCATCGCCAACGGAAGAATCAATTAGTGCAACGTCTGCTTCATCTGGTGAGGTAAAGCTTGGTCCAGCTTCGCCGTTCTCTACAACTACTAGCGGCTTCAAGCTTCGAGTGGAAAAAGCCTTCGTAGTTGTAACCTCGTCAAAACAAACCACATACTTTTTGCTACGTCCGCTTCCCTCAATTCCTAGCCTTTTACAACACCTTGTAGTTCCTTTCGGAAAAGCCTCCCGTACCTTTGTTTCACTGGCTTATTGCCTAGAACGTTGTCTGCGCCACAAACTACCCGATCACCAACAGAGAACACGACCATCGCTATCTCGTGCGTATCGTAGGGGAGGCGTGGAAAAATCGAATTATCACCTTGTTTGCTTTCAGTTTTGACCACACCACAAAAAGAACTAAGTAGTTCTATCTGCAAAATATAATTCTACAAGCTTCGGCGTTCAATCTAGTGCATAAAACGTCATAGGTACCCGTAGAAAATACTGCTACTTTACCCGTTCAAAGCTTTGTGACTTAAGTCACAATTTTATTGATCCTCGATACGCACTAGAGAATTGGAAGGGAAAATGTTATGCAACTTCTACACAACGTGTTTCCAAGCTGTTTAAATGCTATATTATGAGAGCACATGCCTCCATCATCATTGTACATATTTTAAAAGCATCCTAGTTGATAGAATTCTCTTGGTGTATTAATTAGAAAAGTATTGTGACTTAAGTCACAATGACGCGGTATTATATATTTTTTGCGAGATTGCATACAGAGAAGGCCTTGTATTGTCAATGTTAAGCGCATCCAAGTGTTGCAAAAAACATACCTAGAACACACATGCATCCATGTATGTGTGGTAAGTTTCAAAAAGTTAGTTTGCAGTTTTTTAATGTGAGATTTCCTCATTGAAAAAATTGTGACTTAAGTCACAATTTTGTGACTTTGTGACTTAAGTCACAATTGGTCAATCTATGATTAAATTGTGCTCTGACAATCTGTGTACAATGCAATAATTAATTTTGTATGTAACTAGAATACAAGTTCAATATTTCAATTACATTAACGACCTATGTCTAGCAAAGGGGAAGAAATCCTGTTCCTCTTGGGACATTCAAGTTATCAAGGCACAGTTCTTCACCACGAGCAGTAAATTTCATCTCAACCTCGACATTGAGTACAACCACATCATGTTTTCAAGATAATTTGTTTGTTAACGAAGATAAAAGTTATGAAATGCTTGTTGAATCCTGTTCAACGACTCAACCTTATTCTTTACTTGATATTCTCAAAGAAAATGGAATCAGTATTGATGACGATTGGAAAAAAGAAAAGTGTGATATTATTGCTGCAATTAGTATTGCTAAATATTTTGAAATCTGTGGCAATTTATTAAGCATTATTCATGAACCAACAAAAAAGCTAACGCAATCAAGTGCAACCACGTCGTCATCAACACAATCACACACAAAGTTAGAGTTTAAAGGTGCAGTGTTGAACTCAGGTTTGGCAGTGGTGTGTGGTCGCCAGCTGTTCCCTAGCAACAATCTGACATGGTTGGCTAATTCAGATATGAATCCTGATGTTGCTATATACCCCTTTACAGAACTGGGTAATTTATACCCCTTAACAGAAGTGGGTAACGCCGATGGTCTAAAAGCACTGGATGAGATGCAATGCAATTTGATTCCTTATGTGGGAATAGAGTGTCGTTCTGGTAAAAAACTACTTTGTACAGCACGACAGTGTGCAATAAAATGCATTGAACTTCTTCGCTTAGAAAGAGCTTATGGTTCCAGTAGTTCTGAATTTATTGGATTTGTATTACCTGATCTCCAAGAAACCAGTGAAGAAGACAAAATAGCAAGAGGAATAGCAAGCATGGTAGTAGGGGAACAAATCCCTGTGTTATCTGATCCACCAGCGATCAGTGAAATAGAAGGACTAGGAGCAACCATGTTACCAGAGGAACAAACCTCTTCCAATGATGCAATGACTGGTGAAGAGAAAGGTATGGTAGAAACTAGTGAGACATCAGTGGCTGAAGTGCTAGCTAAGAAGAAATATCCACAATCAAAGCAAAACCTGGCAATCAAGGTTACAGTGACTTGGAACAGTGAGCATTTGGCCTTTGATGTCAAATATAATGTCCTGAAATGCAATGAGGTGATGTCATCAATTTACTTGGTAATACAAAACCAAAAACAGAAGAATCGTAATCTTTCAAATGGCCAATTTAGTCACTTTTTCAAATTGACTGATGAAGAGTTAGAAGTAGTGAAAGGTTCCATTCATTCTTCCCTAAAACGGGACAAACGTTATGGCCAGGTATTGAACGATTGTAATTTCGATAAACCATTGGAACAATTTCATAGTAGTTTCTCATTTGTATTTGGCTTGAAAGGTAAAGAAGGGCTTGGTTATGTATTTAAAACGTTTCCAAGTCATAGTCTAGGAGTACCTCTTGAAATTACTGAAGACATCTTGCGTGAATATCCAGTACTTTCACAATTAGGTTTACTGGATAAGCCATTGCTGCATGAGGTGATTGGTTTCAAGCACCATAGGTATTTTGTGTATGAGAGATTACACCAAATATCATCAGATGCAGCAAAGCAGTGCCTTGTGCAGTTATTAGAAGGTGTGAAGAGTGCAATTGCAAATCTCCATTCATGCAACTTTGCTCATTTAGATGTTAGACTGCCAAATGTATGTTTGAAAGTGGAACCCAATAAAAAGGCCACTGTAATGCTAATTGATCTTGAGCGCTCGAAAAATGTAACTCTTTCAGATAAATGGAATGATGCATCTTATATCAGTTGCATGTACAAAGTAGGGTTGAGCTACCAGCAAATTGATTATATGCAATTGTACTGGATTGGCTTTTGGATACTCTTACCTGAAGAATGTAAGTCACTGGTGGACTATCATGATATGAACAATAAGAAGTATTTGAGTGATAAAGAGCTGAGTAATCAACACTTAGTAGCCATGCGTGACTTCATAAATGTTCTTCCTGCTCTGTATGATGACAAACAATGGACAAAATTTATGACAATGCTTTCTGCAACAGGACATGAAGATTCCAAATCATTGCTAGCTGCAACTGTTAGTGCATCATCAACACTGGCTGAACAAGTGGCAGAACAATCTATACCTGTACAACTATAAGATAGCACTTCAAAGTTATACCTTAAATCTCATTTAGGTTTTAAAGTTTAGGTCTTACACCTATTCAGCTAGCCAGAATTGTTTAGGACCCAAACTTGATAGTTGATGACCTAAATGTGTCTAGAAATCTAAACCTTGTCACATTCGAATTGCTGTTATTTGTAGTTTGTGCACACAGAAGTTCCTGCCAGTTGTTGTGACAGTATTAGTAGCTGCTCAGTAGACAGAAATGTTGTAATGATTCCTTTTGTTTGATTAATTTTAACAATGGTGATGGTATGCTTCGATCTGTAAGTCAAGCTATGTTATAAATGGTTTAATTAGACGTTGCCCATCAGTGGCATCAACTTGCTCATTATCTCAGTGCACAGTTTTGACTTTGACTGCCCAAACCATTTGCATGCACCGAACTGTACTTCATACAAGTACAGATGCATGCAGGAATTTTAATGGCCACTTCAAACTGAACTTTAGTTTCCTCATGTGTACTACTATTATGGGTTCCAGTTAGTTTCGTGAGTGACAGTTGATAGCTGTCAAGCACTTTCTAAGTGGAAGTGATGCGTTCCCTCCTCCCTTCATCCCCTTCCTTCTCTCCCTCTCTCCTCTGCCCTCCCTCCTCCCTCTCCCTGCGTGTGTGTGTGTGTGTGTGTGTGTGTGTGTGTGTGTGTGTGTGTGTGTGTGTGTGAATGGTGTGAACGGAATGAAGAAATTTTACAACCACTTGAAGCGCAAAGAAGAGCTTCTATGGAAGATGTAGAGTTCCTGGAATGTCAGGAGGAAATGAACAAGCAGGTATTTGAATGGTACACCTTGGTGGAGAGAGTCATTGGTAGGATGGTAGCTTTGGAATACCAACATGTACTTCTATCTCTCTCCCTGAGGTCAATCAGAGCAGGGGTACTGTGCAAGTGAAGGGGACTCCCCTACTCTGAATGTACCTGGGAGGACAGTTCTCTGATAGCTGATTGTTTTCTGGAACATATTGACAGCTTTCTGTGCAGGAACCAGGCAGAAACTATTCCTAGCAAGAGTGCAAAGGTTTACTGTGAGAGGACAGGTGGGTTTGGAGGATGTGGGGAACGCAAGACATAAAAATCATTCTTACAGCACACTAATTATTATCTCACCATGTCTGGTCATTCCAATTACCTGGGCCAGCATAAGGTTGGAAGACATTCTGATAAGTTGTGTAGTGCTCAATGATGCCAAGAATACTATTCCAGCTGTCCTGGAGGGAGGGTGCGGGCTGGGCACATATCCAGCTTCAACATGTCCACACCCCAACTGGCAAATGTCTGGAAGGATTAAACATTATATTGTCTACGATGATTATGGTCTGGGTACCATACCCCACTGCTACGTGATAAAGTGGGTGTGTCGTTAATGCAACGTCCTTTTAAACATGCAACACATCCTGCACATCACAAATTAGAAGATGTGAACAATACTCCAGTACCCTGTTCTACAGCTCACACTACTGCTGTCAGTCCACCACATTGAGACAGAGCATCGTTTGTGTGTATGTATTCCCACCCTGAACGCTTAATGATGGTTTTAACGCTATTCCTACGTTAGACATTCAGTCCCAGGGTGGTTTATTTTACCACCCTGAGAAACCATGCCTTCGTGTGCTACAAATTAGTGAGGTCAAAGACATCCAGTGAAGTATGAACAGACAAATAACACATATATACAATCAAAATTAGATACAAGAAAAAGAAAAAAAAAAAAAAAAAAGATAAATTATTTGTTTAAATTTTTAATTCTGTGTTGAGAAGAGTGATTGGACCCTTTTGATGTAAGACATGACGGCAGTGACCCTTTAGGCTGAGTGTGAGCAGCTGGGGGACATTTTTCTCTGCTATTCCTGTGAATCCCACACACATGTACATATGCATATGTGCGTGTGTATGCGTGTACAAATGGATATATGCATTATGCAAACATCATAATTATTAACTCGACCTACTTTTGATTAGATGTACTGTACTGACTTGACCCTTGCTCAGATGATTCTAAATAATGCCTATTCTCAGGCATGTCCTAAAAAGGGCACACCAGCTGATGCAATGCAAGTAGGCCAAAGCAGGAAGTGACTCACTTCCTTTCCCCTTTCCTTTCTTGCTTTCTTGTATATTTTATACAGCTTTTGTGGCTGTGATGGTGTGAATTTGGATACAAAGAGCCACAAATTGCTGAAGATAGAACAAAGAGGGGGAGGAGAGGAATGTGGAGGAGGGTAGAGGAGAGTAGGGGAGGAGAGAAAGACATTATGTATATCATTAATAATATTTTAACCACACCTTCTCCATAACACCATCTCCTCTTCCACCTTGTAACTCTTAATGCATTCTTGTATGTGGTCCCCAATCTCCACCAGGACCTGAGGAAAAATGTCACCGATGCTTTGAACAAGCTCCACCCATCTCCACAACACACACACACACATACACACACAAACACATACACACACCTTCTTGTAGTGCTCCACCACAAGCTTTGTAGGAAGGCCGTCAGGAGGGGTGAGGGCACTCAAGCATTTTTTTACGGGACGAAGCATTGTCTTACACTATGTGCGGAGAGAGAGAGAAGGGAGGAAAGGGGTTAAACTCCACTCAACACCATTCTCATCACCTTCTGAAACGTATCCTTATCCAGCTCAACCTCACTCATGATGATGTCATCGTCCTTTGGAGACTCCACAACACACGATGCATTCTTCTTACGCCCCTTGTCACCTCTGGCCCCGCCCACTTCCTCACCTCCAGTCTCTTCCTGCGCGTTTGAGGTGCACGCTCGCTTGGGAGAGAGGTCCCTTGCCTGCTTGTCAGAGGACAGCTTCCTCTTGTGGCCATGATGGTGTTCCCCTTCTCTTCCATTGGTGCTTGTTTCAAAGAGGGCCCTAGAGATTCGCACCATTAAGGATGGGGGGTCCACTGTGGTGGTGGCTGTTGGCGTCTTTGTCCTCGATGCGCGGTTAGCTTTTGGCACATCGGCTTTAAACCCTGGAGAAAGTGGAAATTGCATGTCCCAATGTTGCAGCAGTAATATTAGCACTGGTTGGGTCCCCGGAGGTGTGCTTGATACCATTCCAGCATACCGCACACTACAACTCCTACGTTGTGTGTCAAGCATATGTGCTGCACAATTGTTTTTATTTGCAATCTGTTCACTTAACATTACCAACAGACACCCTTAGCACCAGTTGGCTGTGTATTGCACAGGCTGATAGTGTGCGTAGGTTGACTGACCTTTTTTCGTGCCTCTGACTTCAACAGTTTAAACAGATGTTCAACTCTTGTCTGAAGGTGTGAAGCCTGCGGTTTCATGGTCTTGTCCAAAGGTAAAATCTTGAAAAGGAAATAAAGCAAAAATTGTATATCCCTTCCCCTCATCCCACTTATCACCTTCCCCTCATCCCTCCTCCCCTTCCCCTCATCGCATTATCACCTTCCCCTCATCCCACAATCACCTTCCCCTCATCCCACTGCCGATTTACACATCATTGACTAGAAGTGATGTCATGAAACCATTTAACAGTTACATGTTTTCAGGTACCTTCACACACACACACACACACACACACACACACACACACTCCTACCTTGTTGGTGAGACCAAGGTTTGGGTCGTTCTTTATGTTCTCCCAGTTACCAAACCCACACTCGTAGACGCCCAACAGAAGCTTGGCATCATCAACTGTAGTTCACCTCACACCAACCCAATTAACAGACTTGGCACGACTTACTAACCTATACCTGACAGCAGAACAAAGGGAGTAGTGAGAGGAAAGAAGGGAGAGGTGAGCAGTAGAACAGGGTACTGGAGTATTGTTCACATCTTCTAATTTGTGACGTGCAGGATGTGTTGCATGTTTAAAAGGATGTTGCATTAATGACACACCCACTTTATCACGTAGCAGTGGGGTATGGTACCCAGACCATAATCGTCATAGACGACATAATGTTTAATCCGTCCAGACATTTGCCAGTTGGGGTGTGGACATGTTGAAGCTGGATATGTGCCCAGCCCGCACCCTCCCTCCAGGACAGCTGGAATAGTATTCTTGGCATCATTGAGCACTACACAACTTATCAGAATGTCTTCCAACCTTATGCTGGCCCAGGTAATTGAAATGACCAGACATGGTGAGATAATAATTAGTGTGCTGTAAGAATGATTTTTATGTCTTGCGTTCCCCACATCCTCCCCTCCCCACATTCTCCACACCCTCCTGTCCTCTCACAGTAAACCTTTGCACTCTTGCTAGGAATAGTTTCTGCCTGGTTCCTGCACAGAAAGCTGTCAATATGTTCCAGAAAACAATCAGCTATCAGAGAGCTGTCCTCCCAGGTACATTCAGAGTAGGGGAGTCCCCTTCACTTGCACAGTACCCCTGCTCTGATTGACCTCAAGGAGAGAGATAGAAGTACATGTTGGTATTCCAAAGCTACCATCCTACCAATGACTCTATCCACCAAGGTGTACTGTTCAAATACCTGCTTGTTCATTTCCTCCTGACATTCCAGGAACTCTACATCTTCCATAGAAGCTCTTCTTTGCGCTTCAAGTGGTTGTACAATTTCTTCATTCCGTTCACACCATTCTGCAGCAGGCTCTCCTCTGACACACACACACACACACACACACACACACACACACACACACACACAGGGAGAGGGAGGAGGGAGGGAAGAAGGGCAGAGGAGAGAGGGAGAGGAAGGAAGGGGATGAAGGGAGGAGGGAAGGAGGGGAGGAGGGGAGGAGGGAAGGCGTCACTTCCTCTTAGAAAGTGCTTGACAGCTATCAACTGTCACTCGTGAAACTAACTGGAACCCATAATAGTACAGATGAGGAAACTAAAGTTCAGTTTGAAGTGGCCATTAAATAAAATTCCTCCTCCATGGCATGCATCTATACTAGTATGAAGTACAGTTCGGTGCATGCAAATGGTTTGGGCAGTCAAAGTCAAAACTGTGCACTGAGATAATGAGCAAGTTGATGCCACTGATGGCCCACTGATGCCCCACTGATGGGCAATGTCTAATTATAGCATTTATAACATAGCTTGACTTACAGATCTTACTCATGGAAGCATACCATCGCCATTGTTAAAATTAATCAAACAACAAAAAAGGAATCATTACAACACTTCTGTCAACTGAGCAGCTACTAATACTGTCACAACAACTGGCAGGAACTTCTGTGTGCACAAACTATAAATAACAGCAATTCGAATGTGACAAGGTTTAGATTCCTAGACACATTTAGGTCATCAACTATCAAGTTTGGGTCCTAAACAATTCTGGCTAGCTCAATATACTAAATAGGTGTAGGACCTAAATTTTAAAACCTACATGAGATTCAGGGTCTAACCCTAGTCACCTTTGAAGTGCTATCTTATAGTTGTACAGATATAGATTTTTCTGCCACTTGTTGAGCCAATGTTGATGATGCACTAACAGTTGTAGCTAGCAATGATTTGGAATCTTCATGTCCTGTTGCAGAAAGCATTGTCATAAATTTTGTCCATTGTTCTTTATCATGGTGAGCAGGAAGAACATTTATGAAGTCACGCATGGCTACTAAGTGTTGATTACTCAGCTCTTTATCACTCAAATACTTCTTATTGTTCATATCATGATAGTCCACCAGTGACTTACATTCTTCAGGTAACAGTATCCAAAAGCCAATCCAGTACAGTTGCATATAATCAATTTGCTGGTAGCTCAACCCTACTTTGTACATGCAACTGATATAAGATGCGTCATCCCATTTATCTGAAAGAGTTACACGTTGCGAGCGCTCAAGATCAATTAGCATTACAGTGGCCTTTTCATTGGGTTCCACTTTCAAACATACATTTGGCAGTCTAACATCTAAATGAGCAAAGTTGCATGAATGGAGATTGTCAATTGCACTCTTCACACCTTCTAATAACTGCACAAGGCACTGCTTTGCTGCATCTGATGATATTTGGTGTAATCTCTCATACACAAAATACCTATGGTCCTTGAAACCAATCACCTCATGCAGCAATGGCTTATCCAGTAAACCTAATTGTGAAAATAAGGGTTCTGGATATCGACGTAATTTGTCTTCAGTATCTTCAAGAGATGTTCTTAAAGTACCCCGTGGAAACGTTTTAAATACATAACCAAGCCCTTCTTTACCTTTCAAGCCAAATACAAATGAGAAACTACTATGAAATTGTTCCAATGGTTTATCGAAATCACAATTGTTCAATACCTGGCCATAACGTTTGTCCCGTTTTAGGGAAGAATGAATGGAACCTTTCACTACTTCTAACTCTTTATCAGTCAATTTGAAAAAGTGACTAAATTGGCCATTTGAAAGACTACGATTCTTCTGTTTTTGTATTACCAAGGAAATTGATGACATCACCTCATTGCATTTCAGGACATCATATTTGACATCAAAGGCCAAATGCTCACTGTTCCAAGTCACTGTAACCTTGATTGCCAGGTTTTGCTTTGATTGTGGATATTTCTTCTTAGCTAGCACATCAGCCACTGATGTCTCACTAGTTTCTACCATACCTTTCTCTTCACCATTCGTTGCATCATTGGAAGAGGTTTGTTCCTCTGGTAACATGGTTGCTCCTACTCCTTCTATTTCACTGGTCACCGGTGGATCAGATAACACAGGGGTTTGTTCCCCTAATACCATGCTTGCTGTTCCCTTTGCTATTTTGTCTGTTTCACTGGTTTCTTGGAGATCAGGTAATACAAATCCAATAAATTCAGAACTACCGGAACCATAAGCTCTTTCTAAACGAAGAAGTTCAATGCATTTTATTGCACACTGTTGTGCTGTACAAAGTAGTTTTTTACCAGAACGGCACTCTATTTCCACATAAGGAATCAAATTGCGTTGCATCTCATCCAGTGCTTTTAGAGCATCGGCGTTACCCACTTCTGTAAAGGGGTATATAGCAACATCAGGATGCATATCTGAATTAGCCAACCATGTTGTCAGATTGTTGCTAGGGAACAGCTGGCGACCACACACCACTGCCAAACCAGAGTTCAACACTGCACCTTTAAACTCTAACTTTGTGTGTGATTGTGTTGATGACGAAGTGGTTGCACTTGATTGTAATAGCTTTTTTGTTGGTTCATGAATAATGCTTAATAAATTGCTTCAGATTTCAAAATATTTAGCAATACCAATTGCAGCAATAATATCACACTTTTCTGTTTTCCAATCGTCATCAATACTGATACCATTTTCTTTGAGAATATCAAGTAAAGAATAAGGTTGAGTCGTTGAACAGGATTCAACTAGCATTTCATAACTTTCATCTTCGTTAACAAACAACGTATCTTGAAAACATGATGTGGTTGTACTCAATGTTGCGGCCGAGATTAAATTTACTGCTCGTGGTGAAGAACTGCGCCTTGATAACTTGATTGTTCCAAGAAGAACAGGATTTCTTCCCCTTTGCTAGACATAGGTCAAGACAACCATTAATGTAATTGAAATATTGAACTTGTATTCTAGTTTCATACAAAATAAATGATTACATTGTACACAGATTGTCAGAGCACAATTTAAGAAATGGAACTTTTTAGGCTAAATGCCCCACAACAGTTTAATTTGCTGGGCCATTATATAGAAATGGTTGGTCATTTTTTATACTGAAATATACATGGTCTGCATTTATTGGGATCAGTACACACAAAATGACCAACCAATACACTCACAAATATACACACGCATGACTCGCATTGCAAACTTGCACGCATTGTGTGAGTGTGAGTGCATCTAAATAACTCACAGAGTCAGTTATTCTTAGGACACCATTGAAGATGGCTTCCACCACATCCCCTTGTATTTGAATTATACTTTCCATATATATTTGGGAAAGTAGTCACACCATTTTCCCCCTTATCAGTTTTGATTAGCAGAAGCAGGTTCCATATAGAATTATAGTCAGATAATGAACGTCATTAAAAGAATGTCACTCGCGTTCGGAGGGACAACTGTGAATCTGATCACTTCCCTCTTTGTCGCTATCGAACAATAACACAGATTGGAACAGTGTTGTGTTGATCCTGTGTCATTCCAGCGTGTGCTATTAGAGAAAAAAAATACTCGTGCCCACGTCAGGTACCCGGTCCAACTGTTATTCACCGCCATTTGCACTCTTCTCATTCTTCTTCCTTCCGCCATGAAGAACTCGAGCTAGAAATGTTGTTCAAGAGCGCCAACAGAACCAATTGCTGCTACATATTTTAGGGGTCAGAAACATGAATGACCCATCGGTCGAAATACAAAAGCGAGTAGTAACCTAATTTTGTATATAGGGTTTCATGAACACAAAAATCTCGTATCCTGGCCATACGCCTACTATGATATTCACCGCACAAGAACCCTTTGGTTATTAATAGTCATCAGTTTAAAGAAATCAACAAGGTGAGCATGATATAAAGCAAATCCCCATAAAGAAGGCGTCAGAGCTACAAGCTAGGCTAAAAGTAGGTCTATTAGCGCGAGCTGATCCAGAAAAGAAGAAGGCCTATGAGCGCAACGACCGCCACCTCTCAGTGAGCGCAGAAAATTATTGGTAACGATTGTTTATTAACTTATGCCTAGGCAAGAATAATTTGTGCAAGGAATACCTAATTTACATGAATGTATATCCATTATTTAGTGGATAGGTAAAAAAACTAAACAGAGCTCTGAAACTTTGGCATTGGGGCCTACTTAGCACAAATCGTTCTGGCATTTGAACAGACAATTTATTAAAATCGTCAAAGCATGCTTGATGTAATTTATTTGACAAAAGGGTACAAGTAAGTAATTTATCAACACATGGCCATACCTTGTAGTCAGGAACGGGTTCCCTCTTGTTTGCTACCTTCTCTGTCATTTCAGTATACCTGATAAAGGCAAAATTGGATTATAAAACCTGGGCCTAATATGCTGCAATTCAATAATAATACAGTATTAATTAATGGTGCTAGTTCCGTATGTGGTATTCCCCATATATACGGGGTATACCCGGTTAATTTTTTTGCGATTTAGTAAAGTCTAGGGTAATTAATGGTGCTAGTTCCGTACATGGTATACCCGGTATACCCCGTTAATTTGTTTGCAATTTATTAAGGTCTAGGGCATCGCAAATATTCTGCAGCTGATACCAACATATGAAGGGATGGTTGAATAACAAGGGTACATAATGCTGTAGTATAAATACTTTCCTACAACATGTAGTGTTGCGAACATTTTTGCTAACTTTATCAGTACAAGGATTATATTCATCGTCCAGCGGTTTTATAAGAAACCACCGATGTCAAAACTATACTGGGGACTTCAAGCGTTGAGCAGAGGCCAACTAAAGCATTACTGACACTGCCTTGCATTAATGCAATGCTACCCTCCTAATTTAGATTGCTATTTAGGCAGTTGAAGTGAATGCCCTGGTACAGTTCCAGCAGTGGAAAACTACTGACCATGCTACACTAGATACAAAAATTCTACAAGCTGATGAATGCATCAATACGTTTGTCAGTATGCTGAGAAAGTTACTTAACCATGACTTAACAGCCAAAATGCAAGCTGCATTTATGCAACAGAAAAGGGAGAGTCTCCAAGAGGGGGAGGTTCTGATGATTGCAGACTTTTAGTTTTGTGGTTCAAGATGAAATCCAATCGTTTCACTGGAATAATGAACCTGCAACAGTCCATACTTTTATGGGTTACTACAAGCTAAAAAAAAACTACCACAAGCCTTTGCTACTAAGTAATATCTGACAACAAGCAGCATGACACAATTGCTGTTCATCTATTCCAGCGGAAACTTGTGGACTTCCTAACACAACACTTTGGAAGCAACAAATCTACTATATGTAGGATGGTTGCGCTGCACAATACAAAAAGTTTTTATGCTACCATTATGAAGATTTTGGAGTGGAAGCTGAGTGGCACTTTTCTGCTACTTCCCACAGAAAGTTTGTGCTGGAGGGACCCTCAAGCTAACAACAACCATAGCCAGCCTCCAGTGACCTTACGAAGGCCAAATATGTACAGCACGCTAACTCTTTGTGGTTACTCACATAAAGGGAATTCAATTTGGTTATGCAACCTTGGACAAGTACGTCCAGGAAGCTCAACTACTGGAAGAGAGGTTGAAAACGAGTAAAACAGTCCCAGGTACTCAACAACCACACAGAATTGTGCCGGTTGGTGAGAACATTGTAGAAATTTTCAAATAGTCCAACTCCAGAATAGAAAGAGTTAGCTTGAAACATTCTGTTCATTCTCTTGCATTAATGGTTACGCCACTGTAGCCTTCGATGGGTCATGCTGGCTTGGTTGTGTACTGAATGTTGATAACGAAGGACGCACCATTACTGTAACATTCCTTCCACCCTTGCATACTTGCAAAATCGTTTGTCTACGCGAAGCGTGAAGATGTTAGATATGGACATTTTAACACGAGTCAATCCAACAACAGAACCTACAGGCTGAGCAAGAAGGAGATGGATGAAGCCAGCCGTGTTCTAATGACTAGATGTGTGTAGACAGTTGATTTTGACCTGTACAATTTGTGGGTTCTTGCCATAATATTGCGTTAAGTGCAGCGTTGGGGGGGAGGAATTAAAATGGTTGCTACCTTTCAACTAACTATTCCCAAATCAAGGAATCCTCATCCCAGTAAACCATGAACACTAAAGCTAGTGAGTACTACCAGCTATCCATATTTTAAAAATGGTAAATTTTACAGCATAAAGACTTCTTGTACTTAAAAACTCATTATCAATTCATGGCAAACATATGAACAATTTATTACAACAAACACTGATTGGATGCCCCTCCATAACTTCCATTTGCACGAATCATAAAATGTTTCTATTCATACGTTTATTTCATGAACTGAATAGATATACAAACATATTGCAAATTTGTATACGTGCGGGAGAATACATGGTACTTCAAAGTGGTGTATCTAGAGTGGTACAATTAACCGTGAAATGACCCCTTTGGTGTATAGTTAAGGTTTTGCGTCATTTTACGTTGGCTCCAGGGGTTCTCTGCACCAGACACCGATGATAGCTTACGACAAGCCCCCATACCCCGCGGGAGGGGTACACCATTCCCACAATGACATAATGCACCTATCATTGTTACGTGAGACACCCCCCCCCCCCCTCCCCGGGGCATTAGGAGGGATTTGACCTTTATTAAAGCAAACTGCCCCTGGTTGGGGGTTAATAACCGGTCAAATGTCTATACTAGGTGCCCGACTATGGTCAAATGTGTGGCCAGTAATGATATTCACGTGTCAAATCCCCACCTAATCCCGACTTCGCCCCCGGGGGGGGGGGGGGGGGTTTCCTCACGTAACAATGATAGGTGCATAATGCAACATCAATGGTAACTGCAACCCCCCCCCCCCCCCCCCCCCCCCCCCTTCCCGGAACATATAGGGGATTAGTGGGGGATTTGACAGATTATAGCAGTGCGCATTTGACCGTACACGGGGATTTGACCTCGACCGCGGAAAATGAATTTTAATCGTATAACAGCTTGTGACCTCCCCCTATCGGCGTGTTTTGCAGCTCAAACCTTGTGACGACCTTGGCACATTCACGGTAGGTATGCAACATCATACCTAGCCTGTACCTCACCGGAAACAAGAACATGCATTTTAATACCAAAACTACTAGTACAATCAGGACCTACGTTAGTAGGTCCAAAGTAGGATTTGAAGTGTGATGAATACGATTAGCGAAACACAAGATTCCACTATTGCCGTTGCACCGTAGAATCAGTTGGCCTTTAGCGAGCGTATTTGGATACAGCCAACAATTACCTACAATGTAATAAAACTGCCGACGCTTAGAAAGCTCAGACAACAGAGGTAATGCTCTCTCGTTCCCACACTCGAACCTGAAAAAAAGTTTCTCCATCTTCTTCCGGATCTGATAAGATAAGATTCGCTCGGATAAGAGATTTATTGCATTGCATCTTTGTCACGATTGAAGCATAATGTTAGCCGTTATGCGGAAGCTCTAGAACCAACAAGTTAGAAACTTATTGTCGAGTTGGATTTGTTTTATATATGTTAGTAACGAGAGTTATGCTTGACACAAATTTCAATCTCTAGCAAACTTAGTTTTGTTAGTATAGCCCATATCAGCCTTTGGAAGACATAAAAGTGGGCGGGAACGTGTGGTTGAACACGTTCTATATTTCATATAGACTAGTGCGCTATTACAGTTTTTGTCACGGTACCAAAAGCTTGACGTGTCTGGTTTGTTTTCTTCAAAATGCCGTCACGTCGCTCGCGAAGAGAAATGAATCGCTCAAAGAAGCTCGCAAAGTTAAATGATGACTGTTGTGTTGACTAGTCGCAAGATATTGAGGAGCGTGACAGTTTTCAAGAAGCGCATGAAAAAACGAAGACTTGCGACAGGAAGCACTACAAAGCCGATCCTGAGAGTAAGAAGGATAGCATGAAGGCCCAATGCATATGTGAGCAGATCAAACGGTCTCTTGTGCTACGATAGAGTATGATTCTAAGGTTGCCCAATACATGCCTCAATATGCATATATACTTCCTTTTTCGTTTATTCTCATGCATAAAAATGTGTGAAACAAGATATAAAAATTTAATTAAAATAAAATTGGCGATGTAGGATTTGTAGACAGCAATTGAGTAAAAAGTAAGGAAACAAGGAATTACGGCATTCATTTAATTATAAATATTACAGACCTACATTATTTAGCAAATCTACTCCTTGAAATTGTGTGCTAAAAGTAGGCATGTAATATTTATAATTAAATGAATGCCGTAATTCCTTGTTTCCTTCCTTTTTACTCAATTGCTGTCTACAAATCCTACATTATTTTAATTAAATTTTTATATCTTGTTATAACTACAACTCTTATAGCGGCACAATATCAGCTGTATACCTACAAAGGCTAACGCGCGTTCGTTTTGAATAGCAGGAACGAAACCGTAGGTTATAAAAGGTATCAAACATGTAACGGGACTGGGTCGAGGAGGGGTCATTTGACCAGTTATTAGTCCCCAACAGTGGGGCATTTGATTTAATAAATGTCAAATCCCCCATATGTCCCGGATGGGGGGGGGGGGGGTTGCAGTTACCAATGATAGGTGCATTACCATTGATAGGTGCATAACGACTCCAAGGGTTCTAAAACACATGACGTCATTTGCACGTGACTTTCCCACTAAGTATGTATACTTAGTGGGTGCTTGTGACAAGGACAACAAGTGGCGTTGTAGTGCACCCGTCGCAGGGGGAGGGAGGGAAACAGTATATACTAATGCACCGCTCTAACTTCGGCCATTATTTTAGCGCCCTCACCGAAATTAGGCGCTCCTGGTTTTAGGGCCGCTGATTTCCCCCATACACATGAGCACAACACGTACAAACATACACATGAGCATATTAAACAAGCACAAAAGCGCATAAATAAACACGCGCTCGTACACACACAGGTAAAAAACAAGACAAACGCCTAAATTGTGACCAGCCGCTGTTAGAAACATGCGTTGACCATACAGGCGGTTACACCAAAAAAGAAAACCGAAAACCAACCAAACATAATGATATCAACACATCCGACTTACACGAAGAGTTTCGGAAGAGTTTCAAACGTCGAAACTTTGCGCATGCGCTCTAGCCAGTGTGACGATGTATTATACACAATCAAAAATAGCGTGACGTAGTTTATGAACGGCCCTTCAATCTATGGTTTGGAGGCAACGAAGCTGTCAAGGTTGTCTCAATCTTATCCAGTAAAATAGCCACCCAGGTTACTTCAACCATCGCGAGGCCTTTATACAAGCGCCTCTTGTGTTTAGCAGCTGCGCTTCAAAGACACTTATCATTTATGACCCATGTCTGTTTCACCATGTGGAATAGGCAGTAGCCAAAAGGCGAGTATGAGGGTGAAGCAGACAGGATGTATTTAGTACACTTTATCTTGGACATGTCTTCTGTGCAGAAACAGTACTATGGGGATTACTGCTTCCTAAAGGGGATTTGAATGTGGGTGTGGCTTTTTGTTGTTGGTGTGAAGGTGGATCCTTACAAAGAACTACAAGGCCCTGAGCCGCGGTGTGAAGGGAAGCATCACTGGATTCATCAACATAGTTATGGAGTTAAACCATACATGGATTGTGAGAGAACTGGACAACTAGCAACTGGTGAGGTGTGTGACTCTCTCCTTCTCTCCCCTCTCTCTCCTCTCCATCTCCTGTCACCTCTCCATCTCTCTCCCCTCTTCTCTTTCTCTCTCCTTTTCTTCCCCTCTCTCCTCTCCCTCTCTCTCCTCTCCTCTCTCTTCTCCCAGGTGTGGCCAAGACGTTACCTGTTAGATGTATTGAACTTGAGCATGTGATTGTATATACATGTATACCTGTGTGTGTGTGTGTGTGTGTGTGTGTGTGTGTGTGTAGTGTAGCCTAACCCGAGACCCAAATGTGCAGCGTCGAGTCAGTTAAGACTGACAGTCAGCATACAATGGGTACAATGCACTACCTTAAATACTATAATACAATAACAGTCTCTTGGACGACATGCACAGGTGGAATAGTCCAAAGGTCACAAACACTGAAGTAGTATTACCGCTAAACTTCTCATTTTGCGGGGGAATACGGGAATTTATACCATTGGGCTAGTGCAGATCCACATGACCCCAGTTGGACATACGGAGTTGGAGAACAGGTAATTACATTGCGCTTTGATCCAACAAGCTTGCTTAATTACCTTGCAATCTGACTCATTAATGGGCATTAATAAGAAATCTCAACCTCAATTGTGAAACTGATCGGTTGCATTTCTACGTATGTACTGCTCAGTGCTGATGAATTTCTTCCTTTTAACACAACCCTGTCCTTTACTAGATGACGCAACGTAGTAAAAAATGGACACGCGAGAACACAAGGATGGTACGCAATTTATTGATCAGCAAAATAAGTGGAACAAACAGCTCCGCCCACGAACTCCTCCCCCAAGTTCAGTACGCTGAAGCCCAACATCAGGGTAGCAACCGACGCTGTGCCTAGCAACAGCAGTGGCGCAGTACCTTCGTTCATTGCACCGGTCGGCCAAAGGCTGTGATTCTTACTTGAGCCAGTCAAATGAAAACTCGGAACAGGAATCCAGCCCAACGTCTGACTCTGAGAGTCGTCACAGTGATGGCTGTGGCAATGGCATTAACTTGCCCCCAAAGCGGCCACTCAAACTGATAGATGATGATACGACATGTGTCTGCCTTCTTCTGTGAACCCCCCGGGGGGCCAGCGCCATGCGGTGGCAACTGCCAACAGTGCTGTGTCCAGGAGGAGGGCAGCCGCCAGGACCGTGGTGACATACTCGGAGCTGGCACCTGGATCGAGCGAGGAGGATTCCCCCTCGCGGCCCAAGGGGAGGAGTCAGAGAAACAGCAGTGACAGTGAATTTGTGATGTCAGAGGGCGAACAGGGGTTGAATGATGCTGCAGAGAGTTCCTCCGACGATGAGGAAGATGGCGAGGCCAATGTACACGTTACACGCGTATTGTCAGTAGACTGGATGGTGCAGCCCAATCACGGGCAGCAGGCTATATTCAAGAATATAGCCTGTACACATGCAGCACTAATAATAATAACAAAATGTTCATGCTCCCTCTTCTCCCTGCTCTGACTCCCTCCCTCTCCCTCTCCCTCCCTCCTCCCTCTCCCTCCCTCCAGCTCTCTTCCTAATGACATAGCTAAAGATAGGAAGCTGGCCAGGCTGTATGTTGATGGTACAAGGTATAGCAAGGTACAGGTATGATTAAGTGTGAAGCAAATCAGCATCATCTGTGAACGACAAAGAGGTAGGCACCAGTTAGCGTATTATTGTTTGTTACTTCCCTGTAGTTTTAGGTTCATACGGAAACAACACCCGGCACACAGACTGTAAATTACCATGTATGCCTTTTGTCTCTCGTAAAGAAAAGTTAAGAGAACCTGTGCCTCTTTGCCACTATTTTCTATCTTGATTCCTTTTAGTAGCTTTAATTGGAACCTCATGCTACTGTCTCCATTAGCTAGCGTTCTTTGGATGATTCGTTGAATTGAACTACGTGCAGTCTATATGTACTTGTAGAGTTGTATGCTTTTTGATTACATTTGAACAAAAAATGCTACTTGTGTAGAAGCCAGGATAACCATACGCATGGGGACTGGGCACATTTTTGATACAAACTCTGGTACACATATGGCATCGCATGTTTGGTGTGGACTGTATTTGGCGCAAACATAATACATATTTCGTCCATTGAATGAAACTCCATATTTGATTCATATCGGCTACTTATATTTTTTATGCCAAATATGTGTACGTGTATTTGATACAAAAATTTGATCAAATCTGATATCCGTTGGGTGTCAAACCATGCCGTAGAGCGCATGCGCAAAGATTCGAATTCCTGTCGTTTGAAACGCTTCCGAAACTCTTTCGTGTAAGTTACTGGGTGCTTCGATGATTAATGTATTCAATGCCTCTACCTTTGGTTGGTTTCCGGTTTTTTGGTGTAACCTCTGTCCTTTTTGGTCAGAGCAATTTCTAACAACGGCCGGTCATAGGGTAACGTCAGGCTCGGCGTCAGGTTAGTCTGGGGCCCCGACTGATGGCTGTAGAGACAGCCATCAGTCGGGTCCCCAGACTAGCGTCAGGTAGTCGCCACCCGCACTTTTAATAGCGATAAAAACAAAAATAATAAGTTTGGATCTATATGAGTTTAAAACAACCCTAATAGGCTCCTTTGTTAGTAACATACACAGTTTTACGCAAGTAACGTTGCTCTGTAGAATAAGCAGGGGGTGGCGAACACTCCTGACGTTATCGCAGGTGGCGATCACTACCTACGCTACCCTACTTTAGGCGTTTTGCCTTGTTTTACCTCTGTGTGTGTGTGTGTGTACTATTGCTTGGCTTAAAAACATTTATACTATAATACTATTGCTTGGCTTAAAAACATTTTGCAAGACCATTACCTTAACATTTCATCCCACATGTTAGCTGCAGTACCACTGCCTAATAAAAGAAGAAAGAATACATAACTCTCTATTATTATCATCATATCCACAGGAGGCGCGTCATTAGAGAACCCAAAATGGCACTATATTTCAACCGACTATAATGGACAGACGAAGCCACGTAGCAACGTAAAACTACTTGAAACGCAAGATCAAACCCTTTACGTTGTTCAAGGCGTTTCCTGTCAAAAAATATAAGAGCAATTTTTAGAAAACATAAGTATCGTTGACCGCACCCGTTAAGACCTCGTGAGCCTTTGGCAGTGTGGCGCGTGTTCGCCAAGGTATCATTGCTAGAAATTAGCACCGTCGGGTGGCGAAGTCCTTACTGCATATGTAGGTTGCGCTTTAAGTGAAAACTCCGACGACATCTTCATGTACACAGGCCTCTTTTAACCTATAATTAGGAAGTAATGAGCCCTGTTGCTAAGTACTTAAAATTCATAGTGGCTGTTGTCCAAATTTCAATGTAATGTAACATCCGTGGTGTGTGTGCTGTGTGTGTGTGCGAGCGCGTTTTTATTCATGCTTTTGTGCTTGTTGTGCCCATGTGTGTATGTACATGTGCTCATGGCATAGTCTCGTACCCAGACCTTCTATGACGTAAGCGATTATCGCTGTAAACACTACGTACAGATGGTTCTACATATACATGTAGCGTGATGTAATGATCAAGACTCAATTAACCTAATTAAATAGACACCAAAAGCAATTGCGTGGACATACTTGAAGCGATTAACCTTCCTCCCCACCTTCCCTATGCTACCCTCCCCACCTAGCCTCCCCACCTTCCCTACGCTAGCCTCTCCACCTTCCCTACGCTACCCTCCCCATCTTCCCTACACTAGGAGGCTAGCGTAGGGAAGGTGGGGAGGCTAGCGTAGGGAAGGTGGGGAGGCTAGCGTAGGGAAGGTGGGGAGGGTAACGTAGGGAAGGTGGAGAGGCTAGGTTAATTGCTTCAAGTATGCCCACGCAATTGCTTTTTGGTGTCTACTTAATTGCGTTAATTGAGTCTTGATCAACTATATTTAGATGTAAACAGCGTCTTCAAAAATCAGGGAACGCTGGAACAAAAATCTTTGACTTGTTTCCCAGACCGTCTGTACGTAGTGATTATACTGTTTACAGCGGTAATCGGTTACGTCATAGAAGGTCTGGGTACGAGACTACTCATGGCAGGGGCGGATCCAGGAATTTTGGAAGGGGAGCTAAAACTTGTGCGCTTGTACTTCATGGGTGAAAGTGGGAAGGTCACGTGCGAATGATGTCATATGTTCTGCTTTTGTAATCCATAATTTTCAGTACGCACGGGGTATAGCGCAACACTGCATGGTATTATGTAGCCCTCCCGTGGGGGGGGGGGGGGGGTATGAGGGCGTGTCGTAAGTTATCATCGGTGTCTGGTGCAGAGAGTCCTTGGAGCCAACGTACAATTCCACCTATAATTTTAAGTTGACATAGAAAGGTTGACATAGAAAGAGATACATTATCACCTCGCGCGCATATATCCATGTAAGAGAAAATATGCCCTTATTCATTGCAACTATTGGATGGGTTGCCGGGTACGTTAGAATGGGTGAGTCCACAAAAGCTCGAGAGGCCTTTTGAGGTATGGGTGAGTCTACAGTAGAGCCAATGAGAATAGTATCTTGAGCAGACACTAGGCCATTGAAGGTGCCTGTCTTTCAAAATTGACACTGAGCAGTATAGAGGTCTCTTAGATTCTTTATCTCCTGCTAACAGACTTACCTCATCAGCATCAGCCCCACACACATCCTCTTGGCTTTCGGGGGTGTAGAGCTGGGTTTGAATCTTGACCCCCCATGAGTTCTGTGTAGGCATTAGGTCCAGAGGGCTTCCCTGTCCTCTTTGCTCTAACATGGCATTAGATCCCCTGGGCCACATGCTGCTACATATGTAAGAAGGGTGGAGATGTGGTCACATGACATAATCGACTCCAAGATGCCTTTGTTGATTTCCGTCACCAGGCACATCTTGGTGTCCAGGTTAAAGTTTGTAGCACCCTGACATCTGATGAGTCTCAATCCCACCCAGCTGATGTTTTGGTTTGTGATCGGATTGCTGTCAGATTTCAATGTGTCATCCCCCCTTCCCTCTGTTGCTTCACTGAATCAAGCATGACACCACATCAGGCTTCACAAGCACAAGGCTAATGATCCCAAATGCATGTGCTGTTATGTTTTATGGTATCAAAAACGTGCTGTAGACATGGCTGACTAACTAACCAACCATCAGACAGAACTTTGACTGACCAATTATTACCAATCCTTTTTTCCACCTCTGTGGGTCAGCAGGTCTGTTGTGAGAGCAATTATGGCCCGGACTATTGTAGCTTAACTGTAAGTGTATAATCCTATTGTAAGTATATATGTATCATTATTGAATTGCAGCATATTAGGGGTTTTGTAATCCAGTTTTGCCTTTATCAGGTATACTGAAATGACAGAGGAGGTAGCAAACAAGAGGGAACCCGTTCCTGACTACAAGGTATGGCCATGTGTTGATAAATTACTTACTTGTACACTTTTGTCAAATAAATTACATCACGCATGCTTTGACGATTTTAATAAATTGTCCGTTCAAATGCCAGAGCGTTTCGTGCAGAGTAGGCGGCCCCGATGCCAAAGTTTCAGAGCTCTGTTTAGTTTGTTGACCTAAATAATAATCATCAATAAATGGGTTGGTCATTTTGTGTGTACCAATCCCAATTAATGCAAACCATGTATATCCCACATGTGCTGTAGAATAAATGGCCAACCATTTCTATAAAAAGGCCCAGCAAATTCAACTGTTGTGGGGCATTTACAAGTTCCATTTCTTAATCATAGATTGACCAAGAAATTGTGACTTAGAATTGTGACTTAAGTCACAATTTTATAATCAAATTCAAACAAACTCTATTCCATTGATGTGGCTGATTGTGTACATAGATTACAAGCGTACAAATTGATGAATATATTTGAATAAATAATTGCAGCAATTGTAAATGAAGTCCTGCAATGTTAGCCTATTGTAGGCCATTCAGCATATGCTTAGTTATGCAGCTACTACCATTCTTTGACTTACTCGTCGTCATCGGTAGGTAGCCGCCCATCGCCAACGGAAGAATCAATTAGTGCAACGTCTGCTTCATCTGGTGAGGTAAAGCTTGGTCCAGCTTCGCCGTTCTCTACAACTACTAGCGGCTTCAAGCTTCGAGTGGAAAAAGCCTTCGTAGTTGTAACCTCGTCAAAACAAACCACATACTTTTTGCTACGTCCGCTTCCCTCAATTCCTAGCCTTTTACAACACCTTGTAGTTCCTTTCGGAAAAGCCTCCCGTACCTTTGTTTCACTGGCTTATTGCCTAGAACGTTGTCTGCGCCACAAACTACCCGATCACCAACAGAGAACACGACCATCGCTATCTCGTGCGTATCGTAGGGGAGGCGTGGAAAAATCGAATTATCACCTTGTTTGCTTTCAGTTTTGACCACACCACAAAAAGAACTAAGTAGTTCTATCTGCAAAATATAATTCTACAAGCTTCGGCGTTCAATCTAGTGCATAAAACGTCATAGGTACCCGTAGAAAATACTGCTACTTTACCCGTTCAAAGCTTTGTGACTTAAGTCACAATTTTATTGATCCTCGATACGCACTAGAGAATTGGAAGGGAAAATGTTATGCAACTTCTACACAACGTGTTTCCAAGCTGTTTAAATGCTATATTATGAGAGCACATGCCTCCATCATCATTGTACATATTTTAAAAGCATCCTAGTTGATAGAATTCTCTTGGTGTATTAATTAGAAAAGTATTGTGACTTAAGTCACAATGACGCGGTATTATATATTTTTTGCGAGATTGCATACAGAGAAGGCCTTGTATTGTCAATGTTAAGCGCATCCAAGTGTTGCAAAAAACATACCTAGAACACACATGCATCCATGTATGTGTGGTAAGTTTCAAAAAGTTAGTTTGCAGTTTTTTAATGTGAGATTTCCTCATTGAAAAAATTGTGACTTAAGTCACAATTTTGTGACTTTGTGACTTAAGTCACAATTGGTCAATCTATGATTAAATTGTGCTCTGACAATCTGTGTACAATGCAATAATTAATTTTGTATGTAACTAGAATACAAGTTCAATATTTCAATTACATTAACGACCTATGTCTAGCAAAGGGGAAGAAATCCTGTTCCTCTTGGGACATTCAAGTTATCAAGGCACAGTTCTTCACCACGAGCAGTAAATTTCATCTCGGCCTCAACATTGAGTACAACCACATCATGTTTTCAAGATAATTTGTTTGTTAACGAAGATAAAAGTTATAAAATTCTAGTTGAATCCTGTTCAACGACTCAACCTTATTCTTTACTTGATATTCTCAAAGAAAATGGAATCAGTATTGATGACGATTGGAAAAAAGAAAACTGTGATATTATTGCTGCAATTGGTATTGCTAAATATTTTGAAATCTGTGGCAATTTATTAACCATTATTCATGAACCAACAAAAAAGCTAACGCAATCAAGTGCAACCACTTCGTCATCAACACAATCACACACAAAGTTAGAGTTTACAGGTGCAGTGTTGAACTCAGGTTTGGCAGTGGTGTGTGGTCGCCAGCTGTTCCCTAGCAACAATCTGACATGGTTGGCTAATTCAGATATGCATCCTGACGTTGCTATATACCCCTTTACAGAACTGGGTAATTTATACCCCTTAACAGAAGTGGGTGACACCGATGGTCTAAAAGCACTGGATGAGATGCAATGCAATTTGATTCCTTATGTGGGAATAGAGTGTCGTTCTGGTAAAAAACTACTTTGTACAGCACAACAGTGTGCAATAAAATGCATTGAACTTCTTCGCTTAGAAAGAGCTTATGGTTCCAGTAGTTCTGAATTTATTGGATTTGTATTACCTGATCTCCAAGAAACCAGTGAAGAAGACAAAATAGCAAGAGGAATAGCAAGCATGGTAGTAGGGGAACAAACCCCTGTGTTATCTGATCCACCAGCGATCAGTGAAATAGAAGGACTAGGAGCAACCATGTTACCAGAGGAACAAACCTCTTCCAATGATGCAACGACCGGTGAAGAGAAAGGTATTGTAGGAACTAGTGAGACATCAGTGGCTGAAGTGCTAGCTAAGAAGAAATATCCACTATCAAAGCAAAACCTGGCAATCAAGGTTACAGTGACTTGGAACAGTGAGCATTTGGCCTTTGATGTCAAATATGATGTCCTGAAATGCAATGAGGTGATGTCATCAATTCACTTGGTAATACAAAACCAAAAACAGAAGAATCGTAGTCTTTCAAATGGCCGATTTAGTCACTTTTTCAAATTGACTGATGAAGAGTTAGAAGTAGTGAAAGGTTCCATTCATTCTTCCCTAAAACGGGACAAACGTTATGCCCAGGTATTGAACAATTGTAATTTCGATAAACCATTGGAACAATTTCATAGTAGTTTCTCATTTGTATTTGGCTTGAAAGGTAAAGAAGGGCTTGGTTATGTATTTAAAACGTTTCCAAGTCATAGTCTAGGAGTACCTCTTGAAATTACTGAAGACAAATTACGTCGATATCCAGAACCCTTATTTTCACAATTAGGTTTACTGGATAAGCCATTGCTGCATGAGGTGATTGGTTTCAAGGACCATAGGTATTTTGTGTATGAGAGATTACACCAAATATCACCAGATGCAGCAAAGCAGTGCCTTGTGCAGTTATTAGAAGGTGTGAAGAGTGCAATTGACAATCTCCATTCATGCAACTTTGCTCATTTAGATGTTAGACTGCCAAATGTATGTTTGAAAGTGGAACCCAATGAAAAGGCCACTGTAATGCTAATTGATCTTGAGCGCTCGCAACGTGTAACTCTTTCAGATAAATGGGATGACACATCTTATATCAGTTGCATGTACAAAGTAGGGTTGAGCTACCAGCAAATTGATTATATGCAAATGTACTGGATTGGCTTTTGGATACTGTTACCTGAAGAATGTAAGTCACTGGTGGACTATCATGATATGAACAATAAGAAGTATTTGAGTGATAAAGAGCTGAGTAATGAACACTTAGTAGCCATGCGTGACTTCATAAATGTTCTTCCTGCTCTGTATGATGACAAACAATGGACAAAATTTATGACAATGCTTTCTGCAACAGGACATGAAGATTCCAAATCATTGCTAGCTGCAACTGTTAGTGCATCATCAACACTGGCTGAACAAGTGGCAGAAAAATCTATACCTGTACAACTATAAAATAGCACTTCAAAGGTGACTAGGGTTAGACCCTAAATCTCATGTAGGTTTTAAAATTTAGGTCCTACACCTATTTAGTATATTGAGCTAGCCAGAATTGAACTTGATAGTTGATGACCTAAATGTGTCTAGAAATCTAAACCTTGTCACATTCGAATTGCTGTTATTTATAGTTTGTGCACACAGAAGTTCCTGCCAGTTTTTGTGACAGTATTAGTAGCTGCTCAGTAGACAGAAGTGTTGTAATGATTCCTTTTTTGTTGTTTGATTAATTTAATACCTACAGGTGTGCGCTGGGGGTGTTGAGGGGGATGTGTGAATACCTATGGGTGTGCGCTGGGGGTGTTGAGGGTGATGTGTGCATACCTATGGGTGGGCTCTGGGGGTGTTGAGTGGGATGTGTGAATACCTACGGGTGTGCACTGGAGTGGTGAGGGGAGGTGTGCATACCTATGGGTGAGCACTGGGGGTGTTGAGGGGGATGTGTGCATACCCACTTTTGGTCTGTAAAGTTAATAAACAATCGTTACCAATAATTTTCTGCGCTCACTGAGAGGTGGCGATCTTTGCGCTCATAGGCCTACTTCTTTTCTGGATCAGCTCGCGCTAATAGACCTGCTTTAGCCTCGCTTGTAGCTGACGCCTTCTTTATGGGGATTTGCTTTATATCATGCTCACCTTGTTGATTTCTTTATACTGATGACTATTAATAACCAAAGGGGTCTTGTGCGGTGAATATCATAGTAGGCGTATGGCCAGGGTACGAGATTTATTTGTTCATGAAACCCTATATACAAAATTAGGTTACTACTCGCTTTTGTATTTTGACCGATGGGTCATACATGTTTCTGACCCCTAAAATATGTAGCAGCAATTGGTTCTGTTGGTGCTCTTGAACAACATTTCTAGCTCGAGTTCTTCATGGTGGAAGGAAGAAGAATGAGAAGAGTACAAATGGCAGTGAATAACAGTTGGACCAGGTATACGTACCTGACGTGGGCACGAGTATTCTTTTTCTCTAATAGCACACGCTGGAATGACACAGGACCAACACAACACTGTTCCTATTTGTGTTATTGTCCGATAGCGACAAAGAGGGAAGTGATCAGATTCACAGTAGTCCTTCCAGGCGCGAGTGACATTCTTTTAATGACGTTCAAACCCAATAATTCTATATGGAACCTGCTTCTGCACGTTTCGATAATCAAAACTGATAAGGGGGAAAATGGTGTGACCACTTTCCCAAATATGATAATCATATATGGAAAGTATAATTCAAATACGAGGTGATGTGGTGGAAGCCATCTTCGATGGTGTCCTAAGAATAACTGACTCTGTGAGTTATTTAGATGCACTCACACTCACACAATGCGTGCAAGTTTGCAATGCGAGTCATGCGTGTGTATACTTGTGAGTGTATTGGTTGGTCATTTTGTGTGTACTGATCCCAATAAATGCAGACCATGTATATTTCAGTATAAAAAATGGCCAACCATTTCTATATAAAGGCCCGGCAAATGAAACTGTTGTGGGGCATTTAGCCTAAAAAGTTCCATTTCTTAAATTGTGCTCTGACAATCTGTGTACAATGTAATCATTTATTTTGTATGAAACTAGAATACAAGTTCAATATTTCAATTACATTAATGGTTGTCTGGACCTATTTTAGCAAAGGGGAAGAAATCCTGTTCTTCTAGGAACATTCCAGTTATCAAGGCACAGTTCTTCACCACGAGCTATAAATTTAATCTCAACCTCAACATTGAGTACAACCATATCATGTTTTCAAGATACGTTGTTTGTTAATGAAGATAAAAGTTATGAAATGCTTGTTGAATCCTGTTCAACGACTCAACCTTATTCTTTACTTGATATTCTCAAAGAAAATGGTATCAGTATTGATAACGAGTGGAAAAAAGAAAAGTGTGATATTATTGCTGCAATTGGTATTGCTAAATATTTTGAAATCTGTAGCAATTTATTAACCATTATTCATGAACCAACAAAAAAGCTAACGCAATCAAGTGCAACCACGTCGTCATCAACACAATCACACACAAAGTTAGAGTTTAAAGGTGCAGTGTTGAACTCAGGTTTGGCAGTGGTGTGTGGTCGCCAGCTGTTCTCTAGCAACAATCTGACAACATGGTTGGCTAATTCAGATATGCATCCTGATGTTGCTATATACCCCTTTACAGAACTGGGTAATTTATACCCCTTAACAGATATGGGTAACACCGAATCGGATGCTCTGAAAGCACTGGATGAGATGCAACGCAATTTGATTCCTTATGTGGGAATAGAGTGTCGTTCTGGTAAAAAACTACTTTGTACAGCACAACAGTGTGCAATAAAATGCATTGAACTTCTTCGCTTAGAAAGAGCTTATGGTTCCGGTAGTTCTGAATTTATTGGATTTGTATTACCTGATCTCCAAGAAACCAGTGAAGAAGACAAAATAGCAAAGGGAATAGCAAGCATGGTAGTAGGGGAACAAACCCCTCTGTTATCTGATCCACCGGTGACCAGTGAAATAGAAGGAGTAGGAGCAACCATGTTACCAGAGGAACAAACCTCTTCCAATGATGCAACGACCGGTGAAGAGAAAGGTATTGTAGGAACTAGTGAGACATCAGTGGCTGAAGTGCTAGCTAAGAAGAAATATCCACTATCAAAGCAAAACCTGGCAATCAAGGTTACAGTGACTTGGAACAGTGAGCATTTGGCCTTTGATGTCAAATATGATGTCCTGAAATGCAATGAGGTGATGTCATCAATTCACTTGGTAATACAAAACCAAAAACAGAAGAATCGTAGTCTTTCAAATGGCCGATTTAGTCACATTTTCAAATTGACTGATGAAGAGTTAGAAGTAGTGAAAGGTTCCATTCATTCTTCCCTAAAACGGGACAAACGTTATGCCCAGGTATTGAACAATTGTAATTTCGATAAACCATTGGAACAATTTCATAGTTGTTTCTCATTTGTATTTGGCTTGAAAGGTCAAAATGGGCTTGGTTATGTATTTAAAACGTTTCCACACGCTGATCTAGAAAGATCTCTTGATATTACTGAAGACAAATTACGTCGATATCCAGAACCATTACTTTCACAATTAGGTTTACTGGATAAGCTATTGCTGCATCGTGTGATTGGTTTCAAGGACCATAGGTTTTTTGTGTATGAGAGATTACACCAAATATCACCAGATGCAGCAAAGCAGTGCCTTGTGCAGTTATTAGAAGGTGTGAAGAGTGCAATTGACAATCTCCATTCATGCAACTTTGCTCATTTAGATGTTAGACTGCCAAATGTATGTTTGAAAGTGGAACCCAATGAAAAGGCCACTGTAATGCTAATTGATCTTGAGCGCTCGCAAAATGTAACTCTTTCAGATAAATGGAATAACGCATCTTATATCAGTTGCATGTACAAAGTAGGGTTGAGCTACCAGCAAATTGATTATATGCAAATGTACTGGATTGGCTTTTGGATACTGTTACCTGAAGAATGTAAGTCACTGGTGGACTATCATGATATGAACAATAAGAAGTATTTGAGTGATAAAGAGCTGAGTAATGAACACTTAGTAGCCATGCGTGACTTCATAAATGTTCTTCCTGCTCACCATGATGAAGAACAATGGACAAAATTTATGACAATGCTTTCTGCAACAGGACATGAAGATTCCAAATCATTGCTAGCTGCAACTGTTAGTGCATCATCAACACTGGCTGAACAAGTGGCAGAAAAATCTATACCTGTACAACAGATAGCACTTCAAAGGTGACTAGGGTTAGACCCTAAATTACATTTAGGTTTTAAAGTTTAGGTCCTACACCTATTTAGTATATTGAGCTAGCCAGAATTGTTTAGGACCCAAACTTGATAGTTGATGACCTAAATGTGTCTAGAAATCTAAACCTTGTCACATTCGAATTGCTGTTATTTATAGTTTGTGCACACAGAAGTTCCTGCCAGTTTTTGTGACAGTATTAGTAGCTGCTCAGTTGACAGAAGTGTTGTAATGATTCCTTTTTTGTTGTTTGATTAATTTAATACCTACAGGTGTGCATTGGGGGTATTGAGGGGGATGTGTGAATACCTTTGGGTGTGCGCTGGGGGATGTGTGCATACCAATGGTGGGGGTGTTGAGGGGGGTGTGTGCATACGTATGGTGGGGTGTTGAGGGGGTGTGTGCATACCTATGGTGGGGGTGTTGAGGGGGTGTGTGCATACCTATGGTGGGGGTGTTGAGGGGGGTGTGTGCATACCTATGGCGGGGGTGTTGAGGGGGTGTGTGCATACCTATGGTGGGGGTGTTGAGGGGGGTGTGTGCATACCTATGGCGGGGGTGTTGAGGGTGTGTGTGCATATTTATGGTGGGGGTGTTGAGGGGGGTGTGTGCATACGTATGGTGGGGGTGTGCGCTGGGGGATGTGTGCATACCTATGTGTGTGCACTGGGGGTGTTGAGGGGGATGTGTACATACCTATGGGTGTGCGCTGGTGTTGTTGAGGGGGGTGTGTGCATACCTATGGTGGGGGTGTCGAGGGGGATGTGTGAATACCTATGGGCGTGCGCTGGGGGACCTATGGGTGTGCGCTGGGGGTGTTGAGGGGGATGTGTGAATGGGTGTGCGCTGGGGTGGTGAGGGGAGGTGTGCATACCTATGGGTGAGCACTGGGGGTGTTGAGGGGGATGTGTGCATACCCACTTTTGGTCTGTAAAGTTAATAAACAATCGTTACCAATAATTTTCTGCGCTCACTGAGAGGTGGCGATCTTTGCGCTCATAGGCCTTCTTCTTTTCTGGATCAGCTCGCGCTAATAGACCTACTTTTAGCCTAGCTTGTAGCTGACGCCTTCTTTATGGGGATTTGCTTTATATCATGCTCACCTTGTTGATTTCTTTATACTGATGACTATTAATAATCAAAGGGGTCTTGTGCGGTGAATATCAGAGTAGGTGTATGGCCAGGGTACGAGATTTTTTTGTTCATGAAACCCTATATACAAAATTAGGTTACTACTCGCTTTTGTATTTCGACCGATGGGTCATACATGTTTCTGACCCCTAAAATATGTAGCAGCAATTGGTTCTATTGGCGCTCTTGAACAACATTTCTAGCTCGAGTTCTTCATGGTGGAAGGAAGAAGAATGAGAAGAGTACAAATGGCGGTGAATAACAGTTGGACCAGGTATACGTACCTGACGTGGGCACGAGTATTCTTTTTCTCTAATAGCACACGCTGGAATGACACAGGACCAACACAACACTGTTCCTATTTGTGTTATTGTTCGATAGCGACAAAGAGGGAAATGATCAGATTCACAGTAGTCCCTCCAAACGCAGTGACATTCTTTTAATGACGTTCATTATCTGACTATATGGAACCTGCTTCTGCAGGTTTTGATAATCAAAACTGATAAGGGGAAAAATGGTGTGACTGCTTTTTCAAATATGATAATCAAATATGGAAAGTATAATTCAAATATGAGGTGATGTGGTGGAAGTCATCTTCGATGGTGTCCTAAGAATAACTGACTCTGTGAGTTATTTAGATGCACTCACACTCACACAATGCGTGCAAGTTTGCAATGCGAGTCATGCGTGTGTATACTTGTGAGTGTATTGGCTGGTCATTTTGTATGTACTGATCCCAATAAATGCAGACTATGTATATTTCAGTATAAAAAATGGCCAACCATTTCTATATAAAGGCCCAGCAAATTAAACCGTTGTGGGGCATTTAGCCTAAAAAGTTCCATTTCTTAAATTGTGCTCTGACAATCTGTGTACAATGTAATCATTTATTTTGTATGAAACTAGAATACAAGTTCAATATTTCAATTACATTAATGGTTGTCTGGACCTATTTTAGCAAAGGGGAAGAAATCCTGTTCTTCTTGGAACATTCAAGTTATCAAGGCACAGTTCTTCACCACGAGCAGTAAATTTAATCTCGGCCTCAACATTGAGTACAACCACATCATGTTTTCAAGATACGTTGTTTGTTAACGAAGATAAAAGTTATAAAATTCTAGTTGAATCCTGTTCAACGACTCAACCTTATTCTTTACTTGATATTCTCAAAGAAAATGGAATCAGTATTGATGACGATTGGAAAAAAGAAAACTGTGATATTATTGCTGCAATTGGTATTGCTAAATATTTTGAAATCTGTGGCAATTTATTAACCATTATTCATGAACCAACAAAAAAGCTAACGCAATCAAGTGCAACCACTTCGTCATCAACACAATCACACACAAAGTTAGAGTTTACAGGTGCAGTGTTGAACTCAGGTTTGGCAGTGGTGTGTGGTCGCCAGCTGTTCCCTAGCAACAATCTGACATGGTTGGCTAATTCAGATATGCATCCTGACGTTGCTATATACCCCTTTACAGAACTGGGTAATTTATACCCCTTAACAGAAGTGGGTGACACCGATGGTCTAAAAGCACTGGATGAGATGCAATGCAATTTGATTCCTTATGTGGGAATAGAGTGTCGTTCTGGTAAAAAACTACTTTGTACAGCACAACAGTGTGCAATAAAATGCATTGAACTTCTTCGCTTAGAAAGAGCTTATGGTTCCAGTAGTTCTGAATTTATTGGATTTGTATTACCTGATCTCCAAGAAACCAGTGAAGAAGACAAAATAGCAAGAGGAATAGCAAGCATGGTAGTAGGGGAACAAACCCCTGTGTTATCTGATCCACCAGCGATCAGTGAAATAGAAGGACTAGGAGCAACCATGTTACCAGAGGAACAAACCTCTTCCAATGATGCAACGACCGGTGAAGAGAAAGGTATTGTAGGAACTAGTGAGACATCAGTGGCTGAAGTGCTAGCTAAGAAGAAATATCCACTATCAAAGCAAAACCTGGCAATCAAGGTTACAGTGACTTGGAACAGTGAGCATTTGGCCTTTGATGTCAAATATGATGTCCTGAAATGCAATGAGGTGATGTCATCAATTCACTTGGTAATACAAAACCAAAAACAGAAGAATCGTAGTCTTTCAAATGGCCGATTTAGTCACTTTTTCAAATTGACTGATGAAGAGTTAGAAGTAGTGAAAGGTTCCATTCATTCTTCCCTAAAACGGGACAAACGTTATGCCCAGGTATTGAACAATTGTAATTTCGATAAACCATTGGAACAATTTCATAGTAGTTTCTCATTTGTATTTGGCTTGAAAGGTAAAGAAGGGCTTGGTTATGTATTTAAAACGTTTCCAAGTCATAGTCTAGGAGTACCTCTTGAAATTACTGAAGACAAATTACGTCGATATCCAGAACCCTTATTTTCACAATTAGGTTTACTGGATAAGCCATTGCTGCATGAGGTGATTGGTTTCAAGGACCATAGGTATTTTGTGTATGAGAGATTACACCAAATATCACCAGATGCAGCAAAGCAGTGCCTTGTGCAGTTATTAGAAGGTGTGAAGAGTGCAATTGACAATCTCCATTCATGCAACTTTGCTCATTTAGATGTTAGACTGCCAAATGTATGTTTGAAAGTGGAACCCAATGAAAAGGCCACTGTAATGCTAATTGATCTTGAGCGCTCGCAACGTGTAACTCTTTCAGATAAATGGGATGACACATCTTATATCAGTTGCATGTACAAAGTAGGGTTGAGCTACCAGCAAATTGATTATATGCAAATGTACTGGATTGGCTTTTGGATACTGTTACCTGAAGAATGTAAGTCACTGGTGGACTATCATGATATGAACAATAAGAAGTATTTGAGTGATAAAGAGCTGAGTAATGAACACTTAGTAGCCATGCGTGACTTCATAAATGTTCTTCCTGCTCTGTATGATGACAAACAATGGACAAAATTTATGACAATGCTTTCTGCAACAGGACATGAAGATTCCAAATCATTGCTAGCTGCAACTGTTAGTGCATCATCAACACTGGCTGAACAAGTGGCAGAAAAATCTATACCTGTACAACTATAAAATAGCACTTCAAAGGTGACTAGGGTTAGACCCTAAATCTCATGTAGGTTTTAAAATTTAGGTCCTACACCTATTTAGTATATTGAGCTAGCCAGAATTGTTTAGGACCCAAACTTGATAGTTGATGACCTAAATGTGTCTAGAAATCTAAACCTTGTCACATTCGAATTGCTGTTATTTATAGTTTGTGCACACAGAAGTTCCTGCCAGTTTTTGTGACAGTATTAGTAGCTGCTCAGTAGACAGAAGTGTTGTAATGATTCCTTTTTTGTTGTTTGATTAATTTTATACCTACAGGTGTGCGCTGGGGGTGTTGAGGGGGATGTGTGAATACCTATGGGTGTGCGCTGGGGGTGTTGAGGGTGATGTGTGCATACTTATGGGTGGGCTCTGGGGGTGTTGAGTGGGATGTGTGAATACCTACGGGTGTGCACTGGGGTGGTGAGGGGATGTGTGCATACCTATGGGTGAGCACTGGGGGTGTTGAGGGGGATGTGTGCATACCCACTTTTGGTCTGTAAAGTTAATAAACAATCGTTACCAATAATTTTCTGCGCTCACTGAGAGGTGGCGATCTTTGCGCTCATAGGCCTACTTCTTTTCTGGATCAGCTCGCGCTAATAGACCTGCTTTAGCCTCGCTTGTAGCTGACGCCTTCTTTATGGGAATTTGCTTTATATCATGCTCACCTTGTTGATTTCTTTATACTGATGACTATTAATAACCAAAGGGGTCTTGTGCGGTGAATATCATAGTAGGCGTATGGCCAGGGTACAAGATTTATTTGTTCATGAAACCCTATATACAAAATTAGGTTACTACTCGCTTTTGTATTTTGACCGATGGGTCATACATGTTTCTGACCCCTAAAATATGTAGCAGCAATTGGTTCTGTTGGTGCTCTTGAACAACATTTCTAGCTCGAGTTCTTCATGGTGGAAGGAAGAAGAATGAGAAGAGTACAAATGGCAGTGAATAACAGTTGGACCAGGTATACGTACCTGACGTGGGCACGAGTATTCTTTTTCTCTAATAGCACACGCTGGAATGACACAGGACCAACACAACACTGTTCCTATTTATGTTATTGTCCGATAGCGACAAAGAGGGAAGTGATCAGATTCACAGTAGTCCTTCCAGACGCGAGTGACATTCTTTTAATGACGTTCAAACCCAATAATTCTATATGGAACCTGCTTCTGCACGTTTCGATAATCAAAACTGATAAGGGGGAAAATGGTGTGACCACTTTCCCAAATATGATAATCATATATGGAAAGTATAATTCAAATACGAGGTGATGTGGTGGAAGCCATCTTCGATGGTGTCCTAAGAATAACTGACTCTGTGAGTTATTTAGATGCACTCACACTCACACAATGCGTGCAAGTTTGCAATGCGAGTCATGCGTGTGTATACTTGTGAGTGTATTGGTTGGTCATTTTGTGTGTACTGATCCCAATAAATGCAGACCATGTATATTTCAGTATAAAAAATGGCCAACCATTTCTATATAAAGGCCAGGCAAATGAAACTGTTGTGGGGCATTTAGCCTAAAAAGTTCCATTTCTTAAATTGTGCTCTGACAATCTGTGTACAATGTAATCATTTATTTTGTATGAAACTAGAATACAAGTTCAATATTTCAATTACATTAATGGTTGTCTGGACCTATTTTAGCAAAGGGGAAGAAATCCTGTTCTTCTAGGAACATTCCAGTTATCAAGGCACAGTTCTTCACCACGAGCTATAAATTTAATCTCAACCTCAACATTGAGTACAACCATATCATGTTTTCAAGATACGTTGTTTGTTAATGAAGATAAAAGTTATGAAATGCTTGTTGAATCCTGTTCAACGACTCAACCTTATTCTTTACTTGATATTCTCAAAGAAAATGGTATCAGTATTGATAACGAGTGGAAAAAAGAAAAGTGTGATATTATTGCTGCAATTGGTATTGCTAAATATTTTGAAATCTGTGGCAATTTATTAACCATTATTCATGAACCAACAAAAAAGCTAACGCAATCAAGTGCAACCACGTCGTCATCAACACAATCACACACAAAGTTAGAGTTTAAAGGTGCAGTGTTGAACTCAGGTTTGGCAGTGGTGTGTGGTCGCCAGCTGTTCTCTAGCAACAATCTGACAACATGGTTGGCTAATTCAGATATGCATCCTGATGTTGCTATATACCCCTTTACAGAACTGGGTAATTTATACCCTTTAACAGATATGGGTAACACCGAATCGGATGCTCTGAAAGCACTGGATGAGATGCAACGCAATTTGATTCCTTATGTGGGAATAGAGTGTCGTTCTGGTAAAAAACTACTTTGTACAGCACAACAGTGTGCAATAAAATGCATTGAACTTCTTCGCTTAGAAAGAGCTTATGGTTCCGGTAGTTCTGAATTTATTGGATTTGTATTACCTGATCTCCAAGAAACCAGTGAAGAAGACAAAATAGCAAAGGGAATAGCAAGCATGGTAGTAGGGGAACAAACCCCTCTGTTATCTGATCCACCGGTGACCAGTGAAATAGAAGGAGTAGGAGCAACCATGTTACCAGAGGAACAAACCTCTTCCAATGATGCAACGACCGGTGAAGAGAAAGGTATTGTAGGAACTAGTGAGACATCAGTGGCTGAAGTGCTAGCTAAGAAGAAATATCCACTATCAAAGCAAAACCTGGCAATCAAGGTTACAGTGACTTGGAACAGTGAGCATTTGGCCTTTGATGTCAAATATGATGTCCTGAAATGCAATGAGGTGATGTCATCAATTCACTTGGTAATACAAAACCAAAAACAGAAGAATCGTAGTCTTTCAAATGGCCGATTTAGTCACTTTTTCAAATTGACTGATGAAGAGTTAGAAGTAGTGAAAGGTTCCATTCATTCTTCCCTAAAACGGGACAAACGTTATGCCCAGGTATTGAACAATTGTAATTTCGATAAACCATTGGAACAATTTCATAGTTGTTTCTCATTTGTATTTGGCTTGAAAGGTCAAAATGGGCTTGGTTATGTATTTAAAACGCTTCCACACGCTGATCTAGAAAGATCTCTTGATATTACTGAAGACAAATTACGTCGATATCCAGAACCATTACTTTCACAATTAGGTTTACTGGATAAGCTATTGCTGCATCGTGTGATTGGTTTCAAGGACCATAGGTTTTTTGTGTATGAGAGATTACACCAAATATCACCAGATGCAGCAAAGCAGTGCCTTGTGCAGTTATTAGAAGGTGTGAAGAGTGCAATTGACAATCTCCATTCATGCAACTTTGCTCATTTAGATGTTAGACTGCCAAATGTATGTTTGAAAGTGGAACCCAATGAAAAGGCCACTGTAATGCTAATTGATCTTGAGCGCTCGCAAAATGTAACTCTTTCAGATAAATGGAATAACGCATCTTATATCAGTTGCATGTACAAAGTAGGGTTGAGCTACCAGCAAATTGATTATATGCAAATGTACTGGATTGGCTTTTGGATACTGTTACCTGAAGAATGTAAGTCACTGGTGGACTATCATGATATGAACAATAAGAAGTATTTGAGTGATAAAGAGCTGAGTAATGAACACTTAGTAGCCATGCGTGACTTCATAAATGTTCTTCCTGCTCACCATGATGAAGAACAATGGACAAAATTTATGACAATGCTTTCTGCAACAGGACATGAAGATTCCAAATCATTGCTAGCTGCAACTGTTAGTGCATCATCAACACTGGCTGAACAAGTGGCAGAAAAATCTATACCTGTACAACAGATAGCACTTCAAAGGTGACTAGGGTTAGACCCTAAATTACATTTAGGTTTTAAAGTTTAGGTCCTACACCTATTTAGTATATTGAGCTAGCCAGAATTGTTTAGGACCCAAACTTGATAGTTGATGACCTAAATGTGTCTAGAAATCTAAACCTTGTCACATTCGAATTGCTGTTATTTATAGTTTGTGCACACAGAAGTTCCTGCCAGTTTTTGTGACAGTATTAGTAGCTGCTCAGTTGACAGAAGTGTTGTAATGATTCCTTTTTTGTTGTTTGATTAATTTAATACCTACAGGTGTGCATTGGGGGTATTGAGGGGGATGTGTGAATACCTTTGGGTGTGCGCTGGGGGATGTGTGCATACCAATGGTGGGGGTGTTGAGGGGGGTGTGTGCATACGTATGGTGGGGTGTTGAGGGGGTGTGTGCATACCTATGGTGGGGGTGTTGAGGGGGTGTGTGCATACCTATGGTGGGGGTGTTGAGGGGGGTGTGTGCATACCTATGGCGGGGGTGTTGAGGGGGTGTGTGCATACCTATGGTGGGGGTGTTGAGGGGGGTGTGTGCATACCTATGGCGGGGGTGTTGAGGGTGTGTGTGCATATTTATGGTGGGGGTGTTGAGGGGGGTGTGTGCATACGTATGGTGGGGGTGTGCGCTGGGGGATGTGTGCATACCTATGTGTGTGCACTGGGGGTGTTGAGGGGGATGTGTACATACCTATGGGTGTGCGCTGGTGTTGTTGAGGGGGGTGTGTGCATACCTATGGTGGGGGTGTCGAGGGGGATGTGTGAATACCTATGGGCGTGCGCTGGGGGACCTATGGGTGTGCGCTGGGGGTGTTGAGGGGGATGTGTGAATGGGTGTGCGCTGGGGTGGTGAGGGGAGGTGTGCATACCTATGGGTGAGCACTGGGGGTGTTGAGGGGGATGTGTGCATACCCACTTTTGGTCTGTAAAGTTAATAAACAATCGTTACCAATAATTTTCTGCGCTCACTGAGAGGTGGCGATCTTTGCGCTCATAGGCCTTCTTCTTTTCTGGATCAGCTCGCGCTAATAGACCTACTTTTAGCCTAGCTTGTAGCTGACGCCTTCTTTATGGGGATTTGCTTTATATCATGCTCACCTTGTTGATTTCTTTATACTGATGACTATTAATAATCAAAGGGGTCTTGTGCGGTGAATATCAGAGTAGGTGTATGGCCAGGGTACGAGATTTTTTTGTTCATGAAACCCTATATACAAAATTAGGTTACTACTCGCTTTTGTATTTCGACCGATGGGTCATACATGTTTCTGACCCCTAAAATATGTAGCAGCAATTGGTTCTGTTGGTGCTCTTGAACAACATTTCTAGCTCGAGTTCTTCATGGCGGAAGGAAGAAGAATGAGAAGAGTACAAATGGCGGTGAATAACAGTTGGACCAGGTATACGTACCTGACGTGGGCACGAGTATTCTTTTTCTCTAATAGCACACGCTGGAATGACACAGGACCAACACAACACTGTTCCTATTTGTGTTATTGTTCGATAGCGACAAAGAGGGAAATGATCAGATTCACAGTAGTCCCTCCAAACGCAGTGACATTCTTTTAATGACGTTCATTATCTGACTATATGGAACCTGCTTCTGCAGGTTTCGATAATCAAAACTGACAAGGGGAAAAATGGTGTGACTGCTTTTTCAAATATGATAATCAAATATGGAAAGTATAATTCAAATATGAGGTGATGTGGTGGAAGTCATCTTCGATGGTGTCCTAAGAATAACTGACTCTGTGAGTTATTTAGATGCACTCACACTCACACAATGCGTGCAAGTTTGCAATGCGAGTCATGCGTGTGTATACTTGTGAGTGTATTGGTTGGTCATTTTGTATGTACTGATCCCAATAAATGCAGACTATGTATATTTCAGTATAAAAAATGGCCAACCATTTCTATATAAAGGCCCAGCAAATTAAACCGTTGTGGGGCATTTAGCCTAAAAAGTTCCATTTCTTAAATTGTGCTCTGACAATCTGTGTACAATGTAATCATTTATTTTGTATGAAACTAGAATACAAGTTCAATATTTCAATTACATTAATGGTTGTCTGGACCTATTTTAGCAAAGGGGAAGAAATCCTGTTCTTCTTGGAACATTCAAGTTATCAAGGCACAGTTCTTCACCACGAGCAGTAAATTTAATCTCGGCCTCAACATTGAGTACAACCACATCATGTTTTCAAGATACGTTGTTAGTTAACGAAGATAAAAGTTATAAAATTCTAGTTGAATCCTGTTCAACGACTCAACCTTATTCTTTACTTGATATTCTCAAAGAAAATGGTATCAGTATTGATGACGATTGGAAAAAAGAAAACTGTGATATTATTGCTGCAATTGGTATTGCTAAATATTTTGAAATCTGTGGCAATTTATTAAGCATTATTCATGAACCAACAAAAAAGCTAACGCAATCAAGTGCAACCACTTCGTCATCAACACAATCACACACAAAGTTAGAGTTTAAAGGTGCAGTGTTGAACTCAGGTTTGGCAGTGGTGTGTGGTCGCCAGCTGTTCCCTAGCAACAATCTGACATGGTTGGCTAATTCAGATATGCATCCTGATGTTGCTATATACCCCTTTACAGAACTGGGTAATTTATACCCCTTAACAGAAGTGGGTAACACCGAATCAGATGCTCTGAAAGCACTGGATGAGATGCAACGCAATTTGATTCCTTATGTGGGAATAGAGTGTTGTTCTGGTAAAAAACTACTTTGTACAGCACAACAGTGTGCAATAAAATGCATTGAACTTCTTCGCTTAGAAAGAGCTTATGGTTCCAGTAGTTCTGAATTTATTGGATTTGTATTACCTGATCTCCAAGAAACAAGTGAAACAGACAAAATAGCAAAGGGAATAGCAAGCATGGTAGTAGGAGAACAAATCCCTGTGTTATCTGATCCACCTGCAACCAGTGAAATAGAAGGACTAGGAGCAACCATGTTACCAGAGGAACAAACCTCTTCCAATGATGCAACGACTGGTGAAGAGAAATGTATAGTAGGAACTAGTGAGACATCAGTGGTTGAAGTGCTAGCTAAGAAGAAATATCCACAAAACCTGGCAATCAAGGTTACAGTGACTTGGAACAGTGAGCGTTTGGCCTTTGATGTCAAATATGATGTCCTGAAATGCAATGAGGTGATGTCATCAATTCACTTGGTAATACAAAACCAAAAACAGAAGAATCGTAATCTTTCAAATGGCCAATTTAGTCACTTTTTCAAATTGACTGATGAAGAGTTAGAAGTAGTGAAAGGTTCCATTCATTCTTCCCTAAAACGGGACAAACGTTATGCCCAGGTATTGAACGATTGTAATTTCGATAAACCATTGGAACAATTTCATAGTTGTTTCTCATTTGTATTTGGCTTGAAAGGTCAAAATGGGCTTGGTTATATATTTAAAACGTTTCCACACGCTGATCTAGAAAGATCTCTTGATATTACTGAAGACAAATTACGTCGATATCCAGAACCATTACTTTCACAATTAGGTTTACTGGATAAGCTATTGCTGCATGAGGTGATTGGTTTCAAGGACCATAGGTATTTTGTGTATGAGAGATTACACCAAATATCACCAGATGCAGCAAAGCAGTGCCTTGTGCAGTTATTAGAAGGTGTGAAGAGTGCAATTGACAATCTCCATTCATGCGACTTTGCTCATTTAGATGTTAGACTGCCAAATGTATGTTTGAAAGTGGAACCCAATGAAAAGGCCACTGTAATGCTAATTGATCTTGAGCGCTCGCAACGTGTAACTCTTTCAGATAAATGGGATGACGCATCTTATATCAGTTGCATGTACAAAGTAGGGTTGAGCTACCAGCAAATTGATTATATGCAACTGTACTGGATTGGCTTTTGGATACTGTTACCTGAAGAATGTAAGTCACTGGTGGACTATCATGATATGAACAATAAGAAGTATTTGAGTGATAAAGAGCTGAGTAATGAACACTTAGTAGCCATGCGTGACTTCATAAATGTTCTTCCTGCTCACCATGATGAAGAACAATGGACAAAATTTATGACAATGCTTTCTGCAACAGGACATGAAGATTCCAAATCATTGCTAGCTGCAACTGTTAGTGCATCATCAACACTGACTGAACAAGTGGCAGAAAAATCTATACCTGTACAACTATAAGATAGCACTTCAAAGGTGACTAGGGTTATACCCTAAATCTCATGTAGGTTTTAAAGTTTAGGTCCTACACCTATTTAGTGTATTGAGCTAGCCAGAATTGTTTAGGACCCAAACTTGATAGTTGATGACCAGAAATCTAAACCTTGTCACATTTGAATTGCTGTTATTTATAGTTTGTGCACACAGAAGTTCCTGCCAGTTTTTGTGACAGTATTAGTAGCTGCTCAGTAGACAGAAGTGTTGTAATGATTCCTTTTTTGTTGTTTGATTAATTTTATCAATGGCGATGGTATGCTTCCATGAGTAAGATCTGTAAGTCAAGCTATGTTTTAAATGCTATAATTAGACATTGCCCATCAGTGGCATCAATTTGCTCATGATCTCAGTGCACAGTTTTGACTTTGACTGCCCAAACCATTTGCATGCACCGAACTGTACTTCATACTAGTATAGATGCATGCTATGGGGGAGGAATTTTATTTAATGGCCACTTCAAACTGAACTTTAGTTTCCTCATCTGTACTATTATGGGTTCCAGTTAGTTTCACGAGTGACAGTTGATAGCTGTCAAGCACTTTCTAAGAGGAAGTGACGCCTTTCCTCCTCCCCTCCTTCCCTCCTCCCTTCATCCCCTTCCTTCCTCTCCCTCTCTCCTCTGCCCTTCTTCCCTCCCTCCTCCCTCTCCCTGTGTGTGTGTGTGTGTGTGTGTGTGTGGCAGAGGAGAGCCTGCTGCAGAATGGTGTGAACGGAATGAAGAAATTGTACAACCACTTGAAGCGCAAAGAAGAGCTTCTATGGAAGATGTAGAGTTCCTGGAATGTCAGGAGGAAATGAACAAGCAGGTATTTGAACAGTACACCTTGGTGGATAGAGTCATTGGTAGGATGGTAGCTTTGGAATACCAACATGTACTTCTATCTCTCTCCTTGAGGTCAATCAGAGCAGGGGTACTGTGCAAGTGAAGGGGACTCCCCTACTCTGAATGTACCTGGGAGGACAGCTCTCTGATAGCCGATCGTTTTCTGGAACATATTGACAGCTTTCTGTGCAGGAACCAGGCAGAAACTATTCCTAGCAAGAGTGCAAAGGTTTACTGTGAGAGGACAGGAGGGTGTGGAGAATGTGGGGAGGGGAGGATGTGGGGAACGCAAGACATAAAAATCATTCTTACAGCACACTAATCATTATCTCACCATGTCTGGGTCATTCCAATTACCTGGGCCAGCATAAGGTTGGAAGACATTCTGATAAGTTGTGTAGTGCTCAATGATGCCAAGAATACTATCCCAGCTGTCCTGGAGGGAGGGTGCGGGCTGGGCACATATCCAGCTTCAACATGTCCACACCCCAACTGGCAAATGTCTGGAAGGATTAAACATTATGTCGTCTATGACGATTATGGTCTGGGTACCATACCCCACTGCTACGTGATAAAGTGGGTGTGTCGTTAATGCAACGTACTTTTAAACATGCAACACATCCTGCACGTCACAAATTAGAAGATGTGAACAATACTCCAGTACCCTGTTCTACTGCTCACAGTACTGCTGTCAGTCCACCACATTAAGACAGAGCATCGTTTGTGTGTATGTATTCCCACCCTGAACGCTTAATGATGGTTTTAACACTATTCCTACGTTAGACATTCAGTCCCAGGGTGGTTTATTTTACCACCCTGAAAAACCATGCCTTCCTGTGCTACAAATTAGTGAGGTCAAAGACATCCAGTGAAGTATGAACAGACAAATAACACATATATACAATCAAAATTAGATCCAAGAAAAAGGAAAAAAAAAAAAAAAAAGATAAATTATTTGTTTGAATTTTTAATTCTGTGTTGAGAAGAGTGATTGGACCCCTTTGATGTAAGACATGACGGCAGTGACCCTTTAGGCTGAGTGTGAGCAGCTGGGAGACATTTTTCTCTGCTATTCCTGTGAATCCCACACACATGTACATATGCATATGTGCGTGTGTATGCGTGTACAAATGGATATATGCATTATGCAAACATCATAATTATTAACTCGACCTACTTTTGATTAGATGTACTGTGCTGACTTGACCCTTGCTCAGATGATTCTAAATAATGCCTTTTCACAGGCATGTCCTAAAAAGGGCACACAATGCAATGCAAGTAGGCCTAAGCAGGAAGTGACTCACTTCCTTTCCCCTTTCCTTTCTTGCTTTCTTGTATATTTTATACAGCTTTTGTGGCTGTGATGGTGTGAATTTGGATACAAAGAGCCACAAATTGCTGAAGATAGAACAAAGAGGGGGAGGAGAGGAATGTGGAGGAGGGTAGAGGAGAGTAGGGGAGGAGAGGAAAGGGAGGGGAGGAGGAGGGAGGAGAGAAAGACATTTAGTATATCATTAATAATATTTTAACCACACCTTCTCCATAACACCATCTCCTCTTCCACCTTGTAACTCTTAATGCATTCTTGTATGTGGTCCCCAATCTCCACCAGGACCTGAGGAAAAATGTCACCGATGCTTTGAACAAGCTCCACCCATCTCCACAACACACACACACACATACACACACAAACACATACACACACCTTCTTGTAGTGCTCCACCACAAGCTTTGTAGGAAGGCCGTCAGGAGGGGTGAGAGCACTCAAGCATTTTTTTACGGGACGAAGCATTGTCTTACACTATGTGCGGAGAGAGAGAGAAGGGAGGAAAGGGGTTAAACTCCACTCAACACCATTCTCCTCACCTTCTGAAACGTATCCTTATCCAGCTCAACCTCACTCACGATGATGTCATCGTCCTTCGGAGACTCCACAACACACGATGCATTCTTCTTACGCCCCTTGTCACCTCTGGCCCCGCCCACTTCCTCACCTCCAGTCTCTTCCTGCGCGTTAGAGGTGCACGCTCGCTTGGGAGAGAGGTCCCTTGCCTGCTTGTCAGAGGACAGCTTCCTCTTGTGGCCATGATGGTGTTCCCCTTCTCTTCCATTGGTGCTTGTTTCAAAGAGGGCCCTAGAGATCCGCACCATTAAGGATGGGGGGTCCGCTGTGGTGGTGGCTGTTGGCGTCTTTGTCCTCGATGTGCGGTTAGCTTTTGGCACATCGGCTTTAACGGAACCCTGGAGAAAGTGGAAATTGCATGTCCCAATGTTGCCGCAGTAATATTAGCACTGGTTGGGTCCCCGGAGGTGTGCTTGATATCCATTCCAGCATACCGCCACACTACAACTCCTACGTTGTGTGTCATACGTTGTACAATTGTTTTTATTTGCAAATCTGTTCACTTAACATTACCAACAGGACCCTTAGCACCAGTTGGCTGTGTATGGCAAAGGCTGATAGTGTGCGTAGGTTGACTGACCTTTTTTCGTGCCTCTGACTTCAACAGTTTGAACAGATGTTCAACTCTTGTCTGAAGGTGTGAAGCCTGTGGTTTCATGGTCTTGTCCAAAGGTAGAATCTTGAAAAGGAAATAAAGCAAAAATTGTATATCCCTTCCCCTTATCACCTTCCCCTCATCCCTCTCCCCTTCCCCTCATCCCACGATCACCTTCCCCTCATCCCTCCATCCCACTGCCGATTTACACATCACTGACTAGAAGTGATGTCATGAAACCATTTAACAGTTACATGTTTTCTGGAACCTTAACACACACACACACACACACACACACTCCTACCTTGTTGGTGAGACCAAGGTTTGGGTCGTTCTTTATGTTCTCCCAGTTACCAAACCCACACTCGTAGACGCCCAACAGAAGCTTGGCATCATCAACTGTAGTCCACCTCACACCAACCCAATTAACAGACTTGGCACGACTTACTAACCTATACCTGACAGCAGAACAAAGGGAGTAGTGAGAGGAAAGAAGGGAGGGAGATGAGGAAGTGAGATGAGGGAGGGAGTAGGTGAGGAAGTAGGAGAGGGAGGGAGATGAGGAAGTGAGATGAAGGAGGGAGTAGGTGAGGAAGTAGGTGAGGCAGTAGTAGGAGAGGGAGGGAGATGAGGGAGGAGGTGAGGAAGTACATGTAGGTGAGGGAATAGGTGAGGGAGGGAGTAGGAGAGGGAGATGGGAAAACAGAAAGGTTATTTAGCAAGTAGTAACGGGGAGACAAACCCTCCCTTTGGAAAAAAAATCACCAATCATTACAAAAACATTAACATTTGTGAACAAATCACGCATGCTAGGAGGATTTGACCTTACCCCCACACACAAACCTCTTTCTAGCTTGGGGGTCCTCCGGGATACACGCAGAGAGAATGGACAACTCTTCTTCCCTCTTACGCACAGAGGGAACACTGACCAGTACTCCCCCAAGAGTGAACGTCGCTCCCTTGTCCTTCTTAGGGTCATAGTCAGGGTCCATACCTGCACTCTTGGCGTGCTCGGTCTCGGCCTGGGAACACCCCTCGCGTAGGGCTCCTGCCAGTCGGCCTAGCTCAGAGAGACTCTTTTCCTGGAGCTCAGCATCAGCCGCTACGTCTTCCAGCCTGCCATCGCCAGGTTGGGGAAGGAGGAGAAGGAGGAGGAGGGTGGGTAGGAGGAGGGGAAAGCAGCACCGTAAAAACCATCACGTGTAAATGAAAAAGGGCACCTACCGTGACTGTGGATTTGGAAACTTCTGATAACTTTTGACGAACCTTATTAATGAATAGAAAAAGAAAAAAAACCAGTCAGTTGAATATATCCTGTACCACACAAATGTATTGTGTGACAGCATGCTATTCTTCCACACCATCCTTCCCTTGCCTTCTCACTTCACCCTCAGAGAAACCTCTCACGGACTTTGATATCACCCGTTCCCTTTCAATTGGCTTCCTTCCTGACCCACGACGACCACCAGAGGACCTAGCACCCTCCGGTTCAGGAGAGTCCCCAGTCCCTTTCCGCTTGGCACGTTTGGACTGCCTTGAAGGGGGCTGCTTCACCAACACCTCTTCACTGTAGTTCTGGAGGGAGGGAGGGAGAGAGAGGGAAGAGGGGGAGAGAAAGGGAGGAGGGGGAGAGAAAGGGAGGAGAGGGAGAGAGAGAGATGACCATGTTAGGAGACCATGGACATCTTTGTTTTCAGCTTTAAATGTATTAGAGCTCTGAAGGTATAAGACCATACCCTTCACTGTTGCCATGGGATACCCTCCACTGTTGCCATGGGAAATGCTTCTAAATTAACTGTGTTATATGATGACACACTGCCAATGCCACCCCCTCCTCCTCCCCTTCCACACACCATACCCTCCACTTATTCATGCAGGATCAAATATCAATTCACATCTCTGCAATTAGTGTACAAACTGATAACATGTTTCAAAGTGATGTGAGAAGTGCTCCTGAGTCATTCCAATATATATTTTAGATAACTTTTTGACACTTGCATGTCCTTTTCAGTTTATTTTTACATCTCTACAATGCATGCAAGTTTGTATAATATTATATGATTGGGTCATCTGGTTTGCGTAACACAAAGTGAACACAAGACACCTTTGAAATCATACAACTTAATGACTTCTATCCATTCGTCATGAAACTTGGGAACATTCGTCATGAAACTTGGGAAATAAGTGTTGACAAGTGTCACCTTTTATCTGCATAATTTGGTTCACACCATCATTCAAATGAACTGCTCCAAAAACCATTTAAAATTGATTTCTCTTGCATGATACTTCAAAAGTTAGTTTTAAAAATTACTATGCCTCTCACCAACTAAAGCTTATCCCCTCTCCAACATAAGCGTTTTATTTATAAGTCCAGGATATGAATGAATGGGTTTCATTGGGACTGTGCATTGACAGGGGCAGATCCAGAAAGGAGGAAGCAGAGAGGGGAAGTAGGGGGGTTGTGGGGGTGGGCTCCTGCACAAAACACACAAGCTTTTGTAGAAGTAATTTAAAACTGAAGTTTCCATACAGTTATGAGGACAAAAATTCCGTCCTTCCAAGGGAACACTATAGATATGTGCAAAGGAATAATTACATGTAGAAATCATCCTGGTGCATTCTTTGACGTCAGAAACCTTCACTGCAATCACAAGCAAAATACAAAAAGCCAAAGGTGTTGGTTATTACAAATAAATTTCAAGCTCTCTCTAAACTTAAAAAGATGACATTTAGTACAGAGAATGTTTTAGGATATGCATATAGGTTCGTATTATACCTTACAAATGAAACTCTTATGTTGGTGAGATGAAACTCTTATGTTGGTGAGAGGGGTTTTATAATTTAAGTAGCATACAAATGAAGGAAATTTCTAATGGTTTTTGGAAACAATTTGATACATGTATTATACAAACATGCATACATTGTAGAGAAGTAAACAAGTGTCAAAAAGTAATCTAAAATAATGACTCTATCCTGCAACAGACATAAATAATCAACCAGCCTGATACGTACATACATAAGCCAAGTACACCAGTAATCCATCCCATCACTAATGTCATTCTTCCCACTATCACCCTAACCTCCTTAACCCTTAACCTCCTTCCTCATCCCTACACTTCTTCACTTACCCCCCCCCCCCCCCCAACTATTACTAATCCATCCACCCATCATAGCTCCACCCACCTGCACGGTCCGTTGCCTTGGCGGCAGGTACAGTTGCAGCTGCTCCATCGTCTTCTCCTGCTCCTCCAGCTCTGAGCGGTAGCACTCAGGGATGATGTCTTCCCAAGACTGCTCGGCCTGCTGTCTTGCCCTCTTGTGGGGTGCAGTGGCCTTCGAGGGACTAAGCAGGAGCGACCTCTCTTCCACAGACGCCTCCTCTCCCTCCTCCTCCTCCCCCTCTCCCTCGTCAATGGCAAAGCTGGCCACCTTGAACTGGGACAGGAGTTCGTTGGCGGCAGAGGTCTCAGCCGACAGCTGCTCCTCCTGGGTCTCTGCCCGCCTCAGGATCTCATCTATGTCCATCTCCTGCAGCTCACTGTCCCCTTCCTTGTCTCCTTCCTTGAACAGCTCGTCCGTGCCAAACTTCAGTATTGCAATAAGTTCGTCTTTATCAAACATCACCGTTCTGCATGAACAATAGTTATTGAAAGACCAAAATCCTCAATGTCACCCCCTTGATGATATGACATCCCTGTGGCCCCCCCATATTCGTAACCCTCTGATGATATTGCAACATACCTTCCCATCTCACCTCACACCCTCCTCAAACCCTCCACCTCACACCCTCCTCAAACCCTCCCCACCTCACACCCTCCTCAAACCCTCCACCTCACACCCTCCTCAAACCCTCCCCACCCCACACCCTCCTCAAACCCTCCACCTCACACCCTCTTCAAACCCTCCACACCTCACACCCTCCTCAAACCCTCCCCACCCCACACCCTCCTCAAACCCTCCCCACCTCACACCCTCCTCAAACCCTCCACACCTCACACCCTCCTCAAACCCTCCCCACCTCACATCTTCTCCATCCCATCCACATCACACCATCCCCACTCCCTTCAAAACAGTGACCCATAAGTCAGCTACTGACTTGGTTGATTGTGGGGAGGAGTTTGAGAGGATGGTTCTCCCAGTGGTGTCCATCTTCTGTATCACAAGGTGGTCCAACACCATCTTCTTCTTAGCTCTCTCCACAATGTCTTCTTCTATACTATTCTTGGTGACCAGGCGATAAATGTTCACCTGAAAGGGGACACACACATACATCACCAAAGATTGCCAGCCATGCGTGTAAATGCATACAGTACATGACAAGCAAACCACCAATATACACAACCACAAACAATCCTCCATCCATACACACAACATACGCATACAAATACATATAAATATACACATATTTGCATAAACACACACACACATATAAACACACATACATACACACATACACACATACACATACATACATACACACATACACATATACACACACATACACATACACATACACACACATACACACACATACACACACATACACGTACACACACATACACACGTATAGATGTATATACAATCACATGCTCAAGCTCAATACATCTAACAGGTAACGTCTTGGCCACACCTACCTGTTTGGTCTGTCCAATCCTGTGAGCCCTGGCCTGAGCCTGGAGGTCATTCTGAGGGTTCCAGTCCGAATCAAATATTATCACAGTGTCTGCAGTAGCCAAGTTAACCCCCAAACCTCCGGCCCTTGTCGACAGCAGGAAGCAGAAGTCTTGGGAGTTCTCACTGTTGAAATGGTCAATGGCGTCCTTCCTTCGATCACCACGAATAGAACCATCTAACCTCTTCAAGATAGCACAAAGTGGATAAGTGAGGAGGGGAAAGTAATAAGAGAAAAGACCCCTTCCCTCCACCTTCCCCTCCCTCCCCACATTCAATTAATACCTAATGGTGCTGCAACAGAATATGAACATGAGTGTACCTGGTAATGGAAGTGTCGTAGTTTGAGGTATTCTGCAAGTATGTCCAGCATACGCACCATCTGGGAGAATATCAGCACTCGATGGCCTGTCTCCTTAAGACGGACAAGAAGCTTGTCCAACAAAAAGAGTTTACCACTTCCTTTAATGAGGGCCTGTTGGGGGGGGGGGGGGGGGAGGGAGGGGGGTAGAGAGGGAGGGAGGAGCATAGGATGGAAGAGGAGAAGGGGGAGGGGAGAGGAAATAAGTACCAGTGTGCAATATAATGGTTGTGTGTGCAGCCACACACCTGTAGTGGGTCACCAGTTGGCTGGTTGTCTGGTTCTCTAACAATCCATGTATGGTTGCAACACTTCTTCAGCTCCATAACTATGTTGATGAATCCAGTGATGCTTCCCTTTACACCTCGGCTCAGGGCCTTGTAATTCTTTGTAAGGATCCACCTTCACGTCAACAACAAAAAGCCACACCCACATTAAAATCCCCTACAGGAAGCAGCAGTCCCGCTTACCGATAGTACTGTTTCTGCACAGAAGACATGTCCACCCTCAGAATCTGTTCAACCTATTTGAGAAGGGATACCTTGTCATCACAGAGAAAGCTCCTCTGTGCCAAGTCCCTAATTCCACTTATCCCGCACCCACCCAGGCTCCTCCCCCATCTCACTTTTGCCTGCAGGGATTTCTCTACGTCCTTCTTGATCCTTCTGAAGAGGTAAGGTTCCAGCTGGTGGTGTAGTGAGGACAGAGAGCTGGCGTCTCCTTCACCGTACGCCTTGTGCTTGGCTTCAAACTGCTCCCAGTTTGGAAAGCTGTGTTGAGGGGGATAAAAGAGTGTGAGGGAAGGGAGGGGAGGGGAGGGAGGAGTTCAAAGGAGGCCTTAAATGGTCATTGCACTAGATGGACGCTACTGCCAACTCCCAAATTAGCATACACATTTTCTGCTTAATAATTCTGTTATTAGACTGACAGCTTTAATTTGGGACAGGAAAGAAGATGAGGGAGATGGGATGAGGGGAGGTGGGAGGAGGGGAGGGAGGTGGGATGAGAGGAGGGGAGGGGAGGGGAGGTGGGATGAGGGGGGAGGGGAGGTGGGATGAGGGGAGGGGAGGTGGGATGAGGGGGAGGGAGGTGGGATGAGGGGGAGGGAGGTGGGATGAGGGGAGGGGAGGTGGGATGAGGGGAGGGGAGGTGGGATGAGGGGGAGGGAGGTGGGATGAGGGGAGGTGGGATGAGGGGAGGGAGGTGGGATGAGAGAGGGGAGGTGGGATGAGGGGAGGGAGGTGGGATGAGGGGAGAGAGGGATGAGGGGGAGGGGAGGGGAGGTGGGATGAGGGGAGGTGGGATGAGGGGAGGTGGGATGAGGGAGGGGTGGGAAAGGGATGAGGGTATATCTGTATTGTGTGGAAATATATTTTCTAGTTCCAGACAACAGTTGTTAAAAATATGGCGAAAAAAAGGGACCTAACACCAATATTGTAAAATTTTGCAGAAATGGCACCAAAGTTGACACATGCAACTAAAATGCATCAGGTGTGCATAGCTAATGTCCATTTCCGCGGCAATGATCCAATATATAATAGCATACATTACACACACACACATACACATGTGCACACATGCACATACACATACATGCACACAGACATACACACACACACACACACACACACACACACACACACACACACACATACGTATCCTCCATGATGAAGTGGAGCAAAGACCAAAGTTCCTTGAGTGAGTTCTGAAGTGGGGTGCCCGTGATCAGGAGGCGATGACTGGTCTTGAAGTCCATGAGTGTGCGGTAGAGGAGGGAGTCGTCATTCTTGAGGCGGTGTGCTTCGTCAACAATCAGACCTGCCCAGCTGATGTTTCCAAGGAGGTCTTTCTCCTTCAGCAGGATCTCATAGGTGGTCAGGATAGCATTGAACTTTATCTGTAAATTAGGGTGTGCCCATTCGTATTGATAGATCTGGGGAAGAGGATGAAAGGGGGTGGGAAGAGGATGAAAGGGGGTGGGGAAGAGGATGAAAGGGGGTGGGGGTGAGTATATGTTTAACATATAAATGAACTCCTTTTATCTCTTACATTAGATTTGATACAAAAAATTAACCCTTATCTCTTACATTAACACAAATTAACCCATTATCTCCCACATTAGATTTGATACACAAATTAACCCTTATCTCTTACATTAACACAAATTAACCCATTATCTCGTACAATAGATTTGATACACAAATTAACTCCTTATCTACTACATTAGATTTGATACACGAATTAACCCCTTATCTCCTACATTAGATTTGATACACAAATTAACCCCTTATTGCCTACATTAGATTTGATAACACAAATAAACCCCTTATCTCCAACATTAGATTTAGATTGCATCACTATCTCTTTTGCATCTCTTACCATTTGTCTGCTCCTGGTGTCTCCAATTAGGACCACCAAATTTATGTCGGGTGACCAGAGCTCAAACTCTTTCTGCCAAGCAGGGAGGGTGGATAGAGGGACAACCACGAGGAAGGGACCGTAGAGATAGTGAGCAAAGAACAGGTAGTGCAGGAATCCAATGGTCTGTATGGTCTTCCCAAGACCCATCTCATCAGCAAGGATGACAGAATTTTCTCTACAGGGACATCACACATACAGTAGATTAATTTACAAAGGTATAGCAGAATTTTACAATAGTTTACAATAGTTTACAATAGTTACAACGTATATTAGTTTACAGGTATGCATATCCAAGTGGCAGCCTTTACAGGACCCTGCACCATGACAACTTACTTGCACCAGGAGTGAACCAAGAAGTTCATTCCATCCAGCTGGTAGTCCCTCAGCTTCAGTTTGGATGGCCCTCCCAGTAGCTCAGGCTGATCCTTTAGCACAGTAAACTTGGGACGATTTCTTAGTACCTGAGGAAGCCACATATACAGTTACCATGGTACATCCTGTTACAGCTTATCAAAGAACACTCCTCTTCTTTGGACACAATGACAACCCTCCCCACATCCTCCCTCCACATATCTTCCCCTCCCCTCATGACATACTCCCCTCCCCTCACGACATACTCCCCTCCCACTCCCTCCCCTCCTCCCTATACCCTCCCCTCCTCCCTATATCCTCCCTTCCTCCCTATATCCTCCCTCCTCACATTCTCCACTCCCTCCCCTCCCGCTCCCTCCCCTCCTTCCCTCATAGTAAACCCACAAAACCTTTGCACTCTTGCTAGGAATAGTTTCTGCCTGGTTCCTGCACAGAAAGCTGTCAATATGTTCCAGAAAACGATCAGCTATCAGAGAGCTGTCCTCCCAGGTACATTCAGAGTAGGGGAGTCCCCTCCACTTGCACAGGTACTCCTGTGATTGACCATCACCAGTTTGTGCAGCTGGAATGGGAGGGAGGAAGGGAGGGAGAGAGGGAAGGAGGGAGAGAAGAGAGGGAGATAGAAGTACATATTGGTGTTCCAAAGCTACCATCCTACCAATGACTCTCTCCACCAAGGTGTACTGTTCAAATAGCTGCTCGTTCATTTCCTCCTGACATTCCAGGAACTCAACATCTTCCATGTTAGCTGTCTTTTCCCACCTGGCCTTCTCTTCTTCGTGCTTCAAGTGGTTGTAAAATTTCTTCATTCCCTTCACACCATTCTGCAGCAGGCTCTCCTCTGACACACACACACACACACACACACACACACACATACACACACATAAGATAGACAAACTGATGACACCTGATGATGTAGCAATGGGCAGCAATTAGAGATAACAAACAACACTAGGTTTAACCCGTTTCCCAGGTGCTGTGAAGGTGTGACCAGTTGGTCCATTTTACGAGGTACTGCACAACCATTGGCTCATTGGATGAATGTTCTACTTCAGAAGGCTGCTTCACAACAATTTCAAAGAATAACCAAACACACTACTTGCAACATACCACTGATCGGTCTCCTTCCTCTCTTCAGTATCTTCTCAATTGTATTGGTATTGTCCCTGTTGGCCACACCCACTTCCCCTGCCACACCTCCTTGTGCCTCCTCCATGTACTCTATGTCTGTATCCTCGGAAACAGATGACTCCTTGTAACTAACTTTTCCATGCCTGGAGGGACAAGCAACCACCCGCAAGACGTCATTTCTGCTGTGATGCCTGACGTCAGGTAGACTGTCATCTTCTTCTCCCTCTTCATCCTCTTCCTCCTCCTCCTCATTGTCATCCACCATAAAGTCCTGGTGTACATCACTGGGAGGGAGGAGGGAGGGAAGAGGGAGGAGGGAGGGAGAGAGAGGAGGGAGGGAGAGAGGGAGGAGGGAGAGGGAGGAGGGAGGGAGGGAGGAGAGGGAGAGGGAGGGAGATGGAGGAGGGAGTCAGAGTAGGGAGAAGAGGGAGCTGAACATCTTGTTGCACGTAAGATTATTATTATTTGTGCTGCATGCGTACAAGTATACAAGTAAATAAAAACATTCTCTAACGAGAAAGTTGGTGGGATATAGGAATTGGAGGCAAAGGTGGTGTAAAAAGGAAAACAAGGTTTTGAGAAAAGGGTAAATTCCTATATTTAGCACTTCTTTTGGTTCTGTTACATTTACGCGTGCTAAATATAGGATTTTTGTCTCATTTACCCTTTTCTCAAAACCTTTATCTCCTTTTTACATCACCTTTGCCTCCAATTCCTATATCCTACCAACTTTCTCGTTAGAGAATGTTTTTCTTACTTGTTTCCTCTATTTTTTAATTATCATTTTTTATCGTTTATAAATACTAGCAAGTGCCCCCCCCCCCCCACCTGAATTTAAGGTTTGTGCATGTGTGATAAATACGTAAATGCAAAAAAAAACACACACACACACACACACACACATACACATACACAGACACACATGCACGCACACACATAGCTCAAAGGAGGGGCCAGGGTTTGTGGCGTGGGGGCTCTCTCATAATCTCCTCCCTTGTTTAGAGGATACAATAATGCTTAATAACCACTTACCTTTGATTTTTTGGTAGATGCTTTCTTTCTGTATGTCGGTCGGTCTGACATCACAAATTCACTGTCACTGCTGTTTCTCTGACTCCTCCCCTTGGGCCGCGAGGGGGAATCCTCCTCCCCATCCTTCTCGCTTGATCCAGGTGCCAGCTCCGAGTATGTCACCACGGTCCTGGCGGCTGCCCTCCTCCTGGACACAGCACTGTTGGCAGCTGCCACCGCATGGCGCTGGCCCCCCGGGGGGTTCACAGAAGAAGGCGGACACATGATGTCGTTATCATCATCTATCAGTTTGAGTGGCCGCTTGAAGGGTAAGTTAATGCCATTGCCACAGCCATCGCTGTGACGACTCTCAGAGTCAGATGTTGGGCTGGAATCCTGTTCTGAGTTTTCATTCGACTGGCTCAAGTCAGAATCAGAGCCAACGTCCACTGAGTCCAGCCTTTGGCCGACCGGTGCAATGAACGAAGGTATTGCGCAGCTGCTGTTGCTAGGCACAGCGTCTGTTGCTACCCTGATGTTGGGCTTCAACGTACTGAACTTGGGAGAGGGGTTCGTGGGCGGAGCTGTTTTGTTCCACTTATTTTGCTGATCAATAATATGCGTACCATCCTTGTGTTCTCGCGTGTCCATTTTTTACTTCGTTGCGTCATCTAGTAAAGGATACGGTTGTGTTAATCATCACTGAGCAGTACAAAAGTAACCGATGAGTTTCAAAATTGAGGTTGAGATTTCTTATTAATGCCCATTAATGAGTCAGATTGCAAGGTAATTTAGCAAGCTTGTTGGATCAAAGCGCAATGTAATCACCTGTTCTCAAACTCCATATGTCCAACTGGGGGTCATGTGGATCTGCACTAGCCCAATGGTATAAATTCCCGTATTCCCCCGCAAAATGAGAAGTTTAGCGGTAATACTACTCAATTAAGTGTTTGTGACCTTTGGACTATTCCACCTGTGCATGTCGTCCAAGAGACTGTTATTGTATTATAGTATTTAAGGTAGTGCATTGTACCCATTGTATGCTGACTGTCAGTCTTAACTGACTCGACGCTGCACCGTTGGGTCTCGGGTTAGGCTACACGACACACACACACACACACACAGGTATACATGTATATACAATCACATGCTCAAGTTCAATACATCTAACAGGTAACGTCTTGGCCACACCTGGGAGAAGAGAGAGGAGAGGAGAGAGAGGGAGAGGAGAGAGGGGAAGAAAAGGAGAGAGAAAGAGAAGAGGGGAGAGAGATGGAGAGGTGACAGGAGATGGAGAGGAGAGAGAGGGGAGAGAAGGAGAGAGTCACACACCTCACCAGTTGCTGGTTGTCCAGTTCTCTCACAATCCATGTATGGTTTAACTCCATAACTATGTTGATGAATCCAGTGATGCTTCCCTTCACACCGCGGCTCAGAGCCTTGTAGTTCTTTGTAAGGATCCACCTTCACACCAACAACAAAAAGCCACACCCACATTCTAGTCCCTATAGTACTGTTTCTGCACAGAAGACATGTCCAAGATAAAGTGTACTAAATACATCCTGTCTGCTTCACCTTCATATTCGCCTTTTGGCTATTGCCTATTCCACATGGTGAAACAGACATGGGTCATAAATGATAAGTGTCTTTGAAGCGCAGCTGCTAAACACAAGAGGCGCTTGTATAAAGGCCTCGCGATGGTTGAAGTAACCTGGGTGGCTATTTTACTGGATAAGATTGAGAAAACCTTGACAGCTTCGTTGCCTCCAAACCATAGATTGAAGGGCCGTTCATAAACTACGTCACGTTGTGTATAATACATCGTCACACTGGCTAGAGCGCATGCGCAAAGTTTCGACGTTTGAAACTCTTCCGAAACTCTTCGTGTACTAGTAAGTCGGATGTGTTGATATGTTTGGTTGGTTTTCGGTTTTATTTTTTGGTGTAACCGCCTGTATGGTCAACGCATGTTTCAAACAGCGGCTAGTCACAATTTAGGCGTTTGTCTTGTTTTTTACCTGTGTGTGTGTTGTGTGTGTGTACGAGCGCGTGTTTATTTATGCGCTTTTGTGCTTGTTTAATATGCTCATGTGTATGTTTTGTACGTGTTGTGCTCATGTGTATGGGGGAAATCAGCGGCCCTAAAACCAGGAGCGCCTAATTTCGGTGAGGGCGCTAAAATAATGGCCGAAGTTAGAGCGGTGCATTAGTATATACTGTTTTCCTCCCTCCCCCTGCGACGGGTGCACTACAGCGCCACTTGTTGTCCTTGTCACAAGCACCCACTAAGTACAATATAACAATGTACATACTTAGTGGGAAAGTCACGTGCGAATGACGTCATGTGTTTTAGAACGCTCGGAGTCGTTATGCACCTATCAATGGTAATGCACCTATCATTGGTAACTGCAACCTCCCCCCCCCCCCCCCCCCCCATCCGGGACATATGGGGGATTTGACATTTATTAAATCAAATGCCCCACTGTTGGGGACTAATAACTGGTCAAATGATCCCTCCTCGACCCAGTCCCGTTACATGTTTGATACCTTTTATAACCTACGGTTTCGTTTCTGCTATTCAAAACGAACGCGCGTTAGCCTTTGTAGGTATACAGCTGATATTGTGCCGCTATAAGAGTTGTAGTTATAATTGTACTAGTAGTTTGGTAAAGTACATGTTCTTGTTTCCGGTGAGGTACAGGCTAGGTATGATGTTGCGTACCTACCGTGAATGTGCCAAGGTCGTCACAAGTTTTGAGCTGCAAAACACGCCGATAGGGGGAGGTCACATGCTGTTATACGATTAAAATTCATTTTCGCGGTCGAGGTCAAATCCCCGTGTACGGTCAAATGCGCACCGCAATAATCTGATTAGCCTGTCAAATCCCCCACTAATCCCCTATATGTCCCGGATGGGGGGGGGGGGGGGGGGGGTTGCAGTTACCATTGATAGGTGCATGACTGCAACCCCCCCCCCTTTCCGGGACATATGGAGGATTTGAAATTTATTAAATCAAATGCCCCACTGTTGGGGACTAATAACTGGTCAAATGACCCCTCCTCGACCCAGTCCCGTTACATGTTTGATACCTTTTATAACCTACGGTTTCGTTCCTGCTATTCAAAACGAACGCGCGTTAGCCTTTGTAGGTATACAGCTGATATTGTGCCGCTATAAGAGTTGTAGTTATAACAAGATATAAAAATTTAATTAAAATAATGCAGGATTTGTAGACAGCATTTGAGTAAAAAAGTAAGGAAACAAGGAATTACGGCATTCATTTAATTATAAGTATTACATGCCTACTTTTAGCACACAATTTCAAGGAGTAGATTTGCTAAATAATGTAGGTCTGTAATATTTATAATTAAATGAATGCCGTAATTCCTTGTTTCCTTACTTTTTACTCAATTGCTGTCTACAAATCCTACATCACCAATTTTATTTTAATTAAATTTTTATATCTTGTTTCACACATTTTGTATATGCATATTGAGGCATGTATTGGGCAACCTTAGAATCATACTCTATCGTAGCACAAGAGACCGTTTGATCTGCTCACATATGCATTGGGCCTTCATGCTATCCTTCTTACTCTCAGGATCGGCTTTGTAGTGCTTCCTGTCACAAGTCTTCTTTTTTTCATGCGCTTCTTGAAAACTGTCACGCTCCTCAATATCTTGCGACTCGTCAACACAACAGTCATCATTTAACTTTGCGAGCTTCTTTGAGCGATTCATTTCTCTTCGCGAGCGACGTGACGGCATTTTGAAGAAAACAAACCAGACACGTCAAGCTTTTGGTACCGTGACAAAAACTGTAATAGCGCACTAGTCTATATGAAATATAGAACGTGTTCAACCACACGTTCCCGCCCATTTTTATGTCTTCCAAAGCTGATAAAATCTGTTGTGGGCTATACTAACAAAACTAAGTTTGCTAGAGATTGAAATTCGTGTCAAGCATAACTCTCGTTACTAACATAATAAAACAAATCCAACTCGACAATAAGTTTCTAACTTGTTGGTTCTAGTGCTTCCGCATAACGGCTAACATTATGCTTCAATCGTGACAAAGATGCAATGCAATAAATCTCTTATCCAAGCAAATCTTATCTTATCAGATCCGGAAGAAGATGGAGAAACTTTTTTTCAGGTTCGAGTGTGGGAACGAGAGAGTATTATCTCTGTTGTCTGAGCTTTCTAAGCGTCGGCAGTTTTATTACATTGTAGGTAATTGTTGGCTGTATCCAAATACGCTCGCTAAAGTCCAACTGATTCTACGGTGCAACGGCAATAATAGTGGAATCTTGTGTTTTGCTAATCGTATTCATCACACTTCAAATCCTACTTTGGACCTACTAACGTAGGTCCTGATTGTACTAGTAGATTGGTATTAAAGCGCATGTTCTTGTTTCCGGTGAGGTACAGGCTAGGTATGATGTTGCGTACCTACCGTGAATGTGCCAAGGTCGTCACAAGTTTTGAGCTGCAAAACACGCCGATAGGGGGAGGTCACAAGCTGTTATACGATTAAAATTCATTTTCCGCGGTCGAGGTCAAATCCCCGTGTACAGTCAAATGCACACTGCTATAATCTGTCAAATCCTCCACTAATCCCCTATATGTCCTGGGGGGGGGGGTTGCAGTTACCATTGATAGTTGCATTATGCACCTATCATTGTTACGTGAGGGCCCCCCCTCCCCGGGGGCAAAGTCGGGATTAGGTGGAGATTTGACACGTGAAATCATTACTGGCCACACATTTGACCATAGTCGGGCACGTAGTATAGACATTTGACCGGTTATTAACCCCCAACCAGGGGCAGTTTGCTTTAATAAAGGTCAAATCCCTCCTAATGCCCCGGGGAGGGGGGGGGGGGTGTCTCACGTAACAATGATGTCATTGTGGGAATGGTGTACCCCTCCCGCGGGGTATGGGGGCTTGTCGTAAGCTGTCATCGGTGTCTGGTGCTGAGAACCCCTGGAGCCAACGTAAAATGATGCAAAACCTTAACTATACACCAAAGGGGTCATTTCACGGTTAATTGTACCACTCTAGATACACCACTTTGAAGTACCATGTATTCTCCCGCATGTATACAAATTTGCAATATGTTTGTATATCTATTCAGTTCATGAAATACAAACGTATGAATAGAAACGTTTTATGATTCGTGCAAATGGAAGTTATGGAGGGGCATCCAATCAGTGTTTGTTGTAATAAATTGTTCATTTGTTTGCCATGAATTTATAATGAGTTTTTAAGTACAAGAAGTCTTTATGCTGTAAAATTTACCATTTTTAAAATATGGATAGCTGGTAGTACTCACTAGCTTTAGTGTTCATGGTTTACTGGGATGAGGATTCCTTGATTTGGGAATAGTTAGTTGAAAGGTAGCAACCATTTTAATTCCTCCCCCCCAACGCTCCACTTAACGCAATATTATGGCAAGAACCCACAAATTGTACAGGTCAAAATCAACTGTCTACACACATCTAGTCATTAGAACATGGCTGGCTTCATCCATCTCCTTCTTGCTCAGCCTGTAGGTTCTGTTGTTGGATTGACTCGTGTTAAAATGTCCATATCTAACATCTTCACGCTTCGCGTAGACAAACGATTTTGCAAGTATGCAAGGGTGGAGGAATGTTACAGTAATGGTGCGTCCTTTGTTATCAACATTCAGTACACAACCAAGCCAGCATGACCCATCGAAGGCTACAGTGACGTAACCATTAATGCAAGAGAATGAACAGAATGTTTCAAGCTAACTCTTTCTATTCTGGAGTTGGACTATTTGAAAATTTCTACAATGTTCTCACCAACCGGCACAATTCTGTGTAGTTGTTGAGTACCTGGGACTATTTTACTCGTTTTCAACCTCTCTTCCAGTAGTTGAGTTTCCTGGACGTACTTGTCCAAGGTTGCATAACCAAATTGAATTCCCTTTATGTGAGTAACCACAAAGAGTTAGCGTGCTGTACATATTTGGCCTTCGTAAGGTCACTGGAGGCTGGCTATGGTTGCTGTTAGCTTGAGGGTCCCTCCAGCACAAACTTTCTGTGGGAAGTAGCAAAAAAGTGCCACTCAGCTTCCACTCCAAAATCTTGATAATGGTAGCATAAAAACTTTTTGTATTGTGCAGCGCAACCATCCTACATGTAGTAGATTTGTTGCTTCCAAAGTGTTGTGTTAGGAAGTCCACAAGTTTAGATGAACAGCAATTGTGTCATGCTGCTTGTTGTCAGATATTACTTAGTAGCAAAGGCTTGTGGTAGTTTTTTTTTTTGCTTGTAGTAACCCATAAAAGTATGGACTGTTGCAGGTTCATTATTCCAGTGAAACGATTGGATTTCATCCTGAAACACAAAACAAAAAGTCTGCAATCATCAGAACCTCCCCTTCTTGGAGACTCTCCCTTTTCTGTTACATAAATGCAGCTTGCATTTTGGCTGTTAAGTCATGGTTAAGTAACTTTCTCAGCATACTGACAAACGTATTGATGCATTCATCAGCTTGTAGAATTTTTGTATCTAGTGTAGCATGGTCAGTAGTTTTCCACTGCTAGAACTGTACCAGGGCATTCACTTCAACTGCCTAAATAGCAATCTAAATTAGGAGGGTAGCATTGCATTAATGCAAGGCAGTGTCAATAATGCTTTAGTTGGCCTCTGCTCAACGCTTGAAGTCCCCAGTATAGTTTTGACATCGGTGGTTTCTTATAAAACCGCTGGACGATGAATATAATCCTTGTACTGATAAATGTTCGCAACACTACATGTTGTAGGAAAGTATTTATACAACAGCATTATGTACCCTTGTTATTCAACTATCCCTTCATATGTTGGTATCAGCTGCAGAATATTTGCGATGCCCTAGACCTTAATAAATTGCAAACAAATTAACGGGGTATACCGGGTATACCACGTACGGAACTAGCACCATTAATTACCCTAGATCTTACTAAATCGCAAAAAAATTAACGGGGTATGCCCCGTATTTATGGGGTATACCACGTACGGAACTAGCACCATTAATTAATACTGTATTATTATTGAATTGCAGCATACTGTATTAGGCCCAGGTTTTATAATCCAATTTTGCCTTTATCAGGTATACTGAAATGACAGAGAAGGTAGCAAACAAGAGGGAACCCGTTCCTGACTACAAGGTATGGCCATGTGTTGATAAATTACTTACTTGTACCCCTTTGTCAAATAAATTACATCAAGCATGCTTTGACGATTTTAATAAATTGTCTGTTCAAATGCCAGAACGTTTTGTGCTAAGTAGGCCCCAATGCCAAAGTTTCAGAGCTCTGTTTAGTTTTTTTACCTATCCACTAAATAATGGATATACATTCATGTAAATTAGGTATCCTTTGCACAAATTATTCTTGCCTAGGCATAAGTTAATAAACAATCGTTACCAATAATTTTCTGCGCTCACTGAGAGGTGGCGATCGTTGCGCTCATAGGCCTTCTTCTTTTCTGGATCAGCTCGCGCTAATAGACCTACTTTTAGCCTAGCTTGTAGCTCTGACGCCTTCTTTATGGGGATTTGCTTTATATCATGCTCACCTTGTTGATTTCTTTAAACTGATGACTATTAATAACCAAAGGGTTCTTGTGCGGTGAATATCATAGTAGGCGTATGGCCAGGATACGAGATTTTTGTGTTCATGAAACCCTATATACAAAATTAGGTTACTACTCGCTTTTGTGTAGCAGCAATTGGTTCTGTTGGCGCTCTTGAACAACATTTCTAGCTCGAGTTCTTCATGGCGGAAGGAAGAAGAATGAGAAGAGTACAAATGGCGGTGAATAACAGTTGGACCTGGTATACGTACCTGACGTGGGCACGAGTATTCTTTTTCTCTAATAGCGCACGCTGGAATGACACAGGACCAACACAACACTGTTCCTATCTGTGTTATTGTTCGATAGCGACAAAGATGGAAGTGATCAGATTCACAGTAGTCCCTCCAAACGCGAGTGACATTCTTTTAATGACGTTCATTATCTGACAATAATTCTATATGGAACCTACTTCTGCTAATCAAAACTGATAAGGGGGAAAATGGTGTGACTACTTTCCCAAATATGATAATCATATATGGAACGTATAATTCAAATACAAGGTGATGTGGTGGAAGCCATCTTCGATGGTGTTCTAAGAATAACTGACTGTGAGTTATTTAGATGCACTCACACTCACATAATGCGTGCAAGTTTGCAATGCGAGTCATGCTGTGTATACTTGTGAGTGTATTGGTTGGTCATTTTGTGTGTACTGATCCCAATAAATGCAGACCATGTATATTTCAGTATAAAAAATGACCAACCATTTCTATATAATGGCCCAGCAAATTAGACTGTTGTGAGGCATTTAGCCTAAAAAGTTCCATTTCTTGAATTGTGCTCTGACAATCTGTGTACAATGTAATCATTTATTTTGTATGAAACTAGAATAAAGTTCAATTACATTAATGGTTGTCTTATGTCTAGCAAAGGGGAAGAAATCCTGTTCTTCTTGGAACATTCAAGTTATCAAGGCGCAGTTCTTCACCACGAGAAGTAAATTTAATCTCAGCAACAACATTGAGTACAACCACATCATGTTTTCAAGATAATTTGTTTGTTAACGAAGATAAAAGTTATAAAATGCTAGTTGAATCCTGTTCAACAACTCAACCTTATTCTTTACTAGATATTCTCAAAGAAAATGGTATCAGTATTGATAATGAGTGGAAAAAAGAAAAGTGTGATATTATTGCTGCAATTGGTATTGCTAAATATTTTGAAATCTCTGGCGATTTATTAAGCATTATTCATGAACCAACTACAAAGCTGTTACAATCAAGTGCAACCACTTCGTCATCAACACAATCACACACAAAGTTAGAGTTTAAAGGTGCAGTGTTGAAGTCAGGTTTGGCAGTGGTGTGTGGTCGCCAGCTGTTCCCTAGCAACAATCTGACAACATGGTTGGCTAATTCAGATATGCATCCTGATGTTGCTATATACCCCTTTACAGAAGTGGGTAACGCCGATGCTCTAAAAGCACTGGATGAGATGCAACGCAATTTGATTCCTTATGTGGAAATAGAGTGTTGTTCTGGTAAAAAACTACTTTGTACAGCACGACAGTGTGCAATAAAATGCATTGAACTTCTTCGATTAGAAAGAGCTTATGGTTCCAGTAGTTCTGAATTTATTGGATTTGTATTACCTGATCTCCAAGAAACCAGTGAAACAGACAAAATAGCAAAGGGAATAGCAAGCATGGTAGTAGGGGAACAAACCCCTGTGTTATCTGATCCACCAGCGGCCAGTGAAATAGAAGGACTAGGAGCAACCATGTTACCAGAGGAACAAACCTCTTCCAATGATGCAACGACTGGTGAAGAGAAAGATATGATAGAAACTAGTGAGACATCAGTGGCTGAAGTGCTAGCTAAGAAGAAATATCCACAATCAAAGCAAAACCTGGCAATCAAGGTTACAGTGACTTGGAACAGTGAGCATTTAGCCTTTGATGTCAAATATGATGTCCTGAAATGCAATGAGGTGATGTCATCAATTTACTTGGTAATACAAAACCAAAACAAGAAGAATCGTAGTCTTTCAAATGACCAATTTAGTCACTTTTTCAAATTGACTGATGAAGAGTTAGAAGTAGTGAAAGGTTCCATTCATTCTTCCCTAAAACTGGACATACGTTATGGCCAGATATTGAACAATTGTAATTTCGATAAACCATTGGAACAATTTCATAGTTGTTTCTCATTTGTATTTGGCTTGAAAGGTAAAGAAGGGCTTGGTTATGTATTTAAAACATTTCCACAGGCTGGTCTAGAAAGACCTCTTGAAATTATTGAAGACATCTTGCGTAAATATCCAGTACTTTCACAATTAGGTTTACTGGATAAGCCATTGCTGCATGAGGTGATCGGCTTCAAGCACCATAGGTATTTTGTGTATGAGAGATTACACCAAATATCACCAGATGCAGCAAAGCAGTGCCTTGTGCAGTTATTAGAAGGTGTGAAGAGTGCAATCGACAATCTCCATTCATGTGACTTTGCTCATTTAGATGTTAGACTGCCAAATGTATGTTTGAAAGTGGAACCCAATGGAAAGGCCACTGTAATGCTAATTGATCTTGAGCGCTCGCAACGTGTAACTCTTTCAGATAAATGGGATGATGCATCTTATATCAGTTGCATGTACAAAGTAGGGTTGAGCTACCAGCAAATTGATTATATGCAACTGTACTGGATTGGCTTTAGGATACTCTTACCTAAAGAATGTAAGTCACTGGTGGACTATCATGATATGAACAATAAGAAGTATTTGAGTGATAAAGAGTTGAGTAATCAACACTTAGTAGCCATGCGTGACTTCATAAATGTTCTTCCTGCTCACCATGATGAAGAACAATGGACAAAATTTATGACAATGCTTTCTGCAACAGGACATAAAGATTCCAAATCACTGCTATCTGCAATTGTTAGTGCATCATCAACACTGGCTGAACAAGTGGCAGAAAAATCTATATCTGTACAACTATAAGATAGCACTTCAAATGTGACTAGGGTTAGACCCTAAATCTCATTTAGGTTTTAAAGTTTAGGTCCTATACCTATTCAGCTAGCTAGAATTGTTTAGGACCCAAACTTGATAGTTGATGATCTAGAAATCTAAACCTTGTCACATTCGAATTGCTGTTATTTGTAGTTTGTGCACACAGAAGTTCCTGCCAGTTTTTGTGACATTATTAGTAGCTGCTCAGTAGACAAAAGTGTTGTAATGATTCCTTTTGTTTGATTAATTTTAACAATGGCGATGGTATGCTTCCATGAGTAAGATCTGTAAGTCAAGCTATGTTATAAATGGTTTAATTAGACATTGCCCATCAGTGGCATCAACTTGCTCATTATCTCAGTGCACAGTTTTGACTTTGACTGCCCAAACCATTTGCATGCACCGAACTGTACTTCATACAAGTACAGATGCATGCAGGAATTTTAATGGCCACTTCAATCTGAACTTTAGTTTCCTCTCATGTGTACTACTATTATGGGTTCCAGTTAGTTTCGCGAGTGACAGTTGATAGCTGTCAAGCACTTTCTAAGTGGAAGTGACGCCTTCCCTCCTCCCTTCTTCCTCTTCCTCTCTCTGCTCTCCTTCCCTCCCTCCTCCCTTTCCCTGTGTGTGTGTGTGTGTGTGTGTGTGTTTGTGTGTGTGTGTGAATGGTGTGAACGGAATGAAGAAATTTTACAACCACTTGAAGCGCAAAGAAGAGCTTCTATGGAAGATGTAGAGTTCCTGGAATGTCAGGAGGAAATGAACAAGCAGGTATTTGAACAGTACACCTTGGTGGAGAGAGTCATTGGTAGGATGGTAGCTTTGGAATACCAACATGTACTTCTTTCTCTCTCCCTGAGGTCAATCAGAGCAGGAGCACTGTGCAAGTGAAGGGGACTCCCCTACTCTGAATGTACCTGGGAGGACAGCTCTCTGATAGCTGATCGTTTTCTGGAACATATTGACAGCTTTCTGTGCAGGAACCAGGCAGAAACTATTCCTAGAATGAGTGCGAAGGTTTACTGTGAGAGGACAGGTGGGTTTGGAGGATGTGGGGAACACAAGACATAAAAATCATCCTTACAGCACACTGATCATTATCTCACCATGTCTGCGTCATTCCAATTACCTGGGCCAGCATAAGGTTGGAAGACATTCTGATAAGTTGTGTAGTGTTCAATGATGCCAAGAATACTATTCCAGCTGTCCTGGAGGGAGGGTGCGGGCTGGGCACATATCCAGCTTCAACATGTCCACACCCCAACTGGCAAATGTCTGGAAGGATTAAACATTATATTGTTTATGATGTTTATGGTCTGGGTACCATATCCCACTGCTACGTGATAAAGTGGGTGTGTCATTAATGCAACATCCTTTTAAACATGCAACACATCCTGCACGTCACAAATTAGAAGATGTGAACAATACTTCAGTACCCTGTCCTACTGCTCACACTACTGCTGTCAGTCCACCACATTGACAGAGCATCGTTTGTGTGTATGTATTCCCACCCTGAACGCTTAATGATGGTTTTAACGCTATTCCTACGTTAGACATTCAGTCCCAGGGTGGTTTATTTTACCACCCTGAAAAAACATGCCTTTCTGTGCTACAAATTAGTGAGGTCAAAGACATCCAGTGAAGTATGAACAGACAAATAACACATATATACAATCAAAATTTGATCCAAGAAAAAGGGGGAAAAAAAAAAGATAAATTATTTGTATTCTGTGTTGAGAAGAGTGATTGGACCCCTTTGATGTAAGACATGACGGCAGTGACCCTTTAGGCTGGGTGTGAGCAGCTGGGAGACATTTTTCTCTGCTATTCCTGTGAATCCCACCCACATGTACATATGCATATGTGCGTGTGTATGCGTGTACAAATGGATATATGCATTATGCAAACGTCATAATTATTGACTCGACCTACTTTTGATTAGATGTACTGTGCTGACTTGACCCTTGCTCAGATGATTCTAAATAATGCCTTTTCACAGGCATGTCCTAAAAAGGGCACACAATGCAATGCAAGTAGGCCTAAGCAGGAAGTGACTCACTTCCTTTCCCTTTTCCTTTCTTGCTTTCTTGTATATTTTATACAGCTTTTGTGGCTGTGATGGTGTGAATTTGGATACAAAGAGCCACAAATTGCTGAAGATAGAACAAAGAGGGGGAGGAGAGAAATGTGGAGGAGGGTAGAGGAGAGTTGGGGAGGAGAGGAGAGGAAAGGGAGGGGAGGAGGAGGGAGGAGAGGACATTTAGTATATCATTAATAATATTTTAACCACACCTTCTCCATAACACCATCTCCTCTTCCACCTTGTAACTCTTAATGCATTCTTGTATGTGGTCCCCAATCTCCACCAGGACCTGAGGAAAAATGTCACTGATGCTTTGAACAAGCTCCACCCATCTCCACAACACACACATACACACACAAACACATACACAAACCTTCTTGTAGTGCTCCACCACAAGCTTTGTAGGAAGGCCGTCAGGAGGGGTGAGAGCACTCAAGCATTTTTTTACAAGACGAAGCATTGTCTTACACTATGTGCGGAGAGAGAGAGAAGGGAGGAAAGGGTTAAACTCCACTCAACACCATTCTCCTCACCTTCTGAAACGTATCCTTATCCAGCTCAACCTCACTCATGATGATGTCATCGTCCTTCGGAGACTCCACAACACATGATGCATTCTTCTTACGCCCCTTGTCACCTCTGGCCCCGCCCACTTCCTCACCTCCAGTCTCTTCCTGCGCGTTAGAGGTGCACGCTCGCTTGGGAGAGAGGTCCCTTGCCTGCTTGTCAGAGGACAGCTTCCTCTTGTGGCCATGATGGTGTTCCCCTTCTCTTCCATTGGTGCTTGTTTCAAACAGGGCCCTAGAGATCCGCACCATTAAGGATGGGTGGTCCACTGTGGTGGTGGCTGTTGGCGTCTTTGTCCTCGATGTGCGGTTAGCTTTTGGCACATCGGCCTTAACAGAACCCTGGAGAAAGTGGAAATTGCATGTCCCAATGTTGCCCCAGTAATATTAGCACTGGTTGGGTCCCCAGAGGTGTGCTTGATATCCATTCCAGCATACTGCACACTACAACTCCTATGTTGTGTGTCAAGCATATGCTGTACAATTGTTTTTATTTGTAATCTGTTCACTTAACATTACCAACAGACATTCTTAGCACCAGTTGGCTGTGTATGGCACAGGCTGATAGTGTGTGTAGGTTGACTGACCATTTTTCGTGCCTCTGACTTCAACAGTTTGAACAGATGTTCAACTCTTGTCTGAAGGTGTGAAGCCTGTGGTTTCATGGTCTTGTCCAAAGGGAGAATCTTGAAAATGAAATAAAGCAAAAATTTGTATATCCCTTCCCCTTATCACCTTCCCCTCATCCCTCCTCCCCTTCCCCTCATCCCACGATCACCTTCCCCTCATCCCACTGCCGATTTACACATCATTGACTAGAAGTGATGTCATGAAACCATTTAAAAGTTACATGTTTTCTGGTACCTTAACACACACACACACACACACACACACACACACACACACACTCCTACCTTGTTGGTGAGACCAAGGTTTGGGTCGTTCTTTATGTTCTCCCAGTTACCAAACAGAAGCTTGGCATCATCAACTGTAGTCCACCTCACACCAACCCAATTAACAGACTTGGCACGACTTACTAACCTATACCTGACAGCAGAACAAAAGGAGTAGTGAGAGGAAAGAAGGGAGGGAGATGAGGAAGTGAGATGAGGGAAGGAATAGGAGAGGGAGGGAGAGGAGTGAGATGAGGAAAGGAATAGGTGAGGCAGTAGGTGAGGGAGGGAGATGAGGAAGTGAAATGAAGGAGGGAGGAGGTGAGGGAGGGAGATGAGGGAGGGAGGAGGTGAGGCAGTAGTAGGAGAGGGAGGGAGATGAGGGAGTGAGATGAGGGAGTAGGTGAGGAAGTACATGTAGGTGAGGGAGTAGGAGAGGGAGATGGGAAAACAAAAAGGTTATTTAGCAAGTAGTAACAGGGAGACAAACCCTCCCTTTGGAAAAAAAATCACCAATCATTACAAAAACATTTACATTTGTGAACAAATCACGCATGCTAGGAAGATTTGACCTTACCCCCACACACAAACCTCTTTCTAGCTTGGGGGTCCTCTGGGATACACGAAGAGAGAATGGACAACTCTTCTTCCCTTTTACGCACAGAGGGAACACTGACCAGTACTCCCCCAAGAGTGAACGTCGCTCCCTTGTCCTTCTTAGGGTCATAGTCAGGGTCCATACCTGCACTCTTGGCGTGTTCGGTCTCGGCCTGGGAACACCCCTCGCGTAGGGCTTGTATACTTGTAAGTGTATTGGTTGGTCATTTTGTGTGTACTGATCCCAATAAATGCAGACCATGTATATTTCAGTATAAAAAATGGCCAACCATTTCTATATAAAGGCCCAGCAAATTAGACTGTTGTGGGGCATTTAGCCTAAAAAGTTCCATTTCTTGAATTGTGCTCTGACAATCTGTGTACAATGTAATCATTTATTTTGTATGAAACTAGAATAAAGTTCAATTACATTAATGGTTGTCTTATGTCTAGCAAAGGGGAAGAAATCCTGTTCTTCTTGGAACATTCAAGTTATCAAGGCGCAGTTCTTCACCACGAGAAGTAAATTCAATCTCAGCAACAACATTGAGTACAACCACATCATGTTTTCAAGATAATTTGTTTGTTAACGAAGATGAAAGTTATAAAATGCTAGTTGAATCCTGTTCAACAACTCAACCTTATTCTTTACTAGATATTCTCAAAGAAAATGGTATCAGTATTGATGACGATTGGAAAACAGAAAAGTGTGATATTATTGCTGCAATTGGTATTGCTAAATATTTTGAAATCTCTGGCGATTTATTAAGCATTATTCATGAACCAACTACAAAGCTGTTACAATCAAGTGCAACCACTTCGTCATCAACACAATCACACACAAAGTTAGAGTTTAAAGGTGCAGTGTTGAACTCAGGTTTGGCAGTGGTGTGTGGTCGCCAGCTGTTCCCTAGCAACAATCTGACAACATGGTTGGCTAATTCAGATATGCATCCTGATGTTGCTATATACCCCTTTACAGAACTGGGTAATTTATACCCCTTAACAGAAGTGGGTAACACCGATGCTCTGAAAGCACTGGATGTGATGCAACGCAATTTGATTCCTTATGTGGGAATAGAGTGTCGTTCTGGTAAAAAACTACTTTGTACAGCACGACAGTGTGCAATAAAATGCATTGAACTTCTTCGATTAGAAAGAGCTTATGGTTCCAGTAGTTCTGAATTTATTGGATTTGTATTACCTGATCTCCAAGAAACCAGTGAAGAAGACAAAATAGCAAAGGGAATAGCAAGCATGGTATTAGGGGAACAAACCCCTGTGTTATCTGATCCACCGGTGACCAGTGAAATAGAAGGAGTAGGAGCAACCATGTTACCAGAGGAACAAACCTCTTCCAATGATGCAACGACTGGTGAAGAGAAAGGTATGGTAGAAACTAGTGAGACATCAGTGGCTGAAGTGCTAGCTAAGAAGAAATATCCACTATCAAAGCAAAACCTGGCAATCAAGGTTACAGTGACTTGGAACAGTGAACATTTGGCCTTTGATGTCAAATATGATGTCCTGAAATGCAATGAGGTGATGTCATCAATTTCCTTGGTAATACAAAAACAGAAGAATCGTAGTCTTTCAAATGGCCAATTTAGTCACTTTTTCAAATTGACTGATGAAGAGCTAGAAGTAGTGAAAGGTTCCATTCATTCTTCCCTAAAACGGGACAAACGTTATGGCCAGGTATTGAACAATTGTAATTTCGATAAACCATTGGAACAATTTCATAGTAGTTTCTCATTTGTATTTGGCTTGAAAGGTAAAGAAGGGCTTGGTTATGTATTTAAAACATTTCCACAGGCTGGTCTAGAAAGACCTCTTGAAATTATTGAAGACATCTTGCGTGAATATCCAGTACTTTCACAATTAGGTTTATTGGATAAGCCATTGCTGCATCGTGTGATTGGTTTCAAGGACCATAGGTATTTTGTGTATGAGAGATTACACCAAATATCATCAGATGCAGCAAAGCAGTGCCTTGTGCAGTTATTAGAAGGTGTGAAGAGTGCAATTGCAAATCTCCATTCATGCAACTTTGCTCATTTAGATGTTAGACTGCCAAATGTATGTTTGAAAGTGGAACCCAATAAAAAGGCCACTGTAATGCTAATTGATCTTGAGCGCTCGAAAAATGTAACTCTTTCAGATAAATGGGATGATGCATCTTATATCAGTTGCATGTACAAAGTAGGGTTGAGCTACCAGCAAATTGATTATATGCAACTGTACTGGATTGGCTTTTGGATACTCTTACCTGAAGAATGTAAGTCACTGGTGGACTATCATGATATGAACAATAAGAAGTATTTGAGTGATAAAGAGCTGAGTAATGAACACTTAGTAGCCATGCGTGACTTCATAAATGTTCTTCCTGCTCTGTATGATGACAAACAATGGACAAAATTTATGACAATGCTTTCTGCAACAGGACATGAAGATTCCAAATCATTGCTAGCTGCAACTGTTAGTGCATCATCAACACTGGCTGAACAAGTGGCAGAACAATCTATACCTGTACAACTATAAGATAGCACTTCAAAGTTATACCTTAAATCTCATTTAGGTTTTAAAGTTTAGGTCTTACACCTATTCAGCTAGCCAGAATTGTTTAGGACCCAAACTTGATAGTTGATGACCTAAATGTGTCTAGAAATCTAAACCTTGTCACATTCGAATTGCTGTTATTTGTAGTTTGTGCACACAGAAGTTCCTGCCAGTTGTTGTGACAGTATTAGTAGCTGCTCAGTAGACAGAAATGTTGTAATGATTCCTTTTGTTTGATTAATTTTAACAATGGTGATGGTATGCTTCCATGAGTAAGATCTGTAAGTCAAGCTATGTTATAAATGGTTTAATTAGACGTTGCCCATCAGTGGCATCAACTTGCTCATTATCTCAGTGCACAGTTTTGACTTTGACTGCCCAAACCATTTGCATGCACCGAACTGTACTTCATACAAGTACAGATGCATGCAGGAATTTTAATGGCCACTTCAATCTGAACTTTAGTTTCCTCTCATGTGTACTACTATTATGGGTTCCAGTTAGTTTCGCGAGTGACAGTTGATAGCTGTCAAGCACTTTCTAAGTGGAAGTGATGCGTTCCCTCCTCCCTTCATCCCCTTCCTTCTCTCCCTCTCTCCTCTGCCCTCCCTCCTCCCTCTCCCTGCGTGTGTGTGTGTGTGTGTGTGTGTGTGTGTGTGAATGGTGTGAACGGAATGAAGAAATTTTACAACCACTTGAAGCGCAAAGAAGAGCTTCTATGGAAGATGTAGAGTTCCTGGAATGTCAGGAGGAAATGAACAAGCAGGTATTTGAATGGTACACCTTGGTGGAGAGAGTCATTGGTAGGATGGTAGCTTTGGAATACCAACATGTACTTCTATCTCTCTCCCTGAGGTCAATCAGAGCAGGGGTACTGTGCAAGTGAAGGGGACTCCCCTACTCTGAATGTACCTGGGAGGACAGCTCTCTGATAGCTGATTGTTTTCTGGAACATATTGACAGCTTTCTGTGCAGGAACCAGGCAGAAACTATTCCTAGCAAGAGTGCAAAGGTTTACTGTGAGAGGACAGGTGGGTTTGGAGGATGTGGGGAACGCAAGACATAAAAATCATTCTTACAGCACACTAATTATTATCTCACCATGTCTGGTCATTCCAATTACCTGGGCCAGCATAAGGTTGGAAGACATTCTGATAAGTTGTGTAGTGCTCAATGATGCCAAGAATACTATCCCAGCTGTCCTGGAGGGAGGGTGCGGGCTGGGCACATATCCAGCTTCAACATGTCCACACCCCAACTGGCAAATGTCTGGAAGGATTAAACATTATGTTGTCTACGATGATTATGGTCTGGGTACCATACCCCACTGACCATACCCCACTGCTACGTGATAAAGTGGGTGTGTCATTAATGCAACATCCTTTTCATGCAACACATCCTGCACGTCACAAATTAGAAGATGTGAACAATACTCCAGTACCCTGTTCTACTGCTCACAGTACTGCTGTCAGTCCACCACATTGAGACAGAGCATCGTTTGTGTGTATGTGTATTCCCACCCTGAACGCTTAATGATGGTTTTAACGCTATTCCTACGTTAGACATTCAGTCCCAGGGTGGTTTATTTTACCACCCTGAAAAACCATGCCTTCCTGTGCTACAAATTAGTGAGGTCAAAGACATCCAGTGAAGTATGAACAGACAAATAACACATATATACAATCAAAATTAGATCCAAGAAAAAGGAAAAAAAAAAAAAAAAAAGATAAATTATTTGTTTGAATTTTTAATTCTGTGTTGAGAAGAGTGATTGGACCCTTTTGATGTAAGACATGACGGCAGTGACCCTTTAGGCTGAGTGTGAGCAGCTGGGGGACATTTTTCTCTGCTATTCCTGTGAATTCCATATGCATATGTGCGTGTGTATGCATGTACAAATGGATATATGCATTATGCAAACATCATAATTATTAACTCGACCTACTTTTGATTAGATGTACTGTGCTGACTTGACCCTTGCTCAGATGATTCTAAATAATGCCTTTTCACAGGCATGTCCTAAAAAGGGCACACAATGCAATGCAAGTAGGCCTAAGCAGGAAGTGACTCACTTCCTTTCCCCTTTCCTTTCTTGCTTTCTTGTATATTTTATACAGCTTTTGTGGCTGTGATGGTGTGAATTTGGATACAAAGAGCCACAAATTGCTGAAGATAGAACAAAGAGGGGGAGGAGAGGAATGTGGAGGAGGGTAGAGGAGAGTAGGGGAGGAGAGGAAAGGGAGGAGGGAGGAGAGAAAGACATTTAGTATATCATTAATAATATTTTAACCACACCTTCTCCATAACACCATCTCCTCTTCCACCTTGTAACTCTTAATGCATTCTTGTATGTGGTCCCCAATCTCCACCAGGACCTGAGGAAAAATGTCACCGATGCTTTGAACAAGCTCCACCCATCTCCACAACACACACACACACACACACAAACACATACACACACCTTCTTGTAGTGCTCCACCACAAGCTTTGTAGGAAGGCCGTCAGGAGGGGTGAGGGCACTCAAGCATTTTTTTACGGGACGAAGCATTGTCTTACACTATGTGCGGAGAGAGAGAGAAGGGAGGAAAGGGGTTAAACTCCACTCAACACCATTCTCCTCACCTTCTGAAACGTATCCTTATCCAGCTCAACCTCACTCACGATGATGTCATCGTCCTTCGGAGACTCCACAACACACGATGCATTCTTCTTACGCCCCTTGTCACCTCTGGCCCCGCCCACTTCCTCACCTCCAGTCTCTTCCTGCGCGTTAGAGGTGCACGCTCGCTTGGGAGAGAGGTCCCTAGCCTGCTTGTCAGAGGACAGCTTCCTCTTGTGGCCATGATGGTGTTCCCCTTCTCTTCCATTGGTGCTTGTTTCAAACAGGGCCCTAGAGATTCGCACCATTAAGGATGGGTGGTCCGCTGTGGTGGTGGCTGTTGGCGTCTTTGTCCTCGATGTGCGGTTAGTTTTTGGCACATCGGCTTTAACGGAACCCTGGAGAAAGTGGAAATTGCATGTCCCAATGTTGGCGCAGTTATATTAGCACTGGTTGGGTCCCCGGAGGTGTGCTTGATACCATTCCAGCATACCGCACACTACAACTCCTACGTTGTGTGTCAAGCATATGTGCTGTACAATTGTTTTTATTTGCAATCTGTTCACTTAACATTACCAACAGACACCCTTAGCACCAGTTGGCTGTGTATGGCACAGGCTGATAGTGTGCGTAGGTTGACTGACCTTTTTTCGTGCCTCTGACTTCAACAGTTTGAACAGATGTTCAACTCTTGTCTGAAGGTGTGAAGCCTGTGGTTTCATGGTCTTGTCCAAAGGTAGAATCTTGAAAAGGAAATAAAACAAAAATTGTACAAGTAAAGAAAAACATTCTCTAACGAGAAAGTTGGTGGGATATAGGAATTGGAGGCAATGGTGGTGTTAAAAGGAAGGGAACAAGGTTTTGAGAAAAGGGTAATGAGACAAAAATCCTATATTTAGCACTTCTTTTGGTTCTATTACATTTACACGTGCTCAATATAGGATTTTTGTCTCATTACCCTTTTCTCAAAACCTTGTTCCCTTCCTTTTAACACCACCATTGCCTCCAATTCCTATATCCCACCAACTTTCTCGTTAGAGAATGTTTTTCTTTACTTGTTTCCTCTATTTTTTAATTATCATTTTTTTATCGATTATACTGGCAAGTGCCCCCCCACCACCCACCCCTTCCCCCTCCGCTTCAATTACCGTCACGAGCAGACGCCCGCTTTGTTTGGGATCACTGTAAGGAACGCGGGAGAATTCTAACTCGTCATCTGCTCTCCTCTTTGTTTGCACAATTCTAAATATACGTAAATGTCGCCATGGGAACGCTTCTATTTAACACTGCGCATTACGTAATGATTACGTATGTACGTTTTAAGCTTTATTCATATCTCTGATACTTGAAGATGTCCTTCCAGGAGATTCTAAAGCGATTGGTATAATTGGCGCTCTTTAAAACCATTCCTATCCCGAGTTATACTCACCCGAGAAGAAGAAGACGACGACGACGACGACGACGACGACGACGACGACGACGACGACGGAGAAGATTTGGCCTGGGGACGAGGTAAAACACGAACTTTTTTGTTCTCTTGAAGCAAACGGTTTGAAGACTGGAACAAAACATTAAAATGACCGTCTTTGCCTTCTGGCTCGATAGGTACAAAGAGCTAAACTATCCGTTTCTTGGTACGCGAGTTGTACGCTGGTTGCGTTTTTTTAATGATATTCACGACCCGGGTCAATTCCTATATAGGAACTACTATCGTAGTTCCTGATATCCCTTCCCCTTATCACCTTCCCCTCATCCCTTCTCCCTTTCCCCTCATCCCTCCTCCCCTTCCCCTCATCCCACTATCACCTTCCCCTCATCCCACTGCCGATTTACACATCATTGACTAGAAGTGATGTCATGAAACCATTTAACAGTTACATGTTTTCTGGAACCTTCACACACACACACACACACACACACACACACACACACACACACACACACACACACACACACTCCTACCTTGTTGGTGAGACCAAGGTTTGGGTCGTTTTTTATGTTCTCCCAGTTACCAAACCCACACTCGTAAACGCCCAACAGAAGCTTGGCATCATCAACTGTAGTCCACCTCACACCAACCCAATTAACAGACTTGGCACGACTTACTAACCTATACCTGACAGCAGAACAAAGGGAGTAGTGAGAGGAAAGAAGGGAGAGGGAGATGAGGAAGTGAGATGAGGGAGGGAGTAGGTGAGGAAGTAGGTGAGGGAGTAGGTGAGGGAAGGAGATGAGGGAGTGAGATGAGGGAGGGAGTGGGTGAGGAAGTACATGTAGGTGAGGGAATAGGTGAGGGAGGGAGTAGGAGAGGGAGATGAGGGAGTAGGTGAGGAAGTACATGTAGGTGAGGGAGTAGGAGAGGGAGATGGGAAAACAGAAAGGTTATTTAGCAAGTAGTAACGGGGAGACAAACCCTCCCTTTGGAAAAAAAAATTACCAATCATTACAAAAACATTAACATTTGTGAACAAATCACGCATGCTAGGAGGATTTGACCTTACCCCCACACACAAACCTCTTTCTAGCTTGGGGGTCCTCCGGGATACACGCAGAGAGAATGGACAACTCTTCTTCCCTCTTACGCACAGAGGGAACACTGACCAGTACTCCCCCAAGAGTGAACGTCGCTCCCTTGTCCTTCTTAGGGTCATAGTCAGGGTCCATACCTGCGCTCTTGGCGTGTTCGGTCTCGGCCTGGGAACACCCCTCGCGTAGGGCTCCTGCCAGTCGGCCTAGCTCAGAGAGACTCTTTTCCTGCAGCTCAGCATCAACCGCTACGTCTTCCAGCCTGCCATCACCAGGTTGGGGGAGGAGGAGGAGGAGGAGGAGGGTGGGTAGGAGGAGGAGGGGAAAGCAGCACCGTAAAAACCATCACGTGTAAATGAAAAAGGGCACCAACCGTGACTGTGGATTTGGAAACTTCTGATAGCTTTTGACAAACCTTATTAATGAATAGAAAAAAAAAAAAAAAAAAACAGTCAGTTGAATATATCCTGTACCACACAAATGTATTGTGTGACAGCATGCTATTGTTCCACACCATCCCTCCCTTGCCTTCTCACTTCACCCTCAGAGAAACCTCTCACGGACTTTGATATCACCCGTTCCCTTTCAATTGGCTTCCTTCCTGACCCACGACGACCACCAGAGGACCTAGCACCCTCCGGTTCAGAAGAGTCCCCAGTCCCTTTCCGCTTGGCACGTTTGGACTGCCTTGAAGGGGGCTGCTTTACCAACACCTCTTCACTGTAGTTCTGGAGGGAGGGAGGGAGAGAGAGAGGGAAGAGGGGGAGAGAAAGGGAGGAGAGGGAGAGAGAGAGAGAGATGACCATGTTAGGAGACCATGGACATCTTTGTTTTAAGCTTTAAATGTATTAGAGCTCTGAAGGTATAAGACCATACCCTTCACTGTTGCCATGGGATACCCTTCACTGTTGCCATGGGAAATGCTTCTAAATTAACTGTGTTATATGATGACACACTGACAATGCCACCCCCCTCCTCCCCTTCCACACACCATACCCTCCACTTATTCATGCTGCATCAAATATCAATTCACATCTCTGCATTAGTGATAACATGTTTCAAAGTGATGTGAGAAGTGAGAAGTACTCCTGAGTCATTCCAATATATATTTTAGATCACTTTTTGACACTCGCATGTCATTTTCAGCTTATTTTTACATCTCTACAATGCATGCAAGTTTGTATAATATTATATGATTGGGTCATCTGGTTTGAGTAACACAAGGTGAACACAAGACACCTTTGAAATCATATAACTTAATGACTTCTATCCATTCGTCATGAAACGTGGGAAATAAGTGTTGACAAGTGTCACCTTTTATCTGCATAATTTGGTTCACACCATCATTCAAATGAACTGCATTTAAAATTGATTTCTCTTCCATGATACTTCGAAAGTTAGTTTTAAAAATTACTAATATGCCTCTCACCAACTAAAGCTTATCCCCTCTCCAACATCAGCGTTTTATTTATAAGTCCAGGATATGAATGGATGGGTTTCATTGAGAGTGTGCATTGACAGGGGCAGATCCAGAAAGGAGGAAGCAGAGATGGGGGGGGGGGGGGGGGGGGTTGTGGGGGCGGGCTCCGCACAAAACACAGAAGCTTTTGTAGAAGTAAGTTTCCATACAGTTATGAGGACAAAAATTCCGTCCTTCCAAGGGAACACTATAGATATGCACAAAGGAATAATTACATGTACAAGAATGAAATCATCCTCGTGCATTCTTTGACGTCAGAAACCTTTACTGCAATCACAAGCAAAATACAAAAGCCAAAGGTGTTGGTTATTAGAAATAAATTTCAAGCTCTCTCTAAACTTAAAGATCGTGACTTGAGATGAAATTTAGTACAGAACGTTTTAGGTTATGCATATAGGTTCATATTATATCTTACAAATGAAACTCTTATGTTGGTGAGATGATAAGCTGTAGTTGGTGAGAGGGGTTTTATAATTTAAGTAGCATACAAATGAAGGAAACTTCTAATGGTTTTTGGAAACCAATGTGATACATGTATTATACAAACATGCATACATTGTAGAGATGTAAATAAGTGTCAAAAAGTGATCTAAAATAAAGACTCTATCCTGCAACAGACATAAATAATCAACTAGCCTGATACATACATACATACATAAGCCAAGTACACCAGTAATCCATCCCATCACTAATTAATGTCATTCTTCCCACTATCACCCTAACCTCCTTAACCCTTAACCTCCTCCCTCATCCCTACACTTCTTCACTTAACCCCCCCCCTCCCAACTATTACTAATCCATCCACCCATCATAGCTCCACCCACCTGCACGGTCCGTTGCCTTGGCGGCAGGTACAGTTGCAGCTGCTCCTTCGTCTTCTCCTGCTCCTCCAGCTCTGAGCGGTAGCACTCAGGGATGATGTCTTCCCAAGACTGCTCGGCCTGCTGTCTTGCCCTCTTGTGGGGTACAGTGGCCTTCGAGGGACTAAGCAGGAGCGAACTCTCTTCCACAGACGCCTCCTCTCCCTCCTCCTCCTCCCCCTCTCCCTCGTCAATGGCAAAGCTGGCCACCTTGAACTGGGACAGGAGTTCATTGGCGGCAGAGGTCTCAGCCGACAGCTGCTCCTCCTGGGTCTCTGCCCGCCTCAGGATCTCATCTATGTCCATCTCCTGCAGCTCACTGTCCCCTTCCTTGTCTCCTTCCTTGAACAGCTCGTCCGTGCCAAACTTCAGTATTGCAATAAGTTCGTCTTTATCAAACATCACCGTTCTGCATGAACAATAGTTATTGAAAGACCAAAATCCTCAATGTCACCCCCTTGATGATATGACATCCCTGTGGCCCCCCCATATTCATAACCCTCTGATGATATTGCAACATACCTTCCCATCTCACCTCACACCCTCCTCAAACCCTCCCCACCCCACACCCTCCTCAAACCCTCCCCACCTCACACCCTCCTCAAACCCTCCACCTCACACCCTCTTCAAACCCTCCACACCTCACACCCTCCTCAAACCCTCCCCACTTCACACCCTCCTCAAACCCTCCACACCTCACACCCCCCTCAAACCCTCCCCACCTCACATCTTCTCCATCCCATCCACATCACACCATCACCACTCCCTTCAAAACAGTGACCCATAAGTTAGCTACTGACTTGGTTGATTGTGGGGAGGAGTTTGAGAGGATGGTTCTCCCAGTGGTGTCCATCTTCTGTATCACAAGGTGGTCCAACACCATCTTCTTCTTAGCTCTCTCCACAATGTCTTCTTCTATACTATTCTTGGTGACCAGGCGATAAATGTTCACCTGAAAGGGGACACACACATACATCACCAAAGATTGCCAGCCATGCGTGTAAATGCATACAGTACATGACAAGCAAACCACCAATATACACAACCACAAACAATCCTCCATCCATACACACAACATACGCATACAAATACATATAAATATACACATATTTGCATAAACACACACACACATATATACACACATACATACATACATACACACATACACATACATACATACACACATACACATATACACACACATACACATACACATACACACACATACACACACATACACGTACACACACATACACGTACACACACATACATGTACACACGTATAGATGTATATACAATCACATGCTCAAGCTCAATACATCTAACAGGTAACGTCTTGGCCACACCTACCTGTTTGGTCTGTCCAATCCTGTGAGCCCTGGCCTGAGCCTGGAGGTCATTCTGAGGGTTCCAGTCCGAATCAAATATTATCACAGTGTCTGCAGTAGCCAAGTTAACCCCCAAACCTCCGGCCCTTGTCGACAGCAGGAAGCAGAAGTCTTGGGAGTTCTCACTGTTGAAATGGTCAATGGCGTCCTTCCTTCGATCACCACGAATAGAACCATCCAACCTCTTCAAGATGGCACAAAGTGGATAAGTGAGGATGGGAAAGTAATAAGAGAAAAGACCCCTTCCCTCCACCTTCCCCTCCCTCCCCACATTCAATTAATACCTAATGGTGCTGCAACAGAATATGAACATGAGTGTACCTGGTAATGGAAGTGTCGTAGTTTGAGGTATTCTGCAAGTATGTCCAGCATACGCACCATCTGGGAGAATATCAGCACTCGATGGCCTGTCTCCTTAAGACGGACAAGAAGCTTGTCCAACAAAAAGAGTTTACCACTTCCTTTAATGAGGGCCTGTGGGGGGGGGGGGGGGGGAGGGGGGTAGAGAGGGAGGGAGGAGCATAGGGTGGAAGAGGAGAAGGGGGAGGGGAGAGGAAATAAGTACCAGTGTGCAATATAATGGTTGTGTGTGCAGCCACACACCTGTAGTGGGTCACCAGTTGGCTGGTTGTCTGGTTCTCTAACAATCCATGTATGGTTGCAACACTTCTTCAGCTCCATAACTATGTTGATGAATCCAGTGATGCTTCCCTTTACACCTTGGCTCAGGGCCTTGTAATTCTTTGTAAGGATCCACCTTCACGTCAACAACAAAAAGCCACACCCACATTAAAATCCCCTACAGGAAGCAGCAGTCCCGCTTACCGATAGTACTGTTTCTGCACAGAAGACATGTCCACCCTCAGAATCTGTTCAACCTATTTGAGAAGGGATACCTTGTCATCACAGAGAAAGCTCCTCTGTGCCAAGTCCCTAATTCCACCTATCCCGCACCCCCCCAGGCTCCTCCCCCATCTCACTTTTGCCGGCAGGGATTTCTCTACGTCCTTCTTGATCCTTCTGAAGAGGTAAGGTTCCAGCTGGTGGTGTAGTGAGGACAGAGAGCTGGCGTCTCCTTCACCGTATGCCTTGTGCTTGGCTTCAAACTGCTCCCAGTTTGGAAAGCTGTGTTGAGGGGGATAAAAGAGTGTGAGGGAAGGGAGGGGAGGGGAGGGGAGGGAGGAGTTCAAAGGAGGCCTTAAATGGTCATTGCACTAGATGGACGCTACTGCCAACTCCCAAATTAGCATACACATTTTCTGCTTAATAATTTTGTTATTAGACTGACAGCTTTAATTTGGGACAGGAAAGAAGATGAGGGAGATGGGATGAGGGGAGGGGAGGGGAGGTGGGATGAGGGGGGAGGGGAGGTGGGATGAGGGGAGGGGAGGTGGGATGAGGGGGAGGGAGGTGGGATGAGGGGAGGGGAGGTGGGATGAGGGGTAGGGAGGTGGGATGAGGGGAGGGGAGGTGGGATGAGGGGGAGGGAGGTGGGATGAGGGGAGGTGGGATGAGGGGAGGGAGGTGGGATGAGAGAGGGGAGGGGAGGTGGGATGAGGGGAGGGAGGTGGGATGAGGGGAAAGAGGGATGAGGGGGAGGGGAGGGAGGAGGGATGAGGGGAGGGGAGGTGGGATGAGGGGAGGAGGGATGAGGGGAGGTGGGATGAGGGAGGGGTGGGAAAGGGATGAGGGTATATCTGTATTGTGTGGAAATATATTTTCTAGTTCCAGACAACAGTTGTTAAAAATATGGCGAAAAAAAGGGACCTGACACCAATATTGTAAAATTTTGCAGAAATGGCACCAAAGTTGACACATGCAACTAAAATGCATCAGGTGTGCATAGCTAATGTCCATTTCTGCAGCAATGATCCAATATATAATAGCATACATTACACACACACACATACACATGTGCACACATGCACATACACATACATGCACACAGACATACACACACACACACACACACACACACACACACACACACACACACACACACACACATACGTATCCTCCATGATGAAGTGGAGCAAAGACCAAAGTTCCTTGAGTGAGTTCTGAAGTGGGGTGCCCGTGATCAGGAGGCGATGACTGGTCTTGAAGTCCATGAGTGTGCGGTAGAGGAGGGAGTCGTCATTCTTGAGGCGGTGTGCTTCGTCAACAATCAGACCTGCCCAGCTGATGTTTCCAAGGAGGTCTTTCTCCTTCAGCAGGATCTCATAGGTGGTCAGGATAGCATTGAACTTTATCTGTGAATTAGGGTGTGCCCATTCGTATTGATAGATCTGGGGAAGAGGATGAAAGGGGGTGGGGAAGAGGATGAAAGGGGGTGGGAAGAGGATGAAAGGGGGTGGGGAAGAGGATGAAAGGGGGTGGGGGTGAGTATATGTTTAACATATAAATGAACTCCTTTTATCTCTTACATTAGATTTGATACAAAAAATTAACCCTTATCTCTTACATTAACCCATTATCTCCTACATTAGATTTGATACACAAATTAACCCTTATCTCTTACATTAATTACCATGCTTAGTAACTAATCCCCTGATTTTATGCTTCTGTACTACTGCCATGCAACGTGCCCATTTGACTGATTGGCAAGTAAGGGGCCTGGGCGAAACATGCCACGAACCATGACCGTGCATCCCCAGACCTGTTGACCCAGGCAATGCTCCCGTGAGGTGACGCTGGTCACTCGTTGGGAGTGGTCCGGTCGTGTGGGGGAGACTCGGGGAGACAGGCACCAGATGGTGATGCTGATCACCAAGTGGGTGACCTGCGTACCAAGCCAGGACGCTGCCCAGGCTTGGGTCCCCGAGATAGGTCAGGCCCGTAGGGTTCCGCCCTGGCTGTATTTAATGCACCAAATAGCAAATAGCATAACAAGTGAATGAGAGCAGTACATGTACAAATAGAGAATTAAATGAAGGTTAAAGTAGTTAACCGCAGTTAATGGCAAGGGGGTGTACCCCGACGTGACCGCCGGGCGTGACGTTTGAGTATATTGATGCGGCGCCGGGCGGCTAAGCCACGTGTTCTCGCGTCGGCACCCGCGTTGTCAGTTCCCCACCTCCCCGCCCAGCGAACCTCTAGGTCTCCATCGTCTTTGACGATGTTGCACAGTTGGGGCAGGGGATCCGCCCACCATCCGACAAGGTAGGGGCGGATCCTCACACACCCCCTCACGCCCCCAGCCCGTTCACGGGGGAGGGGGCGTTACCCTGACGCCCGCCAAAAGTTACACCGTATGAGTTCGGCCCATTGCGCGTCCCCCGTAGAGAATTAAGTGTGTGTATGTGTGTACATGTGTATGTGTGTACATGTGTATGTGTGTATGTGTGTACATGTGTATGTGTGTGTACATGTATGTGTGCACATGTGTATGTGCACATGTGTGTGTGCACATGTGTATGTGTGTACATGTGCATATGCATACATGCGTACATGTATGTGTGTTCAGTGGGCAACTTACACTCTCCTTGTCTTCTTCATGTGACCCCTCCTCTTTCCTGTTACCTTTCTACCCTTTGGGTCATAGTCACTGTCATCGTCCCCTTCCTGTCAGGTGGAAAAGCCCCACCCCAAATCCCCACACACCTCACAACGTGCGCTGTATAATGACGGGCAAGACCTTGGACGCACATCAGTAGATCTCCAGGCTCCTCCTCCTCCTCCCCTCTCTGCAACACCATGCCACATTCCGTACGTCTCAGGGCTGTCATCCCAGGACTGAATTTAAGGTTTGTGCATGTGTGATAAATACGTAAATGCAAAAAGCACACACACACACACACACACACACACAGAGACACACACACACACACACACATACACAGACACACATGCACGCACACACATAGCTCAAAGGGGGGGCCAGGGTTTGTGGCATGGGGGCTCTCTCGTAATCTCCTCCCTTACATAGAGGGTACATTAATGTTTAATAACCACTTACCTTTGATTTTTTGGTAGATGCTTTCTTTCTGTATGTCGGGCGGTACTCCTCCTCCTCCTCCTCGTCCTCCTCTTCCTCATCGTCGGAGGAACTCTCTGCAGCATCATTCAACCCCTGTTCGCCCTCTGACATCACAAATTCACTGTCACTGCTGTTTCTCTGACCCCTCCCCTTGGGCTGCGAGGGGGAATCCTCCTCCCCATCCTCCTCGCTCGATCCAGGTGCCAGCTCTGAGTACGTCACCACAGTCCTGGCCGCTGCCCTCCTCCTGGACACAGCACTGTTGGCAGCTGCCACCGCATGGCGCTGGCCCCCCGGGGGGTTCACAGAAGAAGGCGGACACATGTCATTATCATCATCTATCAGTTTGAGTGGCCGCTTTGGGGGCAAGTTAATGCCATTGCCACAGCCATCGCTGTGACGACTCTCAGGGTCAGATGTTGGGCTGGAATCCTGTTCTGAGTTTTCATTCGACTGGCTCAAATCAGAATCAGAGCCAACGTCCACTGAGTCCCGCCTTTGGCCGACCGGTGCAATGAACGAAGGTATTGCGCCACTGCTGTTGCTAGGCACAGCGTCTGTTGCTACCCTGATGTTGGGCTTCAACGTACTGAACTTGGGAGAGGGGTTCGTGGGCGGAGCTGTTTTGTTCCACTTATTTTGCTGATCAATAATATGCGAACCATCCTTGTGTTCTCGCGTGTCCATTTTTTACTTCGTTGCGTCATCTAGTAAAGGAGAGGGTTGTGTTAATCATCACTGAGCAGTATAAATGTAACCGATGAGTTTCAAAATTGAGGTTGAGATTTCTTATTAATGCCCATTAATGAGTCAGATTGCAAGGTAATTTAGCAAGCTTGTTGGATCAAAGCGAAATGTAATCACCTGTTCTCCAACTCCATATGTCCAACTGGGGTCATGTGGATCTGCACTAGCCCAATGGTATAAATTCCCGTATTCCCCCACAAAATGAGAAGTTTAGCGGTAATACTACTTAATTAAGTGTTTGTGACTTTTGGACTATTCCACCTGTGCATGTCGTCCAAGAGACTGTTATTGTTTTACAGTATTTAAGGTAGTGCATTGTACCCATTGTATGCTGACTGTCAGTCTTAACTGACTCGACGCTGCACATTTGGGTCTCGGGTTAGGCTACACTACACACACACACACACACACGTATACATGTATATACAATCACATGCTCAAGTTCAATACATCTAACAGGTAACGTCTTGGCCACACCTGGGAGAAGAGAGAGGAGAGGAGAGAGAGGGAGAGGAGAGAGGAGGAGAGGAGAGAGGGGAAGAGAGGAGAGAGGGGAAGAAAAGGAGAGAGAAAGAGAAGAGGGGAGAGAGATGGAGAGGTGACAGGAGATGGAGAGGAGAGAGAGGGGAGAGAAGGAGAGAGTCACACACCTCACCAGTTGCTGGTTGTCCAGTTCTCTCACAATCCATGTATGGTTTAACTCCATAACTATGTTGATGAATCCAGTGATGCTTCCCTTTACACCGCGGCTCAGAGCCTTGTAGTTCTTTGTAAGGATCCACCTTCACACCAACAACAAAAAGCCACACCCACATTCAAATCCCCTTTAGGAAGCACTAATCCCCTTAGTACTGTTTCTGCACAGAAGACATGTCCAAGATAAAGTGTACTAAATACATCCTGTCTGCTTCACCTTCATATTCGCCTTTGGGCTACTGCCTATTCCACATGGTGAAACAGACATGGGTCATAAATGATAAGTGTCTTTGAAGCGCAGCTGCTAAACACAAGAGGCGCTTGTATAAAGGCCTCGCGATGGTTGAAGTAACCTGAGTGGCTATTTTACTGGATAAGATTGAGACAACCTTGACAGCTTCGTTGCCTCCAAACCATAGATTGAAGGGCCGTTCATAAACTACGTCACGCTATTTTTGATTGTGTATAATACATCGTCACACTGGCTAGAGCGCATGCGCAAAGTTTCGACGTTTGAAACTCTTCCGAAACTCTTCGTGTAAGTCGGATGTGTTGATATCATTATGTTTGGTTGGTTTTCGGTTTTCTTTTTTGGTGTAACCGCCTGTATGGTCAATGCATGTTTCTAACAGCGGCTGGTCACAATTTAGGCGTTTGTCTTGTTTTTTACCTGTGTGTGTTGTGTGTGTGTACGAGCGCGTGTTTATTTATGCGCTTTTGTGCTTGTTTAATATGCTCATGTGTATGTTTGTACGTGTTGTGCTCATGTGTATGGGGGAAATCAGCGGCCCTAAAACCAGGAGCGCCTAATTTCGGTGAAGGCGCTAAAATAATGGCCGAAGTTAGAGCGGTGCATTAGTATATACTGTTTCCCTCCCTCCCCCTGCGACGGGTGCACTACAACGCCACTTGTTGTCCTTGTCACAAGCACCCACTAAGTACAATATAACAATGTACAAGGAAAGTCACGTGCGAATGACGTCATGTGTTTTAGAACGCTCGGAGTCGTTATGCACCTATCAATGGTAACTGCAACCCCCCCCCCCCCCCCCCCCCCCCCCCCCTTCCGGGACATATGGAGGATTTGACATTTATTAAATCAAATGCCCCACTGTTGGGGACTAATAACTGGTCAAATGACCCCTCGACGACCCAGTCCCGTTACATGTTTGATACCTTTTATAACCTACGGTTTCGTTCCTGCTATTCAAAACGAACGCGCGTTAGCCTTTGTAGGTATACAGCTGATATTGTGCCGCTATAAGAGTTGTAGTTATAACAAGATATAAAAATTTAATTAAAATAATGTAGGATTTGTAGACAGCAATTGAGTAAAAAGTAAGGAAACGAGGAATTACGGCATTTATTTAATTATAAATATTACATGCCTACTTTTAGCACACAATTTCAAGGAGTAGATTTGCTAAATAATGTAGGTCTGTAATATTTATAATTAAATGAATGCCGTAATTCCTTGTTTCCTTACTTTTTACTCAATTGCTGTCTACAAATCCTACATCACCAATTTTATTTTAATTAAATTTTTGTATCTTAATTCCCCACCTAGCAAGAGCGAACTAACCCAGCCCGAGCATGCGTCCCATTGACTGTATGCGGTAAAAGGGGGGTAAGGCAGAGCACCCTGTGAGACTACGTGCCCAAATGGCTATAGGTAGCTAAGGGAGGCAAGAGCCGACCGCCATACCCTAGGCTAGCAGATAGCCATCGTAGGGTGAATGGGGTGCAAGCTGTATGCGTAGCCTCAGGTAAGGCGCTGACCGCCATGCCCTAGGTTGCGTGACCATTGTGGGGCCGATGGGGTGCGGGCCGTAGTACAATAGCCATGTGTTGAGCAGTGGCCCCCCAGGGGACCGCCTACCTATTTTTTAATGAGATAGGAACAGCAAATGGCATACATACACATATAGGTGTGCACCAAAATATAGAATACAGCAAAATTATAGAATACAGTTCAACAAGCCATGTCAATCACAGAAGTACATGTATCACATTGCGAACTAATGACAGAACACAAAATACAAGATACGGGGAGTTGGTGGGAGGGTGACTACTTTGAGAAGTTCTGCTAACTGAACTGAGTGAAGCATGTTGTTGATGAGCTTATATACAGGTATACCCCAGGGCAGGTCTATGCCAGTTTATGCAGGTTTATATGCATGTATGTGCATGCCCAGGGCAGGCCTGTGCAGGTCAGCATGCAGGCTTGTGCAAGTGTGTTGATACAGGATTGATGTGGTTTGACACCTTAGTGAGGCTCTTGCTAAATTCCCATTAAACACTGTTTCTACCAAACAGTACCTTAATTCCCCACCTAGCAAGAGCGAACTAACCCAGCCCGAGCATGCGTCCCATTGACTGTATGCGGTAAAAGGGGGGTAAGGCAGAGCACCCTGTGAGACCACGTGCCCAAATGGCTATAGGTAGCTAAGGGAGGCAAGAGCCGACCGCCATACCCTAGGCTAGCAGATAGCCATCGTAGGGTGAATGGGGTGCAAGCTGTATGCGTAGCCTCAGGTAAGGCGCTGACCGCCATGCCCTAGGTTGCGTGACCATTGTGGGGCCGATGGGGTGCGGGCCGTAGTACAATAGCCATGTGTTGAGCAGTGGCCCCCCAGGGGACCGCCCAAAGTTAACCCCCCATAAAGGCTGTATTTCCAGTGTTGGTGCCAATGGTATGTAAGTAAAAAGGGAAACAACAAACACAAAAGCATAGTTTGATAACAGTTAAGGAGCTCTAGCAATCTGTGCTGTCGTCGAGGAGTGGTTTGGTGTATGGCGAACATATACTGAATATGCGTCACTTCGCCAACGGCCTAGTTGCTTGATAGTTTCAGTAGGCAGGCCAGCTCTTGCTGCAGCTGTGGCTGCACCTATTCTAAAGCTGTGGGTATTAAAGTTCCCGGGGTCGTACCCAATACGACGCAGCAATGAACGGAGGGTAGACCGAAGCCTTCGGGATGACAGGGGCCTGCCAGATGCGAAATGAAATAATGGAGCACCTGGTTTTGCATGACAGCATTTCAAGTAGGACTTCATGGTTAGAACTGGACAGCAAACTTCGCCCGTGAGTCCCATTGAAATGCTGGACCCGTTCCCCAGCTGATCGGTCTTTGAGTACTTGATGTTCAGCTTCAGCTCATCAGGTGTAAGTAGGACGTCCTTCCTGGTTAAAAAACGCCCCCTTCTCATGGCTTTCCTGTTAGTTGTAAACTCGCAGCCATGCCCAGCCAGCAAACGCTCTGTAGCTCTGTTTGCAGCCCATCTGAGCAACACGTTGAGTGTGAAGACTATCAGGGTGTACCTAGCAGCCATCTCGTACCTCCACCACCTGCAGGTTGGAATTTAGAGGGCCGAAAGGGCTGCCTGGTTGCGCACCACACCAATATGTCTTCTTTGAGGTGGTCCCAGGCAATCAACTTAGACTTGTCCCTAGCTGCAGCTTGTCTAAACAGTGAATCATATTTGAGGCAAGCAGCTGCTGAGTATGCTGTGAACAGATGGCATATTATGGCCTGGTATTTCACCAATTGAAGGGCCTCTCGAGGATGGGATTGGACACGCACTGCCAGGAATATATTCCAAGCCTCGAGCCAAGAAGCCAGGTCATGAACCTGTCTCTTGGCTGGGCGTTGTCTCTTGTTACCGGTACCCAGTCTCTCGCGCCCGCCAAACAACAACTCGTCATGCACAGGTAGTAATTTATCGAATTTGATAAACTTACCGAGCCTGATGCGACGTATGAGGTGCTTGGGCGGAGTAGCAGTACACGCGACGAAGGGGGAGAATGCTGATGGACCAGTGCTGCTGCTGCTGCTGCTGCTGCTGCTCGTGCTGCTAGAGGAACTCGACCGCGAAGACCTGCTGCGCGTTCGTCGATGACGCCGATGGCGGGAACGGGACCGCGATGATGAAGAGCTGCTATGGCGCCGTGAATGACGCTTTCGCTTGTGCCGATGGGTTTTTTCCCGAGATCGTTTGCTAACCGAGTGGCGCCTGCGAGGTCGTTCCGAGCTGACGGAACGAGCCGTTGGAGCAGGGCGTGCCGCCTTGGTCCGCCTAGCGGGAATCACCACCGGCCCGGTAGCATCGGCGTGGCTGTGAGACTCTTCACCAGAGGAATGGGGGTCTCCAGAAGACGATGCTTCCTCGTTGTCGGGTAGTGCCTCATTTTCAATACCACCTTGTTCGTCGCCGCTCCCCGCATCCGCAGTCATATCGCTGGGAAAGATGCCGTTTTCCAACATCCTATCAACCAGTGCCTTCTTTGAGCCCGAAGTGGTGAGGTTGGCCTGATTGAGATAGAGGCGCAGGACCTCCACGGAGAGGCCCATTAGATGTGCTCGCGTCTGATCGGTCTCGTTATTGTTATCAGAACTCATGTGACTACTTTGAGAAGTTCTGCTAACTGAACTGAGTGAAGCATGTTGTTGATGAGCTTATATACAGGTATACCCCAGGGCAGGTCTATGCCAGTTTATGCAGGTTTATATGCATGTATGTGCATGCCCAGGGCAGGCCTGTGCAGGTCAGCATGCAGGCTTGTGCAAGTGTGTTGATACAGGATTGATGTGGTTTGACACCTTAGTGAGGCTCTTGCTAAATTCCCATTAAACACTGTTTCTACCAAACAGTACCTTGTTTCACACATTTTTATGCATGAGAATAAACGAAGGAGGAAGTATATATGCATATTGAGGCTGTATTGGGCAACCTTAGAATCATACTCTATCGTAGCACAAGAGACCGTTTGATCTGCTCACATATGCATTGGGCCTTCATGCTATCCTTCTTACTCTCAGGATCGGCTTTGTAGTGCTTCCTGTCGCAAGTCTTCTTTTTTTCATGCGCTTCTTGAAAACTGTCACGCTCCTCAATATCTTGCGACTCGTCAACACAACAGTCATCATTTAACTTTGCGAGCTTCTTTGAGCGATTCATTTCTCTTCGCGAGCGACGTGATGGCATTTTGAAGAAAACAAACCAGACACGTCAAGCTTTTGGTACCGTGACAAAAACTGTAATAGCGCACTAGTCTATATGAAATATAGAACGTGTTCAACCACACGTTCCCACCCACTTTTATGTCTTCCAAAGGCTGATATGGGCTATACTAACAAAACTAAGTTTGCTAGAGATTGAAATTTGTGTCAAGCATAACTCTCGTTACTAACATATATAAAACAAATCCAACTCGACAATAAGTTTCTAACTTGTTGGTTCTAGAGCTTCCGCATAACGGCTAACATTATGCTTCAATCGTGACAAAGATGCAATGCAATAAATCTCTTATCCGAGCGAATCTTATCTTATCAGATCCGGAAGAAGATGGAGAAACTTTTTTTCAGGTTCGAGTGTGGGAACGAAAGAGCATTACCTCTGTTGTCTGAGCTTTCTAAGCATCGGCAGTTTTATTACATTGTAGGTAATTGTTGGCTGTATCCAAATACGCTCGCTAAAGGCCAACTGATTCTACGGTGCAACGGCAATAGTGGAATCTTGTGTTTTGCTAATCGTATTCATCACACTTCAAATCCTACTTTGGACCTACTAACGTAGGTCCTGATTGTACTAGTAGTTTTGGTATTAAAATGCATGTTCTTGTTTCTGGTGAGGTACAGGCTAGGTATGATGTTGCGTACCTACCGTGAATGTGCCAAGGTCGTCACAAGGTTTGAGCTGCAAAACACGCCGATAGGGGGAGGTCACAAGCTGTTATACGATTAAAATTCATTTTCCGCGGTCGAGGTCAAATCCCCGTGTACGGTCAAATGCGCACTGCTATAATCTGTCAAATCCCTCACTAATCCCCTATATGTCCCGGGGGGGGGGGGGGGGGGGGGGGGGGGGTTGCAGTTACCATTGATAGTTGCATTATGCACCTATCATTGTTACGTGAGGACCCCCCCCCCCGGGGGCAAAGTCGGGATTAGGTGGGGATTTGACACATGAATATCATTACTGGCCACACATTTGACCATAGTCGGGCACGTAGTATAGACATTTGACCGGTTATTAATCCCCAACCAGGGGCAGTTTGCTTTAATAAAGGTCAAATCCCTCCTAATGCCCCGGGGAGGGGGGGGGGGGGGGGTGTCTCACGTAACAATGATAGGTGCATTATGTCATTGTGGGAATGGTGTACCCCTCCCGCGGGGTATGGGGGCTTGTCGTAAGCTATCATCGGTGTCTGGTGCAGAGAACCCCTGGAGCCAACGTAAAATGACGCAAAACCTTAACTATACACCAAAGGGGTCATTTCACGGTTAATTGTACCACTCTAGATACACCACTCTGAAGTACCATGTATTCTCCCGCACGTATACAAATTTGCAATATGTTTGTATATCTATTCAGTTCATGAAATACAAATGTTTGAATAGAAACGTTTTATGATTCGTGCAAATGGAAGTTATGGAGGGGCATCCAATCAGTGTTTGTTGTAATAAATTGTTCATATGTTTGCCATGAATTTATAATGAGTTTTTAAGTACAAGAAGTCTTTATGCTGTAAAATTTACCATTTTTAAAATATGGATAGCTGGTAGTACTCACTAGCTTTAGTGTTCATGGTTTACTGGGATGAGGATTCCTTGATGTGAGGAATATTTAGTTGAAAGGTAGCAGCCATTTTAATTCCTCCCCTGCAACGCTCCACTTAACGCAATATTATGGCAAGAACCCACAAATTGTACGGGTCAAAATCAACTGTCTACACACATCTAGTCATTAGAACATGGCTGGCTTCATCCATCTCCTTCTTGCTCAGCCTGTAGGTTCTGTTGTTGGATTGACTCGTGTTAAAATGTCCATATCTAACATCTTCACACTTCGCGTAGACAAACGATTTTGCAAGTATGCAAGGGTGGAAGGAATGTTACAGTAATGGTGCGTCCTTCGTTATCAACATTCAGTACACAACCAAGCCAGCATGACCCATCGAAGGCTACAGTGACGTAACCATTAATGCAAGAGAATGAACAGAATGTTTCAAGCTAACTCTTTCTATTCTGGAGTTGGACTATTTGAAAATTTCTAAAATGTTCTCACCAACCGGCACAATTCTGTGTAGTTGTTGAGTACCTGGGACTATTTTACTCGTTTTCAACCTCTCTTCCAGTAGTTGAGCTTCCTGGACGTACTTGTCCAAGGTTGCATAACCAAATTGAATTCCCTTTATGTGAGTAACCACAAAGAGTTAGCGTGCTGTACATATTTGGCTATCATAAGGTCACTGGAGGCTAGCTATGGTTGCTGTTCGCTTGAGGGTCCCTCCAGCACAAACTTTCTGTGGGAAGTAGCAAAAAAGTGCCACTCAGCTTCCACTCCAAAATCTTGATAATGGTAGCATAAAAACTTTTTGTATTGTGCAGCGCAACCATCCTACATATAGTAGATTTGTTGCTTCCAAAGTGTTGTGTTAGGAAGTCCACAAGTTTCCGCTGGAATAGATGAACAGCAATTGTGTCATGCTGCTTATTGTCAGATATTACTTAGTAGCAAAGGCTTGTGGTAGTTTTTTTTTAGCTTGGTAGTAACCCATAAAAGTATGGACTGTTGCAGGTTCATTATTCCAGTGAAACGATTGGATTTCATCCTGAACCACAAAACAAAGTCTGCAATCATCAGAACCTCCCCTTCTTGGAGACTCTCCCTTTTCTGTTACATAAATGCAGCTTGCATTTTGGCTGTTAAGTCATGGTTAAGTAACTTTCTCAGCATACTGACAAACGTATTGATGCATTCATCAGCTTGTAGAATTTTTGTATCTAGTGTAGCATGGTCAGTAGTTTTCCACTGCTGGAACTGTACCAGGGCATTCACTTCAACTGCCTAAATAGCAATCTAAATTAGGAGGGTAGCATTGCATTAATGCAAGGCAGTGTCAATAATGCTTTAGTTGGCCTCTGCTCAACGCTTGAAGTCCCCAGTATAGTTTTGACATCGGTGGTTTCTTATAAAACCGCTGGACGATGAATATAATCCTTGTACTGATAAAGTTAGCAAAAATGTTCGCAACACTACATGTTGTAGGAAAGTATTTATACTACAGCATTATGTACCCTTGTTATTCAACCATCCCTTCATATGTTGGTATCAGCTGCAGAATATTTGCGATGCCCTAGACCTTGATAAATTGCAAACAAATTAACGGGGTATACCGGGTATACCACATACGGAACTAGCACCATTAATTACCCTAGACCTTACTAAATCGCAAACAAATTAACGGGGTATACCCCGTATATATGGGGTATACCACGTACGGAACTAGCACCATTAATTAATACTGTATTATTATTGAATTGCAGCATATTAGGCCCAGGTTTTATAATCCAATTTTGCCTTTATCAGGTATACTGAAATGACAGAGAAGGTAGCAAACAAGAGGGAACCCGTTCCTGACTACAAGGTATGGCCATGTGTTGATAAATTACTTACTTGTACCCTTTTGTCAAATAAATTACATCAAGCATGCTTTGACGATTTTAATAAATTGTCTGTTCAAATGCCAGAACGTTTTGTGCTAAGTAGGCCCCAATGCCAAAGTTTCAGAGCTCTGTTTAGTTTTTTTTACCTATCCACTAAATAATGGATATACATTCATGTAAATTAGGTATCCTTTGCACAAATTATTCTTGCCTAGGCATAAGTTAATAAACAATCGTTACCAATAATTTTCTGCGCTCACTGAGAGGTGGCGATCGTTGCGCTCATAGGCCTTCTTCTTTTCTGGATCAGCTCGCGCTAATAGACCTACTTTTAGCCTAGCTTGTAGCTGACACCTTCTTTATGGGGATTTGCTTTATATCATGCTCACCTTGTTGATTTCTTTAAACTGATGACTATTAATAACCAAAGGGTTCTTGTGCGGTGAATATCATAGTAGGCGTATGGCCAGGATACGAGATTTTTGTGTTCATGAAACCCTATATACAAAATTAGGTTACTACTCACTTTTGTGTAGCAGCAATTGGTTCTGTTGGCGCTCTTGAACAACATTTCTAGCTCGAGTTCTTCATGGCGGAAGGAAGAAGAATGAGAAGAGTACAAATGGCGGTGAATAACAGTTGGACCGGGTACCTGTCGTGGGTACGAGTATTTTTTTTCTCTAATAGCACACGCTGGAATGACACAGGACCAACACAACACTGTTCCTATCTGTGTTATTGTTCGATAGCGACAAAGATGGAAGTGATCAGATTCACAGTAGTCCCTCCAAACGCGAGTGACATTCTTTTAATGACGTTCATTATCTGACAATAATTCTATATGGAACCTGCTTCTGCTAATCAAAACTGATAAGGGGGAAAATGGTGTGACTACTTTCCCAAATATGATAATCATATATGGAAAGTATAATTCAAATACAAGGTGATGTGGTGGAAGCCATCTTCGATGGTGTTCTAAGAATAACTGACTCTGTGAGTTATTTAGATGCACTCACACTCACATAATGCGTGCAAGTTTGCAATGCGAGTCATGCTGTGTATACTTGTGAGTGTATTGGTTGGTCATTTTGTGTGTACTGATCCCAATAAATGCAGACCATGTATATTTCAGTATAAAAAATGACCAACCATTTCTATATAATGGCCCAGCAAATTAAACTGTTGTGGGGCATTTAGCCTAAAATGTTCCATTTCTTAAATTGTGCTCTGACAATCTGTGTACAATGTAATCATTTATTTTGTATGAAACTAGAATACAAGTTCAATATTTCAATTACATTAATGGCTGTCTTGACCTATGTCTAGCAAAGGGGAAGAAATCCTGTTCTTCTTGGAACATTCAAGTTATCAAGGCGCAGTTCTTCACCACGAGCAGTAAATTTAATCTCGGCCTCAACATTGAGTACAACCACATCATGTTTTCAAGATAAGTTGTTTGTTAACGAAGATAAAAGTTATGATATGCTAGTTGAATCCTGTTCAATGACTCAACCTTATTCTTTACTTGATATTCTCAAAGAAAATGGTATCAGTATTGATGACGATTGGAAAACAGAAAAGTGTGATATTATTGCTGCAATTGGTATTGCTAAATATTTTGAAGGCTGTGACAATTTATTAAGCATTATTCATGAACCAACAAAAAAGCTAACGCAATCGAGTGCAACCACGTCGTCATCAACACAATCACACACAAAGTTAGCGTTTAAAGGTGCAGTGTTGAACTCCGGTTTGGCAGTGGTGTGTGGTCGCCAGCTGTTCCCTAGCAACAATCTGACAACATGGTTGGCTAATTCAGATATGCATCCTGATGTTGCTATATACCCCTTTACAGAACTGGGTAATTTTATACCCCTTAACAGAAGTGGGTAACACCGATGCTCTGAAAGCACTGGATGTGATGCAACGCAATTTGATTCCTTATGTGGGAATAGAGTGTCGTTCTGGTAAAAAACTACTTTGTACAGCACGACAGTGTGCAATAAAATGCATTGAACTTCTTCGCTTAGAAAGAGCTTATGGTTCCAGTAGTTCTGAATTTATTGGATTTGTATTACCTGATCTCCAAGAAACCAGTGAAGAAGACAAAATAGCAAAGGGAATAGCAAGCATGGTAGTAGAGGAACAAATCCCTGTGTTATCTGATCCACCGGTGACCAGTGAAATAGAAGGACTAGGAGCAACCATGTTACCAGAGGAACAAACCTCTTCCAATGATGCAACGACTGGTGAAGAGAAAGGTATGGTAGAAACTAGTGAGACATCAGTGGCTGAAGTGCTAGCTAAGAAGAAATATCCACTATCGAAGCAAAACCTGGCAATCAAGGTTACAGTGACTTGGAACAGTGAGCATTTGGCCTTTGATGTCAAATATGATGTCCTGAAATGCAAAGAAGGTGATGTTGTCAATTCCTTGGTAATACAAAAACAGAAGAATCGTAGTCTTTCAAATGGCCAATTTAGTCACTTTTTCAAATTGACTGATGAAGAGTTAAAAGTAGTGAAAGGTTCCATTCATTCTTCCCTAAAACGGGACAAACGTTTATGGCCAGGTATTGAACAATTGTGATTTCGATAAACCATTGGAACAATTTCATAGTTGTTTCTCATTTGTATTT